>BKCP01004984.1:33608-110766 GCA_008636005.1 Striga asiatica | reverse complement strand
GGGCCTGGACAGCCGCACTACTTCACAATTTGGAGTCGTTCGGGCTCGTCTGGTATCGGAATTGAGTTCCGTTTTTTCCTGTGTGTTCCCAACGAACTCCTCTATCTAATTACGCTTGCCCAACTGACTTTTGCCCAAAATTCGATCTTCCCGAAGCTTTCGACCTACACACCATAAACGAAGAAAAACCGAAAAAACATACGGAAAACACAAGAAAAACCAAGATAGAGGAAAACACGCAATAAAATACAAAACGAGATAAAAACTAACTAAAAAAACTAATATGGGGGAAAAAGAAAGGAAAAATAACAAGGAAAACCGCAACAAAAATGGGACAAACAACCACATTAAATAGGGTCACAACAGCATAGAGGTCCTGCGGAACTTCGAACCACTGAATCCGTCCACAAGGGCCCTTGCCCCAACTTATGCGACGGAGTCCGGCCTCGATATCTCTAAAATAGATGTACTCGTACAATTCAGGGTGGTTGTCGACCTCCTTCGCAATGTTTTCTCTTGCATCTAGCCAGTACTTCTGATGACCATACATGTGACTCGCGATGACCCCAAATCCGCAGTTACCATCCGCATCCACATTCAGGTAACTCACTATGTAGTCCAACATATGCCAGGGGATACATTGCCACATTAAAAATCCAAATATATTTGTCAGTCTAAACTCTGCAATAAATATCATAATAATTTCACGTCACAATTTATATAATCATATAAATACTTTAATTAACGCTCAGCCATATTTAAAAAAAAAAATGTATGACCTTCATCCCCTTGTGACTGTTGAGAAGACGAACTTGTCTGTCCACGCGAAGAAGTGGTCGTACGGCTCGATTTCCGACCTCGCGATCTATTGTTGTGCTCAAAAGCAGATGGTTTATGCTTAGTTGAATTAGTCTTCTTGGGACGACCTCGCGGGTTATCCTTAACATCAGGTTCCGCATAATCCTGTTGGTCTGGGTAAAGATGACTGTACATGAACTGATTAACGTACCGCATCGTCGCGGGATCGCGGGTTTCAACCTCAGTCACAAGCGTCTGAAAGAACGCCGCATCTGACCATGCAGCGTTGCTCGCCTGGCTCGGATGACCAGTCCCTACAAGTATACGATAAAAAAGTCAATGAATTAAAACAAATAATGTATTTTAATAGAAAATTATAAATAAAACATTAATCTTAAATTACCTGGCTCTAATATCTCGAGCGTTCTCCAGGACTGGTGAATCATTCCGAGATCAATCGGAACGTCGAAATCTTCTGCGTTACGGAGGAGACAGGCACAAGGAAGTCCATGAGTGAGCTGCAATACACAACCGTAGCTAGTGTAAACATCGGTGCCCAACTTGTGCATCCTCGTAAGCTCAGCGTCCAATAAACTCAGACAGTAATGCGAGACCCTCAGTATCACGCTCGCGAAACGGATTCCCTTATACCGTGTATTCTTCTTAGATCTCGAGGCTGTTGATAAACGGATTTAATCAACGTTAACAATGTGAAATTAACACAAAAGATTGCAGAAAATGAGATTTTTATTGAATAATTTGAAGTCGGTTTCAGTACAAGGAAGTCGGTTTTTCAATGTATTTCAAGTCGGTTTACAACGAGATAGCCGAGTTGAGTATATGAGTGTTGGTGACTTTTTGCGAACCCTTCTTTTGTTTTCGAAACTGCTATTTATAGGTATGCCTGGCACACATCCCTAGACAAATCATTCCCGTTTTAATGTAGATTTGACGTCTTAGGGGCGGCGATGACGTAGGAAAGCTTTTTAGGTAATGATTAGCATGGGCGCGCCTCTATCTGTGTGACGAGTGTCACATCTGTCGGAATGAAGTCGGCTCGTCTTTGCGATGTCGGTATTTTGATTAATCTTCTGTATTCTACGACTTCTTAATAAGTAATTCTATGACCGAGTTGGCCTTTTTCAAAGTCCAGACGACTTGTGCTGATGACTTTCGAAGATTTTGCGGTATCATTTACGGGTACCGAGATGAGATTACCGAGGTGCCCTATGTCCTTCTTGACGTCGTCCAGAATCCAGTTCATGAGTTAAACTTCACGATTTCATTAATTGGACCATAATTTCAAGATATTCTATCTTGATATCAACAGAGGCCTCAAGCGCCGTCCTGATAATACGTTACATAACGTTAGATTATAATTAATTAATGCAGTAATATAATAACGCATTTAAAAATTGCAGTACGTACTTGATTTCAGTCACTTGATTATCGATATGCTTGTTGATATCCGACTTTATTGCAGAAATTAAAGACAAAGATTAATCACTATTGAAGAAATAACCTCTCAAGAAGATGAACTTATAGCAAGTCGGTATTAATTAGAACTAGTGTGTACCCCGTGCGATGCACGGGAACAATATTAAATTAACAATATTATGAATAGACATTGAGTTTGAGTCACTTAATAGCGGAAGTGGAAACTACTATTGATCCTATTTAAAAAGAGGAAGAAAAAATAATAATTATAAATTAAAGAGGAGGATAAACAATACTTAATAATTATAAATTAAAGATTCGGGGTAATTATTATGTATAAGAGAACATAAAAAAATTGATTACACATCATTTCAAAATTATTATTATACTTTTTTGTATGATTAGCTTATAATATTTGTAAAAATATTAGTAATTAGACCGATGAAAATTAGCTTCTTAAAGTAGATAATGGATTTCTGGTAGTAATTATGAATTAGTTTCTGTTTTATTTTATTTTTATTTTTTTAAAGATAATGGATTTCTAGTAGTAATTATGAATTGGTTTCTATTTTATTTTATTTTTTCAAATCTGTAAAGATAAGGGATGAAATTTTTTAAACACGTGAGACGTATGAAATGGGATTTTGTAAAAGAGATAAGCTCGTGTAGATTTATACTAAAAATAGGAAAAATTAAAACAAATATTTATTGTCGAACAACGGTTTTGATAACTAAAAAAATAGGAAAAAGAGAAACAAATTTTTCCACAATTATTGAGCCAATTTATTTGCCTATTCAGATTTGTCCAACAATTACTATATATAGGATATATTTAATGATTTTGGCGGGAAAATGTTTCTAAATTTGTAAAAAGGTTATTCTTTTTATATAATGATAGATTAATTACCGACTTGTGAAGAAGAACCGACTTCCGAAGATCTTCAAAAGAATCGATATCTGAAGCTAATACAAGTACACCGACTTCAGTTCAACAAATATTATGACAAAATCAGATTCTTCTATTTCGACCGACTATCCGACTTTATTGCAGAAATTAAAGACAAAGATTAATCACTATTGAAGAAATAACCTCTCAAGAAGATGAACTTATAGCAAGTCGGTATTAATTAGAACTAATTACCGACTTGTGAAGAAGTACCGACTTCCGAAGATCTTCAAAAGAATCGATATCTGAAGCTAATACAAGTACACCGACTTCAGTTCAACAAATATTATGACAAAATCAGATTCTTCTATTTCGACCGACTACCACAAAGTCCAAATATCTGAACAGAAAGTAATCATTGGGCGTATCTGATTGGACCAACAAAATGAAAAGGCAATCATTGATGTTTCCCACCGCTTAAAATGAAGCAGCTCAACATTAAATGCGTCTTTATCCATTTCGAGCAAAACGACAAAAATTACCGTACTATAAATAGCAGAATTTATGATAGTACGAGGATCTTTCCGAGCACATTGTACACGGACTTATGACGATCTCGGTTTTCAACAAATAACCGACTCCTGTACCCTTGTGATTATAACAAATAAAATCCAATTGAACAATTATCTTTGTTTTCTTTACATCAACTGTGTTTAATTTAGAGTTGTTAATTCAAGACAACAACAATGCTTATTAATCTTCTGCCAAACCGTATCGAGCGCGCCGGTGGACGTCTGAAGCCACTCCTTCAATGCAGAGTGGGCACTCTCTACCCTACAGGAACTTGTGTTTCCAAAATGTGTCACTCGGTTGGTCCAAGCCTTCACAAACTTCTCGCGGTGCACTAACCATGTGCCCTCCACATACCGTATCACCTCTGGAGACTTCGAATATTTTGCGCGCAGCTCGGCAACGGCATCGTTGTAGGCATCGAACGTACTGGCCTCTGCAATCGCCTTCCACGTACTGTGCGTGAAAATCTCCGAGAATATTTTATTCTTCCCAAATAGGTGGTAGGTTTTGACTTCCACATCCTTGTTGATGTGACACGTGCAGAGTAAGTGGGCTGATTCAGGAAAATGCCTCTGAATAGGAGTGAGTAAACCCAACTCTCTGTCACTGACAACAACATAAGGATATACGCTTTGGCCTATCAGTAGTCTCAACTTCTCTAGAACCCAGTCGTAACTAGCCTCTTTCTCGTCCCTGATGAGGGCATACGCAATTAGGAAGTTCTGGTTGCACGGCGTCATCCCAATCATCTCGACCAACGGCATCTTGTACCTGTGCAAATGTGACCAAGAAGACAAAAAATATAAGCACATAAAACTTAACTTAATCAAACACACTATTTAAGATTCATACTAATAAATTATTTATAAAGTAACATACCTGTTGGTTTTATACGTGGAATCTATACCGACATACCAGTGATATGTTCGGAATAGATCGATCGACGCAGGATGGGCCATGAATATATGCGTTAACACTTTCGTGTTCGGATCGGATTCTGCATAAACTGTATACTCGCTGCTCACGGCCAAATGCATAAGCTGGGAAGGAACGTCTCTACCGTCGGAACTATCTGTCCGCAGCTTATTTCTAAAGTTATATACCTGTCACCGATTAGCGTTAATTATAATGATTATTATAATTTAAAACAAAAAATTTATTGTATTAATAAATAAAAAAGTATATTAATGCGATTAATTTGATAAAAAAAATTATTAACTATCACAATAACTTTTAGATATAAAAAGTTACTAATTATCATAATTAATTTAAAAAAGTTAATTAAAACATATATTACAAGATATAAATATATATACCTGCTGCACATGAACGTTGTCTCCCGGATTCTTTTCCTTCAGCGCTGCCATAATTTTTTTCGGGGCCACCTGAGCGTCCGTCATGTCACGAACAATTTTCTTAGATAAAGCGCTGAGGCCGCTCAACTGGTTATGACCCTCAGGATACACAGCAAATGCATGGTTATGGTAGCCTTTCTCTTCGTTGCTACATCTACCGATCCTCCAGTATGGAGCGCCGGACACCTTTTTTACTTTGATCTGAAAATTGCAGCCGCACTTATTCGTTTTTGTCTTTCTAGAATTTCCGCCTGTGCCTCTGTACCGTTCGCCTCTATGGCACTTCAAAAGTCTGACCGTTTTCTTTTTGTGGCTCAAAATTATTAATAGGAAACCATTCAGCATTGCCTGGTGTTTTGCAGATTCAATAGCCTCCTGAGCACTATTATATAATGTACATGTTGATATCCGACTTGATCACCGAATTGAAGAGGAAGATTAATTACAATAAGGAGGAAATAAACTTATTTTAAGTCGGTATTTATTGAAACAAATTACCGACTTCAACATAGTTACCGACTTCCAAAAAATTACCGACTTCCGGAGGTCTACAAAAGAACCGACATCTGAAACCAACACAAGTAAACCGACTTCAGTTCAACTGACTACTATGAAGTCTGAATAATCCAACAGAAAGTAATCATTAGAAGCATCTGATTGGACCAACAGAGCAAAAAGGCAATCATTGATGTTTCCCACCGCTTCAAGCAAAGCAGCTCAACATTAAATGCGTCTTTATCCATTTCGAGCAAAAAGACAAAAGTCACCGTACTATAAATAGCAGAATTTATGATAGTACGAGGATCTTTTCGAACACATTGTACACGGACTTATAATGAACTCGGTTTTCAACAATGAACCGACTCCTGTACTCTTGTGGAAATAACGAATAAATCAAATAATACAGTTTATCTTAATTTTCTTGACATCTACTGTGTTTAATTTAGAGTTGTTAATTCAAGACAACAACAGTTTGGCGCTAGAGGAAGGGGTTTATTGTGTGCACCCTTTTGATTGTTTGTCTTGTATCACCATACCAAAAAGATGTCGAATTCTGGGCGAAACGAACGTAACCCAGATGCTGGAATTAATCGCCACCCCACTCACACAACTGGAGCTTCTGCTGTGCCATCCACATCAATCGATTATTCAGTCTTATTTCAAGATCCAGAGTTCTTGAAGAATTTAACTGATTTCATGGCACGGACTAGAATAGAACCAGTTACAACAGCTAATCCACAAACTCACCCTGTATCAACTCCGCAGAGGAATGAAAATCCCGCTACGTCCCATGCAACGTCTCACCCACGTACACATGAATCACAGCATGATGTTGCAACTCAAAATCGTGGGGTAGTCCCAGTACGAACTCGAATTCCAGAAGCAACGAGGTCAAAAGCCACCGCTGAAAGTCATTCCGGACATCGACCACGACAACTTACCCCGTCGTTACCAGAAATTTTACGACGTGATCAACCTTCTGATTTACGACAAACTCTCGAACAAAACCATGCTCGTCGCGGGCAGAATGAATTGCGTCGTTTAATTGAAAGAAATCGCCAACGACGCGAATCAGAAGAGTTAGAAATGTTGGGAAAAAGAATTGCTGAACTGGAAACTCACCAAGATGAACATGGAGAATCACCGCGACGAACTCCGACGACGGAAGAAATGTATCAAGAGGTTGGAACTCCTTTAGCCCCTCATTTGACTAGGGAGCCTATTCCAACTAAAGTAAAAGTTCCACAAATTGGCTTGTATGATGGAACCTCTGATCCTGACGCTCACCTCGGTCAGTATACGTCGTGGATGGATCTTCACGGAGCAAATGAAGCATTAAGATGTCGGATGTTCTCCTTAACTTTGGGACCTCGAGCCCAAAAATGGTATCACTCTTTATCTCGATATTCAATTACCACCTGGCATCAATTGAGAACCGCTTTCCGGTCTCATTTCATTGGGGCCCGAGTTTCTTTAATCCCCAAAGAGTCAATCGCAAATATCGTACAAAAAGACGATGAAAGTGTAAAAGATTATATAGCTCGGTTTAACGAACGCATACAAAACATGGAGCAATGTCATCCTGAAACACTATTGGTCACGGCCATAGCCGGGTTGAAGCCAAATTCATTGTTCCGATGGAGTATATGTCAAAATAAACCGACCTCATTTCAAGACTTTCTGGCTCGGGCTCAACAGCACATTTTAGCCGAGGAGTCAATGTCGGTTCCAAATATCGACTTCTCTTCTTTAAAGACGGAAGTCGGTCGGGAGTCTAAAAAGAAGAAAAATAAATTCTTCAAACCGAATAAGTCTCGATTCGGGAATCCCAAATTACCAGAAGTGCAAGACGCGAGAAATAAATATCTTGATGAAATCAAATCTAGCTACCAAACGGTATTCTCAGCGGGAGCAGCAACTATATTCGAAGAATTAAAGGGGAAAGGGATTCTTCCTGACCCTCGACCCGTAAGAACTCCTGAAGACCGACTTGACAAAACAAAATATTGTTCATATCATAAATCGGCAGGCCATTATACTGACGAATGCCTTGGATTACTCTCCGCCTTACTGAGGCTCATTGGACATCCTCAAGTCCAAAGATTTGCTAAAATTGCTGATTACAAACGAAAAGGAAGAATGCCTGATTTACCAGATGATGACGATGATGACGGACATCCAATTAATCCAAAACGGATGAGGCCGAGTGACAAAGAAATATACATGATGAACCAAAGAGAGAGTAATTTGATGCCCCAACGAGAAGGATATTACTATCCTGATAATTCTCATCACGTTACTCGGGTCAATAACAGCAGCAATGCAACGTTAGAATCACGGAGGCAAATAAAAGCGTATGCTCAAAAAGCTTTTAACTCGGGAAAAATTGTTTTGACGACCGACCTCCGAGATAAAATTAATGCTCGAAATAATTGCCCCATAACATTCAATGTGGATGATGCTAGTTACTTTGCTCACCCTCATGCTGATCCTCTAGTCATCACAGCACCCATTTGTGGTATTCCAATACATCGTATGTTGGTGGACACAGGAGCATATTCAAGTATCATGATGTTACGCACATTCGAACAAATGGGAATTGATCCAGCCGAGTTAAGACCCTGCAAGGATCAAGTACAAGGCTTTAATGGAACAATCACGTCGACCCTTGGTGAAATTACTATGCCAATTCGATTTGGAATTCCTGGACAAGCTTCCAAAGTCATTATGGAAACGTTCAAGGTGATGGATCTTAAAAATCAATATAATGCCATCATCGGAAGGACTGCTTTATATAAGCTTCGCGCAGCTGTCTCAATCTTTCATTATGCTTTGAAATTTCCTACCAATAATGGAGAAGGAACTCATTATGGGGATCAGTACGAAGCTCGCGGAATGGTCTGGGTCAAACCTTGGCACGAGCCGAGTACGTCTCTACACATGATGGAGAATGCCGTAGATGATCAAGAAGATTCAACTCTTGTCAACTCGGAATCATACAATACCGAGATGGAACTTGACCCAGAACAATCAAATAATGATTTGGTTTATGATCGTGGAAGACGTCCTGGAAAAGAGCCAATAAAAGAAGAGGATGAATTAGATCCTCGAGCTCAATTCAAGGAAAAGAATAAACTTGATCGAGCAGAACCATCCGAAAGTATTGAAATAATTCATGTTGACGAACCGACTTGTAAAAAGTCGCTGCAAATAGGGGCCAATCTTCGCGAACCAATACGAAGTCGGCTCATTCAATTCCTCAAAGCCAATTCCGACGTGTTCGCTTGGAAACATGAAGACATGAAAGGGATTGACCCAAAAGTTGCATCCCACCGACTAAATTTAGACCCGATAATCAAACCAGTGGTCCAAAAAAGACGCAAACTTGGCCCTGATCGACAGAAAGCTCTCGAGGAAGAAGTTCAGAAACTGATTGACAATAAATTCATCCAAGAAACGAAATATCCGACTTGGGTGTCAAACCCTGTTCTGGTGAAAAAGAGTTCCGGTGCATGGCGACTTTGTATCGATTTTACCGACTTAAATAAAGCCTGTCCCAAAGACAGTTACCCGTTACCACATATTGATTACATGGTAGATGCCACTGCTGGACATGAATTAATGAGCTTTATGGATGCCTACTCAGGATATAATCAGATTCCTATGGATCCTGAAGAAGCAGAACATACATCTTTCTACTCAGCCCGAGGATTATATTGTTACACTATGATGCCGTTCGGTCTTAAAAATGCCGGGGCCACATATCAAAGGCTGGTTAATAAAATGTTTGCCAAACTTATCGGGCATACCATGGAAGTTTACGTGGACGACATGTTAGTTAAATCGGTTCATGCAGCCGATCACATTGATCACCTACAGGAAATGTTCAACATCTTGCGAGAATATTCTATGGTGCTCAACCCAAAGAAATGTACTTTTGGAGTTGGTTCCGGTAAATTCTTGGGATATATTGTCACTCAACGCGGCATCGAAGCCAATCCCATGAAAATAAAAGCCATTATGGATCTCTCGCCTCCCACATCGGTAAAAGGAGTTCAAGCTCTCACCGGCCGACTTGCTGCTTTAAATCGGTTCATATCAAAGTCAACCGACCAGTGTAAACCCTTTTTTGAATCCATAAGGAATGGGAAACACTTTGAATGGACAAAAGAATGTCAGCAGACTCTGGACAAAATAAAAGAAACACTTCTTCAAATCCCGACTTTACAGAAACCAAAACCTGAAGAAATGTTGTATCTATATTTGGGAGTAAGCGATTCTGCAATCAGTGCTGTTTTGATTCGTGAAGAAGGACGTCAACAATATCCAATTTATTATATTAGTAAGGCCTTACATGAAGCCGAATTGCGATATCCAACGATGGAGAAGTTAGCATATGCACTTGTTATCGCTGCTCGAAAGTTACGTCCTTATTTTCAAGAACATTCAATAACGGTACTTACCTCTTATCCCTTGAAGTCGATCCTACATCGACCTGACATGTCGGGAAGACTAATTAATTAATGGGCTATAGAACTCGGTCAATATGATATCCATTATAAACCGAGAACCGCAATAAAAGCTCAAGCTTTATCCAACTTTATTGCCGAGTTTACTCCTGGAATTGAAACTATCAATGAAGTTCAAACATGGACGTTGTACGTTGATGGCTCCTTAACTCAACATCGAGCTGGAGGAGGAATCATTCTGATAGACCCTCAAAACAAGATGTTTTGTCATTCTGTCAAATTTCTCTTTCCGGCAACAAATAATGAAGCCGAATACGAGGCCTTACTATCTGGGTTAAATCTTGCAGACTCCATGAACATAAAGAAGTTAAAGGTATTCTCCGATTCACAATTGCTTGTAAACCAAGTCCATGGGCATTTTGAAGTTAAAGAACCTCGATTGCTTCCGTATCTGACGCTCGTAAAACAGAAGATGTCCCAATTTGACATTCAGTTGGAACATATTACTCGCTCACAAAATGTTCCAGCTGATGCTCTGTCCAAACTTGCATCAAGTACCGGATTGGAAGATGTCGAGTATGTCCAAGTCGGTCATCAAGAAATGCCTTCTATTTCTGTTCCAGAAGTCTTAAATACCGAGTTACCGAAATCGCCGACTTGGATGACACCGATTATAACATACCTGAAAACAGGGACTTTACCACAAGATCCAAAAGAAGCCCGAACTCTACGAATTCGAGCTGCTCGGTTTACAATGGATAATGGAATTCTTTATAAACGAGGTTACTCACTTCCCTTGTTAAAATGCCTAGCTGAGTCAGAATCAAGATATGTCCTTGAAGAAGTTCATGAAGGAATTTGTGGAAATCATCATGGAGCACGAACATTGGCGTATAAAATACTCCGACAAGGATATTACTGGCCGACTTTGAAGGCAGATGCAATCAACTGGGTACGTAAATGCACGAAGTGTCAAATATTCGCCCCAAATGTCGACCAAAGCCCAGAATCCTTAAAATCAATCTATAATCCGTGGCCCTTTGCTAAATGGGGAATTGATATAATCGGTCCACTTCCAATTGCAAAAGGTGGTGTTCGATTTGCTATTGTAGCAGTTGATAATTTCACCAAGTGGGCTGAGGCCGAACCATTAGCCACAATAACCGAACAGAAAGTGGTGGACTTTATTTGGAAATCGATCATATGCCGATTCGGTATACCGAGTTCAATAATAACCGACAACGGTCGACAGTTTGAAGGAAAACAACTTGAAGCTCTCTGTGAAGAATATCAAATTAAGCACTTCTTCTCCTCGCCATATCATCCTCAATCTAACGGACAAGTCGAAGCAATCAATAAGGTTATCAAAAATGGTTTAAAAGTCCATCTTGATGCAGCAAAAGGGTCATGGCCTGAAGAGTTACCACATGTACTGTGGGCTTATCGAACAACAGTTAGCCATGCTACAGGGGAAACACCATTTTCTTTAACTTATGGATCAGAAGCAGTTATCCCTGTTGAACTCGGATCCCCTACTTATCGAGTGATGCATTTTCAAGATGAGAACAATTCGGAAAACCTCAAAGTCAGTTTGGATCTTCTGGACGAAACTCGTCTCATGGCAGAACTTAAAAATGTGGCATATAAACAGAGGAGCGAAAAATATATCAACTCAAAGATGAAGCCTCGATCATTTCGAGTCGGTGACTTGGTACTTAAAAGAATTACTGGACCGGATCCGGGGCCTTTGAAACCAAAGTGGGAAGGACCATTCAAAATCAGTCAAGTACTCCCAAAAGGTACTTACCGACTTGAAAAGCCAGATGGCCTTGTTCTTCCATACCCATGGAATGCCGTTTATCTGAAGAAATATTTTCAATAAGTGTTCTTGATGTAACAATGACTCTGTACACATTTTGATGTATATAATAATATTGTGTGCAAAAGAGCCTCTTCAAAAGAGCTGAGAATACTCGGTATACAATTAGTCTTTATCTAGCCAAGGTTACAACTTGGACAAGACTAATGCTTATTCTTTAAAAGAACCGAGATACTTTAACTCGGTATACAATTAGTCTTCATATAGCCAAGCCTATAACTTGGACAAGACTAATACTTAAAAATTCCTGAAAGGTATTTCAAAATTAAACCGAGCCCTGTTAACTCGATAAGGAATATCTTTCTCGACCAAACTGATAACCTTCAAATACCAAAGTTCAGTGACTTGGGAAGGTTATGGACAAAGTTAAAAATTGGATTGTCTTTGGATTCAAATCCTGAAGATTGATTTGAAATAAGATAATATCCAAATTTCCATCTGAAAAGGTGGTGTCCACTAATAAAATTAAGTTTGGCCGACTTCTTAACACTTGAAATATTCAGCTAAAGTAAAAATCCATGCTGGATATATGAATGGAAATACTTAAAGCGAAATTTTCATTCATAAAATAATTCATTACAATAGAAATATTGTGTCTCGACATACCGAGAACACAATCCAAAAATCAAAATAAAAACTACACAAAAAACAAATAACAAACTAAGCTGACTTTGCCGGATCATCAACTGTCTTGGCCGCTTCAGCATCATCCTCCTCCTTGGCTGCTTCTTCTGCATCATTCTTGATAATTTGCTCATACATAATGCGACTTGTTGATAAACGGATTTAATCAACGTTAACAATGTAAAATTAACACAAAAGATTGCAGAAAGTGAGATTTTTATTAAGTATTTTGAAGTCGGTTTCAGTACAGGGAGGTCGGTTTTTCAATGTATTTCAAGTCGGTAAACAATGAGATAGCCGAGTTGAATTTATGAGTGTTTGTGATCTTTTTTCCAACCCTTCTCTCGTTTTCGAAACTGCTATTTATAGTTATGCCTGGCACACATCCCTAGACAAATCATTCCCGTTTTAATGAAGATTTGACGTCTTAGGGGCGGCGATGACGTAGAAGAACTTTTTAGGTAATGATTAGCATGGGCGCGCCTCTATCTGTGTGACGAGTGTCACATCTGTCGGAATGAAGTCGGTTCGTCTTGTGATATCGGTATTTTGAGAGATCTTCAGTATTCTACGACTTCTTAATAAATAATTCTTTGACCGAGTTGGCCTTTTTCAAGGTTCAGACGACTTGTGTTGATGACTTCCGAAGATTTTGCGGTATCATTTACGGGTACCAAGATGAGATTACCGAGGTGCCATATGTCTTTCTCGACGTCGTCCAGAATCCAGTTTATGAATTAAACTTCACGATTTCTTCATGATTTCTTTAATTGGATCATAATTTCAAGATATTCTATCTTGATATCAACATAGAGGCCCCTGGCATTAAGAAGTATGCAAATTATGCATACTTTTTGATGACACTTTCCATCCAATCGCTTTTTTATTCCCGAGTTGATCTAAGGGTCTCTCTCGCAAGTTTATACCGAGTTATCTTCCTTAGACAAGAATCTCATAGTTTGACTCCTTTACCAAAGTTGTTTCGTATGTGAGAAGTTTATTGTGCGGTTTGCGAGAGGTTACGAACGTGGTGTCCCCACTATTTCTCTCAATAAGCACGTACCGAAATTTCCGGACATTAGTATTGGCGGTTATGGACACGCGTACGTACGAGATTGTATCTGCACGTTATGTCATAGTAAAGGGACATTTCCCTCAAGCGACGCGTCAATTAATCACGCGCCTCTCCATCTCCAACGGTTAGAAAATCTTGAGCATATATATACAGAGGAGCTCACGGTTTTTCTCTACTAAATCTTCATTCAAGCAACTGTTCTTGTCTCTCTAACTGTCTCCTTCATACTTTGCTTCTCTTCTTTCATCTTCTTCAGCATATTTCAGCAAATCCCAAACCTTTTGAAAGTTTGCGTCACTTTTTGGTAAGCCCTAATTTCCTCTTTTCCCTTTATAATTTCTAAACTTTAATTATGGCGGTGAGTGGTGAGAACGTCGGTACGGGCAGCAGCAGTAGGACTGTGTCGGACCTGAGGTTGGATGAGGAGTTAATGGAGCTGATGGGGGATTATTACCGGTGGGAACAGGTTTTTGTGGAACGCCTAGATATTCGCAAACGCAATATTGAAGGTGATGCCGAGGTGGAACGGGATATTCCTGTGAGGTCGGGTTATTGGAACCGTCCTACTCGTCAATGGCCCGATGAAGATGTTCCGTTTTTGGGGGAACCCAGCACCATGACCAACGCCGACGTGGTTCTCCTCCGCGAGTCTGTACGAATTCCTACCTCGGTGAGGATCTTCGCTCCTTATCCAGGAGAAAGGATTCATTGTCCTCCTCCGGGTTGCATAGGGATTTTTGCTGAAAGTCTGAGGTCGGGCTTGAGATTTCCTTTAGACAACGTCATAACCGACTACTTGCGTGACTGGGGTCTCAGTCTCAGTCAAATCACCCCCAACAGTTGGAAGAAGATCATAGGAATTATGGTTCTTCTTGCGCAAAAGAAAGTCCCGTTCCCCTCAATCGATGAAATGAGAAGCATCATACTCTTCAAGAGGAGTAGGGAACGTGATGGGGTTCCCCCAACAGGTTGTTTTTTCTGTGCGGCAAGGCCGCAATACGAATTGAAGATAGGACAATTGATTACTGGGATACCTGAAACCCTTCATGGCTTCCAAGACGAATGGCTATGGGTTGGTGGAGACTGGCAGTCTCCCGACTTCCGACTTGAGGCCCCAATTGATGGGATGACAGTCCCAACCCGAGTTGTCTCTTCTTTCCGTAAGTTCCTTTCTTTTACTCAGAATCTCCTGACGAGTTGTTTTTCTTTCGCTAACAGGTCGGACCTTTTCGTATTTGTAGCAAAAAGAAAGAAGGAACCGAAATTGAGTGGGGAGTTTAGAGAAAAACTCGAGGAAATCGCGAAGCTTAGTGTTGCGGAACGCAAGTGGAATCTGCTGGCAAAGAACTCTAAACTTGCTGACGCGAAACTTGGACCAAAGAAAGCTATTCCCGACTTTGAGCCTGGTGAGTTCTCTCGATACTAACTTAATCCATGACTTTTGAAATAGATGAATGTTTTGAATATCGATATAATTTCAGTTATTTATTTTCTTCTTTCAGTTTACTATCCGCTGTTAGGATTTTTTGGATTCCAATCAGTTCGAGAGGCAAAAGATTATCGTCGTAGATTTTCAGTGAAGGATACCGAGATGGGCCGCATGAACTTTTTGGCGAATTTGAAGAAGAAGGCTATTGCAGGTCGTGTTGCGACGGGTGACGAGGTTGGAGTCACGTCGGGCGTACCAGTTACAGTCGCGGTACTGGCCCCTGTTATTGAGCCCGTCGTTGAGCCACCCCCTGAGACAAATACCGAGTTGGTGGTCGCGACTCATTCTCCACCTCGGAAGGTTGAGAAAGAGGCTGAAGCTGCTCGTCCTGATCTCCATGTCATTGTTTCGAGTTCAGAGGATGTCGAGGCAGTTCAAAAGAGGACGGAGGAAGCCTCATCTCAACAGAAAAAGAAGAAGAAGAAGAAGAACAAGAGGAAAGCAAGTGAAGAGTTTGATGTTGATCAAGAACGCCGTTCGAAGTCAAGACAAGATGTCGGCCAACTTGACTTGGAAAGGAATGCTCCAGTCCATCAGGATGGAGGAGATACTTATCTGCCAATCGATGAAGAAAGAATCTTGGAACAAGATCTACCAGAAGATGTGATGGAGAAGTGGTTCACCCAATTCCATTCAGTGATCGTCCTCAAATTCAACAATAAATTTCATCAGCCCCCCCATGTGTTAGAAGAAGCTTGGGTTCCAATGATGTCTTGGGATCCGACGACTGAAGCACGAGTGTCTGGACTGTCGAGCTCCTACAGGTTCAGCTATGCGAAGGCAACATTGGGGAGAGCTTTAGTCGGTCTGTGCGCAATGGAGGATGAGTTCAGGATGAATGCCGCTGCACTCAACGAGCGGAAAGATAAGCTGGAATTACGTGATGGCCAACTTGCATCTTTGGAGGCGGAGAGGACCAGCTTGATGACCGAAGTCGAAGACAAGACTGCCCAGCTTGTTGCAGCTAATACCGAGATGGAAAATTTGGCTGCCGAGAAGAAGCGTTTCGAGGACGAGGTGCGTAAGCTTACTGCACAAATCGGCGCGTCCGAGATGGAAGCTCGGAATAATCTGAATCGCTACCAGAAGGAGCAGGAAGACCATCAGCGAACGCGGGAGGAGCATCAGAAGACTCGTCAAGACCGAGCTGAAAAAGAGGCAAAACTGATTCGTTTGGAGGAAGCACACGCTGCCGAGTTGAAAAATTTAGAGCAGCAGAAGGAAGCCTTTGGTGAGCTTAAGTTCGCGCAGGGATTGGAGGAAGGCAAGGAACTCGGGAAACAAGAGTTCAAAGGCTCGGAGGAGATGGAGAAAGACATCGAACTTAACTCTTGTTTAAACCTCCGTTGGGTGATTGATAGGTTCGATTCAGGGCTGTATGGTGTTGGAGACCTAAAGGCCATCATGCTTATGAAGATGGATAGGTTTGGATTCGACCCTGAGATCGAAGAACTTCATGTCCCTGCCGATGATGATGAACGTGCTTACTGTGAGCTGGTTTTGGCGAACACCGACGCCAACGTGGTGGCTCGCGGGTATCCCCCTTTAGACCCTAACAGACGAGCTGCTCTGCGAAAAGCTTATGTTAACATGGTTTTGGAAGGAGAGAAAGAGAAGAGGGCAGAATTTGCCGACGTGTTCATCTCCACCCTCGCTGACTTTACTGTTGAGAAATATCTCGAGGTGCTGACCCCAGATCAGATCAAGAAGGAGGTGGTAGACTATGCCGAAAAGTTCATTGCCACCGCTGCTGAAAAGGACCTCGAGGAAGTCGAGTTGGTGCAGGGGATCGGCGACCATCAGGCTGCTAAAGTTAGGATCATCCCCAATCCTCAGGCCATGGATGCTGCAATCTATTCCGGGTTAAGTCAAGTGGTTAAAGACAGCTCAGTAATTCTAGGAGATGATGAAGAGGTCCCGAAGGACATGAACGTCCCAGAAAGTGAAGTTGGCAAAGAAGCGGGAGATCCTCAAGCCGAGGTTGAGCAGGCTCCGGGTGGGACCGAGGTTGAGATCGAGAAGGATGGCGAGGCTGAGAAGGATGACGAAGTCGAGAAATAGAGGATGATGTCGAGGATTTAGATGTCGTTGATTTTGTTGCTTTTTGCATTTTTCTTTTCGGGTGTGGACCATCATGTTGGCACATCCTTTTGCATTTGCTTTCCGGTTTGTATGGACTTACCTTATCCGAAAATGAATTGAATATTTTTCCTTTCAACGATTTACTTGTCTCTTCGCGCATCGTTATATCTGCTTGTTTGTTTACTTAAATTGCTTCTCGACTCAACGTACGTTCAGTTTGAAAAAACTGACTTTGAGTATTTAAAATAAAAGGTTGGTTCGAAAGACGAGCTTAAATACTTAAAGGCTCTTGAGATCATCTTTAAAAGAACCAGTGTAAAATACTCAATCATTTTTTATAGAATGTCAACTGAGAAGTCGACTTAAGATATTTTGAACTATTTTATAGAATCGTCAGTTTAAAAAACCGACTTGAGACACTTAGTCTTTTTTGCAGTACGCCAACTGAAAAGCTGACTTATACAGAACGTCGACTGAAAAGCCGACTTAAGACGCTTGGTCTTTTTTACAGAACGTCAGTTGAAAAACCGACTTAAGACAATTAGTCTTGTTTACAGAACGTCGACTGAAAAGCCAACTTAAGACGCTTGGTCTTTTTACAGAACGTCAGTTGAAAAACCGACTTAAGACACTTGGTCTTTTTTACAGAACGTCGACCGAAAAGCCGACTTAAGACACTTGGTCTTTTTTACAGAACGTCAGTTGAAAAACCGACTTAAGACACTTGGTCTTTTTTTACAGAACGTCAGTTGAAAAACCGACTTAAGACACTTGGTCTTTTTCAGAGAACGTCAGTTGAAAAACTGACTTAAGACACTTGGTCTTTTTTTACAGAACGTCAACTGAAAAATTGACTTATACAGAACGTCGACTGAAAAGCCGACTTAAGACGCTTGGTCTTTTTTATTGGTAGAACTTTTTCAGATATTGGGCATTCCAAGGGTACCGATGTGGTGTCCCGTCCAAGTATTCTATCTGGTAGGCCCCATTGGTTAGAACCTCGCTTATTCGAAATGGACCTTCCCACTTCGGCTTTAGTGGTCCAGGGTCGGGACCCACAATTCGTTTGAGTACGAGATCACCGACTTTAAATATTCGAAGACGAAGTTTGGAGTTAACGTACTTTTCGCTTCTTCGTTTATAGGCAGCATTTTTAAGGTCGGCCTGAGCACGTAATTCATCTACCAAGTCAAGATTGGCTCTCATGTTGATTTGATTGTGTTCCTCTTCGAAATTCTGTACGCGATATGTTGGAGACCCGAGCTCGACAGGAATCATGGCTTCTGATCCATAAGCCAACGAGAAAGGAGTTTCACCAGTCGAGGATCGAGTAGTAGTTCGGTATGACCAAAGAACGTTAGGGAGTTCGTCAGGCCATGCTCCTTTAGCATTGTCTAGTCGAACTTTAAGACCATTTTTTATGATCTTGTTCACAGCTTCAACTTGACCATTCGTCTGAGGGTGATATGGAGACGAAAAGAAATGCTTTATCTTGTATTCTTCACAAAATTCTGCAAGCCTTTTGCCTTCAAATTGTCTGCCGTTATCAGTCACAATAGAATTTGGAACGCCGAACCGACATATTAAAACTTTCCATATGAATTCGATCATTTTCTGTTCGGTGATCGTGACTAATGGTTTTGCTTCAGCCCATTTAGTAAAGTAATCGACTGCAACAACTGCATACTTAACTCCTCCCTTCCCAGTTGGTAAGGGTCCAATGAGGTCAATTCCCCATTTTGCGAATGGCCACGGACTGAATACCGACCTGAGTGGTTCTGGAGTTAAGTTGACGTTGGGTGCGAATATTTGACATTTGACACATCTTCTGACCCAATCCGCAGCATCTCTCTTCAAAGTTGGCCAGTAGTACCCTTGTCTCAAAATTTTGTAAGCTAACGCTTGAGATCCTGAATGACTTCCACAGACTCCGTCGTGGATTTCTTGTAGCACAAAGAGTGATTCTTGCTCTGGTATACACTTGAGTAAAGGGACTGAGTACCCTCTTTTATAGAGCGTTCCATTGTCCAAAGTGAACCGAGCTGCACGAATTCGTAAAGCACGTGCTTCTTTGGGATCCTGTGGTTGAATTCCGGTTTCGAGATATGCTATGATGGGATCCATCCAGGTGACAATTCGGTTTACGGAACCTGGTTCTGTGGTAGCGACTTGCTTTACCGAGGTTGAAGGAAGTTCTTGAGTACCGACTTGGACGTATTCTACGTCTTCAATTTGGGCACTTGAAGCGAGGTGTGACAAGGCGTCAGCTTGAACATTAGAAGTTCGTGGAATGTGTTCAATCTTGAATTGAAACTTAGATAACTTCTTCATGGTCATAGCTAGATACGGCATTAAACGGGGTTCCTTGGCTTCGAAAATTCCAAGTATTTGATTGACTAACAGCTGCGAGTCTGAAAAGATATTGACGTGTGTTATGCTCATGGCTTCTGCCAGGTTCAACCCTGACAACAATGCTTCGTATTCGGCTTCGTTGTTGGTAGCGGGAAAGAGGAATTGAATTGAATGGCAAAACACCCGCTGATCGGGATCAACTAGAACGATCCCTCCTCCTGCTCGGTTCGCATTGGACGATCCATCTACATACAACGTCCAGGGATTATTGTTAATGACTTCCTGGATTCCTGGCGTAAACTCGGCAATGAAGTCGGACAAACTTGTCCTTTAATAGCAGTTCTTGGCTTGTAATGAATGTCGAACTGACCCAATTCCACGGCCCATTTGACCATTCGGCCCGACGTGTCAGGTCGGTGAAGAATTTGTCGTAAAGGGAATGCCGTTAGCACAGTAATCGAATGCTCTTGAAAATATGGTCGCAATTTTCGAGCTGCGATGATGAGAGCGAAAGCTAGTTTCTCCATTGGTGGGTATCTTAACTCGGCGTCATGAAGAGCTTTACTAACATAATATACCGGGTGTTGTTGAGAATCTTCTTCGCGAACGAGCACCGCGCTGATAGCCGAGCTGCTAATCCCGAGGTATAAGTACAGCATTTCATCAAGCTTTGGTTTCTGCAAGGTAGGAGGTTGGGACAAGACTGTTTTGATGCTATTCAAAGCTTTTTGACAATCTTCAGTCCATTCGAATTGTTTTCCTTTCTTTATTGCGTCAAAAAAGGGTTTGCATCGATCCGTGGACTTAGATATGAAACGATTCAGAGCAGCGAGCCGACCTGTAAGTCCTTGCACTCCTTTAACTGAAGTCGGTGGCTTCAAGTCCAGAACAGCCTTAATCTTTTGAGGATTTGCACCAATTCCTCTTTGACTGACTACATAACCTAAGAATTTCCCCGACTTCACCCCAAACGTACATTTTTTAGGGTTTAACACCATAGAATAATCACGCAAGATCCCAAACATTTCATTCAAATGAGTTACATGATCATCCGCATTTACCGACTTTACAAGCATATCATCCACATACACTTCCATGGTTCGTCCTATCAATTTAGAAAACATCTTGTTAACCAACCTCTGGTAAGTGGCCCCCGCATTCTTCAATCCAAATGGCATCATGGTGTAGCAGTATAGACCCCTTGCTGAGTAGAAAGAAGTGTGTTCAGCTTCCTCAGGATCCATCGGAATTTGATTGTATCCTGAGTAGGCGTCCATGAAGCTCATCAACTCATGACCCGAGGTAGCATCCACCATGTAGTCAATATGAGGTAAAGGATAACTGTCTTTTGGGCAGGCAGTGTTGAGGTCGGAGAAGTCAATGCAAAGACGCCATGTCCCATTACTTTTCTTCACCAAGACGGGATTGGACACCCAAGTCGGGTATTTGGCCTCTTTGATGAATTTGTTATCAATGAGCTTGTTGACTTCTTCTTCCAAGGCCTGTTGTCGGTCTGGACCGAGTTTCCTTCTTTTCTGGATGACGGGTTTAATAGTATGGTCGATGTTGAGCCGATGACAGGCTATCTTTGGGTCTATCCCTTTAATGTCTTCGTGTCTCCAAGCAAAGACGTCGGCATTGGACTTCAGAAACGAGATGAGTTCGGTTCGAATAGGTTCTTGGAGACTGGCCCCAATACGGAGTGGTTTGTCGCAGATGGGTTCATCAACATAGATGACTTCTATCTCTTCCGATGGTTCGGCTCGGTTCTCTTGCTTCTTTTCTTTAAATTGACTTCGGGGATCTAACTCGTCTTCGTCCACGACTGGTTCTTTTCCAGGTCTTCTCCCTCTATCTTGGGTAAGGTCTTCCTCACTAGGATTGAAAATCGGAATTGCTGACGTCGGCTGAACTTCTGACCGAGTTGTGATAATTTCGGATAGGTCTGAAGTCGGAAACGCCAATGTCGGCTGGACTTCCGACAGAGTCGCGGCAACTCTAGGATTGACATCTTGAATGTCTTCTGGAATCAAACTTCGTGGAACTCGGGTACAGTCGATCATTCTTTCATTTTCGTCAGCGTGCATCTCCAAGTTATGGATTTCTCGAGAAGGGATGGCTAAGATTAGCTCACGAGCTCCCAACTGATCGCCATAATGGGTCCCCTCACCATCAGCGGTCAGAAACTTGATTGCATAATGGAAAATGGACACTGCTGCAATTTGTACAGGGCTGTCCTTCCGATGATGGCATTGTATTCGTTGTTGATGTCCATGATTTTGAAATTTTCCATGATGACCTTAGAAGTTTGTCCATGCCCGAACCTGATGGAAAGAGTTATTTCTCCTAACGGAAGAGACACGCTCCCGTTAAATCCGTGTATTTTATCGTTGCATGGACGGACGTCGGCTGTATCAAGCCCAAGTTTCCTAAAGGCCTAAAGCATGATGATACTTGAATATGCACCGGTATCCACCATTATACGATGAACGGGAATTCCGCAAACTGGGGCGGTTATGATTAATGCATCAGAATGAGGATGATCAAACAAGCTCGCATCTTCTAATGTGAAAGTGATCGGGCATGTGCGCGAGTTAATTGTTTCCCTCAGGTCGGTATTCATTATTTGTTTCCCCGAGTTGTATGCCCTTCTGGCGTATGCTTTGGCCTGCTGACGTGAGGACGTTGACTCTTCTCGGTTGGTGTTAATTCGAGGGACAGAGCCTAACCGAATTGGGATTTGAGGAGTACGGTTAGAGTCGGGACTCTCGAAGTCCCTGCTTCTTTTTCCAAGTTGGTCATCAACCGACCTGGATCCTTCTGCCCCGAACATGAATATCTCCTTTTCTCCTTGTTGTAGACGAATTCTTTTGGAATTCATTGCGTCTTCGTCTTCTTTATCTCGGTCAGGAATATGAGCTACTTGCCGCTTTTCTCTACCTTCATGTTTGGTAAATTTTCTCACTTGTGGATTTCCTATCAACTTCAATAGAGCCGACAATAGACTTAAACATTCATCGGTGTTGTGACCTGGAGATCGATGGTAATCACAATATCGTGACTTGTCCAATTGACTTTCAGGAGTCTTGACTGGTCGAGCTTCAGGAATGATTCCTTTTCCTTTGATCTCTTGATAAACCGTTGCGGCACCGACCGAGTAGATGGATCGGTAACCTGTGGTTAGATCTTCCTTGTATTGTCTCCTGGCAGCTTTTATATTGGTATCGTTCGGTTCTCCTTTATAGGGTTCTCTGAAAGGTAAATTCTTGGACGAGTTACCGAGGTGCTTCTTTTTCTTGTTTTCAAAAGTCGGCTTCTGTTCTTTTGATGGGGAGAACTCGAAGTTCGGAACCGACATGGACTCCTCGGCAATAACATGTTGTTGAGCACGAACAAGGAACTCTTGAAAGGTGTTGGGTTTGTTCTGTCATAGCGCCCAGCGAAACATGGATCTTGGTTTTAATCCTGAGATTGCTGAGACAAGGAGTGTCTCAGGATGGCAAGGTTCCATGTTTTGCACGCGTTCATTAAAACGTGCAATATAATCCTTTAAACTTTCATCCTCTTTTTGGACTATGTTCGTAATCGACTCCTTAGGTATTAAGCTAATCTGGGCCCCGATGAAATGGGATCTGAAAGCTGATCTGAGTTGACTCCAACATCTGATCGATTCGGTTGGTAGTGAATAGTACCACTTTTGAGCTTTGGGACCTAAGGTCAAGGAAAACATACGACATCGTAGAGCATCGTCAGCACCATGCAAGTCTATCCATGACGTGTAATGTCCGAGGTGAGCATCTGGATCAGCGTTTCCGTCGTAGAAGCCGATTTGGGGGACTTTGACTTTTCCCGGCAACGGACCTCTGGTCAACTCGGTTGCCAGAGGAGAACCGACTTCCATATAGACATGGCCCGATTCTGGCACGTGAGGATGCTGATAAGGCCTGATTTGAGTGGTTTGTCGGGCTTCCAACTCTGCCACCTTTCTTTTTAACGCCTCGACTTCGGAAGCATTACGTCGAGCGCAACGATTACGCTCAATCTGCATTCTCAGGTCAGCCGGATTCTCGGTTTGTTGAAATAAGGAACGAGCCGCATGGGGAATTCTGGGTACATGCCGAGGATAACTTTCAGCATGCCGAGGGTGACTTTCAGCAACCATTTCTGGTTGATTCATCTCTGCCGGTAGTACGTTGNGGATTATTGTCACGTGGCTGTGAAGTGGCATGGGACGCCGCTTGATTGTTGTTATCCCTTTGTATGGGAGGACCTTGCTGTCTCGCCGGAGTTATAGGAGCAAAAGGTTGCCCCGGTATCCTGTGTGATGGCCCCGGCATGGTTTGGGCCAGCAAAGCAGTGAGCCCACGAGCAAATTCCGGGTTCTGCATGAGCAGCGTAATGTCCGGTATCACTGGTACTGGATTATGTTGACCGGTTGGCGGTTCCACAACACGTACGGCGCTTCCCATGGTTGTCGGATTATCTTGCCCAGACTGCGACATTTTTTATTCTTGAGATGTGGTGTGTTTCTTTCGAAAATTAACTCCAAATATCTTATGGAGCCCTTCTTCTAGCGCCAAAATGTTGATAAACGGATTTAATCAACGTTAACAATGTAAAATTAACACAAAAGATTGCAGAAAGTGAGATTTTTATTAAGTATTTTGAAGTCGGTTTCAGTACAGGGAGGTCGGTTTTTCAATGTATTTCAAGTCGGTAAACAATGAGATAGCCGAGTTGAATTTATGAGTGTTTGTGATCTTTTTTCCAACCCTTCTCTCGTTTTCGAAACTGCTATTTATAGTTATGCCTGGCACACATCCCTAGACAAATCATTCCCGTTTTAATGAAGATTTGACGTCTTAGGGGCGGCGATGACGTAGAAGAACTTTTTAGGTAATGATTAGCATGGGCGCGCCTCTATCTGTGTGACGAGTGTCACATCTGTCGGAATGAAGTCGGTTCGTCTTGTGATATCGGTATTTTGAGAGATCTTCAGTATTCTACGACTTCTTAATAAATAATTCTTTGACCGAGTTGGCCTTTTTCAAGGTTCAGACGACTTGTGTTGATGACTTCCGAAGATTTTGCGGTATCATTTACGGGTACCAAGATGAGATTACCGAGGTGCCATATGTCTTTCTCGACGTCGTCCAGAATCCAGTTTATGAATTAAACTTCACGATTTCTTCATGATTTCTTTAATTGGATCATAATTTCAAGATATTCTATCTTGATATCAACACGACTAATGATGTCGAAGACTCGATCTTCTTCAGCCTTCGCAGCCTCCTCAAGTTCAGAAGGAGTTACGGGGACATGCTTGTCTAAAATAGTATCTTCTTCCCCGACTCCAGCCGTCTTGGTCACCACCGACTGATCATCCTTCTGCGACAACTCAGTTACTTTCCTTTCGAGGAAAGCCACAACCGACTTCCGAAGTTGCTCGGGAGTCATCTTCTCCAGTTCTTCCTGCAGGCTTACTTCGGTTAAGGTCTTAACATAAATGTTAGCCAGCTCAGTTTTCTTCTCCTTCTCGCCCTCAAGCACCATGTTGACGAAGGCGCGACGTAGACGAGCCTCCCTCTCTTGGCCTGATTCAAAAGTTTCAGAATTTTCTTTAGCTTTTATGGATGCCAGAAGGCCTTCACAGAAATTCTTCTCATCTTCGTCGGCTTCAATGTGAGATGTCGCGATAGAGGGATTGAAGTTATGACTTTGTATTTTATGCAGAAGGAATTGGCGGACTACTTCAATATCGTACAAACCATCATCAAAGCGCTCAACCATCCAGCGCAGATTCAGACAAGTGTTCATTTCAAATTCCCGATCTTCATCTTCGGAGTCAGAGTCGGCCTTAGCTTTGAGTCGGTTAGCTTCTGCCTCGAGAATCCTTCCAGCTCGGAGACCATCATTGTATTTCTCCTCGGCAAACTTAATCTTCTCTTCCTGAAGTTTGCCGAGTTTTGCCAGATGAGCATCTCGGTCCTTCTTCAGCAATTCCTCAACCTCGGACCGACTTCTTCGAGTTGCTTCATGAGCATCCTGCTCTTTGCGGAGAAGGGATTCACACCGGGACAGTTGTTCCTCGAGCATCTTCACACGCTGTTCCGAGGCAATCACTTGGCTTGTCAGTTTCAACACATCAGAATCCAAGCTAGCTTTATCCGTTCTCAATGTCTCAATTTCGCTTTGAGCGATCATAAGCTGTTCAGCGACTTTAGCCTGCAACTCTCTTTCCTTCGCTGCCGCTTCCTCCCTCAGAGACGCAAGAGCTCCATCCCTGAGTTCTAAAGTATGCTTCTTCTCGTCGACTTGGGCCGCATTAAGTCGGAAGTCATCCTCGGCCATAATTAAACTGACAAGTGCGCGACCCAGGCAAGCTTTGGCGTATTGAACTTATAAGTACTCGGCAGTGAGGATACTCCAATCTCGGATCTCGGATCCCACGCCATCATAGGGACCCGAGCAGCATCAATTACATGGCTGGGCAGTTCAACCGAGCTTGAGATCTCGGGAATCTCGACTGATTCGAAAGCCGAGAACCACTTCTCGTCTGATTCCCGAGGCTGTTTAAAATTCAGGAACCTCTCTTCATCCATCGGCAAGAAGGACCGATCAACAAGTGGTTCTTTCTTCTTTTTCTTCTCACGGTCGCTGGTGTCATGTTTTTTCTTCATTCGTTCCTCAGCAGCAGGAACGTCTTCAGCACGTCTTTTTCGTGACCGAGTCACGGGCACTTCACGGGCAATAATTTCATGGCCACCATCAGGTTCATCTGAGGCTAAGTCAATGATAGGCGGATTCTCTACTGGAGTAGCCTCAATAACCGGCTCAACTTCAGTAGCAGCAGCAATGGCAGCCATCGGACCTTCTGCTGCAATAGCCAGAGGATTCGGCTGCGGAACCACAATCGCAGCCGCCGACGTCACACCATCACCGACGTCGGCTTTCGGTGGATTCATAATCGGGTTCTCCAGATAAGCTTTCACTAACTTCTTACGACCCATTCCTGTCAAACGCAACTCCTTGCTCTTTCCGACTTTAGTTCGAAGGTCTAGATTCGGACTCTTTTGACGGAAAGCTCTAGCGTCACGAATGGTCTTGAAACCGAGAACTCCGAGAAGTGGGTAGTACACTGCAATTATAAAACCGAATTATTATGACACCTAAAAGCTACCGACTTCAACTGAGATTAAAAAATTCAGTTCGAATTTACCTGGTTGAAAAGAACCGTCTAAAATTTCTGGACACAATCCAACAGCTTTCAGCCTTGAATCCTTTAGAATTAACTTGAAGCCGCGTTGTGCCTTCTTGAGCTTGAACAGTTCAGAAATTCTTTCTCTTAAAGTCGTGCTGAGTTCAAGTCCTTTGCTTTTCGCTGCAAACAGTAAAATCGCTGACCTGTTAGTACACAAATAAAGGACGAGTTAGAACAAACTCGGTTTAATCGAAGAAAAGACGATACTTACAAACTGCAGAATTAATATTAATAGGAATCGACATTCCATCAATCAAAGGTTTATTAAAATTCGGCGTCTGCCAATCCCCGCCAACCCACAGCCATTCCTCTTGAAACCCATGAAGAGAATCCGGGATTTCAGTGATTAAATCACCAATCTTAAATCCACTTTGGGGCCTTCCCGCGCAAGCGTAACAAATCAAAGGATCTGTCACTTGCCTGTCGGCACATCGCCTAAACGAAAAGAGACTCCTTAATTCTTCAACGGTTGGCATGTCCCAACCCTTTTCTTTCAACAACACCATAAGGCCAATAATTCTTTTCCACGAATTTGACGCTATTTGGCATAAACCGATCCCCCAATTCCTTAAATAGTCTGTAATCAAAGCAGGGAGTGGAAACCTTAAACCAGACCTCAACGAATCGACAAATACACCAACACAGCCTGGTGGAGGACAAGTTATTCTTTCGCCTGGATAAGGAGCAAACAGTTTTACCGAAGACGGAATGTAAACTTCCCCTCGAAGCATGACGATGTCGGCGTCAGTAAGAATACTCGGTTCTCCTCTATATTCGTCAATTGGTTCGGGCCACCGACGAGCAGGACGTCTCCAATAATCAGGGAGTGACATAGCATCCTTCTCAACTTGTTTATCCTCCTCAATAATGTCCTTATTGAGATTCAGTTGTTTTACCAAAAGAGGATCCCATCGATAATATTCCAAAGGCAATTCCAAATCCTCATCGGTGAGAATTGGAATGTCAGAAATTGTTCGGCTACTGCTATCCTCAGCTTGTGCAGACATTTCTCTTTCCAAAATCGATAAAATTGAAGGAAAAACTCAAAATAGAACAAGGAAACGGGAAAGATTAGGGCAAATTCTTACCAGCACTTTCGAAAGCCTTGGATTGACGGAAAGATTTCAGGAAAAGCAAGTACGCAAGGAAAATGTGCAAAGGAAAGATTACTAAAGAAGCGCAAGAAATAACAAAGAAATTTAAGGTACAGAAATTTTTTGCGCATCAAAACCGACTTCAATTTATAGGTTTTGATTTACGACCGTTGGAAGTATCCGGAAACGGCGCGTGTAACGGACGTGTCTTAAAAAGACATAACGTTACAGTAATTATTGATCCACGTGGCCACGTCCTGAAACGCCATGTCGTTACAAATTTATATCCGTTGGCCCCATTAAATGTGGGCACGTCTTTTAAGAGACGCCATGTCAGACCAAGTGTCGTTCACGAAATGTCAAATATAGCAAAGTGTTTCGATGTCGGTAAGCAGAACACAACAAGTCGGAATACAGTAACACAACAAACGACATCAGCAACTATTCGACAAAATTTCAAATACCTACTAATGTCGGGGGCCTCACTGTTGATATCCGACTTGATCACCGAATTGAAGAGGAAGATTAATTACAATAAGGAGGAAATAAACTTATTTTAAGTCGGTATTTATTGAAACAAATTACCGACTTCAACATAGTTACCGACTTCCAAAAAATTACCGACTTCCGGAGGTCTACAAAAGAACCGACATCTGAAACCAACACAAGTAAACCGACTTCAGTTCAACTGACTACTATGAAGTCTGAATAATCCAACAGAAAGTAATCATTAGAAGCATCTGATTGGACTAACAGAGCAAAAAGGCAATCATTGATGTTTCCCACCGCTTCAAGCAAAGCAGCTCAACATTAAATGCGTCTTTATCCATTTCGAGCAAAAAGACAAAAGCCACCGTACTATAAATAGCAGAATTTATGATAGTACGAGGATCTTTTCGAACACATTGTACACGGACTTATAATGAACTCGGTTTTCAACAATGAACCGACTCCTGTACTCTTGTGGAAATAACGAATAAATCAAATAATACAGTTTATCTTAATTTTCTTGACATCTACTGTGTTTAATTTAGAATTGTTAATTCAAGACAACAACAGTACATGTATCGAAACGCAGACTGTAATCAACACCATCTCCTCCAAAATCTTCTCATGACTCCTGCTATATAGTACAATATTTATATTTTTAGAACATGTTAAATTAAGATAATTAATTCTACCATGTAACATGATAATATCTAACGTCCAATTTATATTATAATAAACATGTAACACAATAATTTGTAACTCTTAACACGATACTATCTAACGTCAATTTATAACATAACTAAGACTAATATGTAATATAATAATTTGTAACTCGTAACACGATAATATCTAACGTCCAATTTATATTATAATCAACATGTAACATAATAATTTGTAACTCCTAACACGATAAACGTCCAATTTATATCATAATCAACTCTAAAATGTAACATAATAATTTATAACATAATAATATAGTCCAATTTATAACATAATTATTTCGAATAAATAACATAATAATTTAAAAAAAAAAATTGCCGACCGGCCGGCCGAACCGGACGGACCGGTTCGGACGGCTTTCTTGTCGTCCGGCCGGCCGGTTCGGACACGGCCGGTCCGACCGGCCATGCTTTCCGGACGGCTTTTAGCCCGTCCGGCCGCCGGTTCCGGACGGTCTTTAAGCCGTCCGGAACCGGCGGCCGGACACGTATTTTTTCGTACCTCCGAATTTAACGACATTTCACCGTACACTTTCCTCTGAGATGTTTAGGAAAATTGAGAAAGGCAAAATTGTCCAAGGGGAGCGGTGACTAGTAAAATGGGGGGCGGTGATTAACAACACCCTTCAATTGTCATGTAAAAAACTTTGAAATTATTTCAAAATCGGTAAAATATCAATCCGAAGTGAGAAGAAAACAACAAAATAGTAAGCTTATTGTTCGTTATATTTTTCAATTGTCATGTGAAATAATTATTTTAAAATTGGAAAATTATCAATCCGAAGTGAGAAGAAAACAACAAAATAGTAAGCTTGTTGTTGTTCGTTATAGTTTTCAATTGGCGTGTGAAATAATTTGTAATTAATTATCTAAAAATTGGAAAATTATCAATCCAAAGTGAGAAGAAAACAACAAAATCATTTTAGGAATATGTGGTTGATCTATAATTTGAATGTGTTCTGGTGTTGGTCCCAAAAATAAAACTTCCATGTGGACGCTCTTATGAAAACAAGAATGTCGTTAATCAGGAAAAAATATACTAAAAATTACATCATAACACATATTGATAAACTACTGCAGTTATGAATCTATGGGAGATTCTACCGTTACGGAACCATTACCTCGGAATGGATAACTGTTAGATCAACTATCCATGACAGTTACATAATGATTTAACGGTTACAAATCCTAACGGAATAGCGGTTACATAATGATTTAACGGTTACAAATCCTAAAGGAATAGCGGTTACATAATGATTTAACGGTTACAAATCCCGACGGAATATTCATAACGGGATGGTATAATTTTCCTGAATCTATATATATATATATATAATTGCTGACAAGCGATTTTGCTAAGGAACCAATAGTTGGCTCCTTTAGTGCATCTACAATAGACTGTGAATTGTAGAAGTGTAGAAGAAGTTCAATAAAAATAGTCTCCAACTGTGAATGTCTAGACTCTACATACAATGACATGACATGAAAGAGAAAGGATAAAATGCAGAAGTCATTCTACATGTGACTCATTCTTTTCCCTTTAATTATTTTTTTTATTTTAATTAAAATATATTATTTAGTTAAGAAAGAGGCATAAACTGTCAAATGCACGTATAATTTCTTATCCCTCAAATATATTATTTTACATATTTAAATTATCATTATAACTTTTACGTATATGTTTTTGTTAAAAGCGTGCATTAACATATACAAGAAGGATACTCTTAAAATAACACCAGATACAAAAAAAATACTAAATGAATATATGAATACCAAAACAAAAATAACAGATGAATACAAAAGTNAAAACCAATGTTGACATCTACTACTGGAGAGTTACTTATCAATATGTCATTCTTTTCGGTCCACGTGGGTAGAAGACCGTCTATTCAATTGTCAATCCACTTCAACCATTGGAAATGCTCTTAGGCCATCTCCAACCGAAAAACTCATACTCAAACCCATTTTGCAGTAACTGTCACATTTTGCAGTAATTTATCTCCAACCGAAAAACTCATTTTCAACTCCAAAAGAATATTCTCACACATCAAGTTTTATAACTTTTCAATACTACCCCACATATTTAATAATTCTACACATTTAATCCAATATTATTTTAAATTTGATTTGAAAAATATATAATAATTTATTATAGATTGATAATTCGTACATATGTAAAATATTGGAATACATATTTTTTCAGTTATATTTTTCATATTTTAGTTTATTATATACATCTAATTTGTATTTCATGGTTTATAATGTTATTTTTCATTGGTAAGAAAATTTATTATATATATATTCTTTATGTTAGTATTTAATTTATGAAAAAATAAAGGATAAATATTAGTACGTTAATATATTTAAAAAGAAAAAGATAAATATGACAATTATATAAATAAATCATAATGAACAGAATACAATATTACATAGGCAATAAATTTGTTAGAATACTGAACGACTCCCATAAATTTTCTTATCTAAGTTTAGATAATTAATTTTCTTCATTTGAAGAATTATTTATCTTTTTTTTTTCTATTATTGTCTAATTATGTAATTAATAACAAACATGGGTGTGAGATTGCAATTTGAAAATTACAAACGCAAATTTTGCGTTGAAACGCATATTTGCGTTTATTTGATGAGAGAGAGTGAGCAAAACGCATTTTGAGTTTGCGTTTGGTGTTCGGTTGGATCAATTTATCTCCCTCATTTTGCGTTTTGGGGTACGGTTGGAGTTGATCTTATGGAGCCAACATCCTACATGGCAGGCCTACATGTCAATTTAAATCAATCTTTTACTAAGTCTATTTTATCTTTTATTTTTTTTTATTATTATTTATCTAAGGTTCCATCGACAGGAAGAGAGAACAGCTCCATCGACGAGAGTGATTCAACTGAAAAATGCACAAAATCCCAATTTTCGACGTCGCGGAAAAGATGAAGTACGATGAGTTGTTCGCCATGAGAACATGAAATTGGGTTACGACCCGAACGCCAAGTCCGAGGTCCGTCGAGGAAGCCCTAGACGATCGGGTCAGAAGAAGGCCAATCGACGCTGTAAGTGATCGAAAAAAAAAATTCAAATTTTCTGCTTTATTTTCTATGTGAGTTTAAGTTGTGTTGTTGAGTATCTTAATAAAGGTTTGCTATATTTTTCTCTTTCTGAAGAAAATTGGGATTTTCACATTGCTTTGTTGCATGATTTTTTTGCTACATCTATTTTGTTTATTTTGGTGAAAGTTTTCTCTGATTGAATAATGCAAACACCTTAAATAAAAAAAAAATAAAAGAAATTGAAGAGCTTGTATATGATAACCAATTCAATCAGGCTGAGTTTGGGATTGAGAATTTTGGCAGGAACAAACAAGGCCTTAGTCTTATCAGCGTCGTCAACTTGTTCTCGTTGATTTACGTTGTACAGTTTGAGGTTGTTGTTGAGGTTGTTAGAAAATAGTTTGTGAATATTGCGAGAATTTTTAGTTCTAATGGGTGAGTAATTACATGTGATACACTGCTTTTATAAATGAACCGCAAACTCGAAATCACATGCGAATAAACATAGAATATTCAACAAATAATCAGGAATAAAGGAGTAAACATATGGAGATAATCATGGTTCTTCCTTATGAGCAATGTGCATGATTAAGTTAAAAACCAAACATAATTATTAACTATATTTTCCGAAACCTAAAAACAAGTCGGGATATCGAGGTCACAACATAGACGACAAACTGAGGTATCACCAAATTAACCAGTGCAGTTCAAGCAAATAAAAAATCGAACCACTTTAAAGTTGAGAACAACGGAAATTTGTATGGCTTGACGACATATGACGAAGAGAGATGCCAAATTCTCCAAAAACCATAAAAACTCTGGTATACTTTTCAGCCATAATGCTGGCTTAAGTGGAAACAAATAAGTTACGACAAATCAAATTTAGAAGAAGTCCTCACGGTATTGTTAAAGTCCCAGTATTTCAGAAAAGGTATTTCAAATTTTGGGCATACCACTGACCAGCAGGTCTTTCCTTCGGCTTCATGAATTCCTGCAAATAAAAAATGCGCGATATTTTTGTCACTCAGACGGCCCCATCTACAGGGCCCTGTATTGTAAGAGGATTTGGGGGGGAAAAAATTATAATTAAAGGGATAATAAGTGAGATGCTGAAATCTGAGAGTAGATGAGAAATACACACAAAAGGAAGTAACTATATATTTCTTTTGAAAAAAATTTGGAACAGTAGGTAACATCCACAAACACTAATCCGGTAGAAATTCCTTCTATAAGAACTGGCCGTATGAGAAATACATAAGGTAGCAACTTCTATATGCTATATGCGTAAATATGCATCAGAAGAATTGAGTGAAACTCATTTCAGAAAGCCAATTAACTAAATGAACATTATTAAAATTGGTAATGAGGGTATGGGGGAGTATTGCCAACCAATCGAATTTGAATCGAAAGAGAGAGGCTTAGTTATATCAATGTTTGTCATATCTAAATTAACTTCTAAAAAATCAAGAGAAGATCTAATTCGCACCAAAGCTCAAAATGGCAGCGCAGAGTAGAAAGCCAAGTAGGGAGAAGTCCATCTTGTAGACAAGCTCCATGACAATGATGCATCCTCCAGCGACACTTAAATGTCTAGGAGATGAGAAGACCATATGCAGTCTGCAAATGAATCAAAGTACCAAAATGTCTTGCATCAATGCAAGTCGAAAAATTATAGTATCTCGTGAAGACAAAGTATCACAACGAATTAGGACATAATTAATCGTAAGCCACCTGTTATGTTCATTCATAAACAGGATAAAAGATATTGGAGGTTCAGTTAGGAAATTAAATGTTTCACCAGAGGGTTTTTATTTCAAGAACGAGATTGCGAATAAAAGAACAAATGTCTTTAATTTATTAACTTCCAGTGATGTATCTGCTTGTTAAGTTTTGTCCCATTCTCAGTGCCATACAGTAAGTTTGGTGCCTTCAGAATGGATGGACTTGACCAGATTTTAAATATGACACCATTTAACTACAAGCACAAGCCAAGTACAATGAAAGCAGAAGTCAAGATATGAAATGGACCTATGACTATGCTATATGTATATTGGTTATAATTTGCACAATGTTTAAATGTAAATATGCATGAAACAGAAAATAACAAAACCCGCAGAGCATAGAAAACCATTGATAAGCAATAATAACACTATGAATCAGCATGTACTCCAAGTGTCAATTGCTAGCCATGAAGGTGTATTAGGTAATGTAGGTAATGTTTCTTTTTTTATTCACTTTATGTTAAGTACCTAAAGTCAGTCCACACCTATAATAACTAATAAGCCATACCCGAGAATATATTTCCAAAATGTGATTCTTAATGAAATTTCCGGTAGCCTAATACCCAATAAATGGTGAGAACTTGAACATATAAATTGCAATGGATGAAAGTAATAATAAGAACTACGCATAGAAGAGGCTACAAAAGAGTGTACCTTTCCTCTGCTATACTGTCTACATAAAATATCAAAATAATACCGAAAAGAATAAAGCTAGAAAAGGCCCATACAGAAAATGGCAATTCTACATCAGTTGATCCCTGAAAATTTGGAAGACAAAAGAAGGAAAAGTCGAATATTAGCATAGACAGCAACACCATTGCAATTTTTTTTTTTTTTAACAAACATCAAATTAGATAAAAGAAACTCGAATGTACAATAGGGACAGCCAAGGGGCCGCAACATATCACGGTTCAAAGCGACATGCTAGGGAAAGCTCAACTCTGAGCTAACCTAAAGGACCAACCATGGCCTCAGAAAAGAAAAAACCAAGAACAAACAACACACATACAACAAACAATAAAAAAAAAAAGGAAAAACAGCTCCCTAAACACAGAATATAAGAGAACAAGAAGAAAACCGAGACAATAAAATTCTAATGTCTTCTACTAGAATTGCAGATTCCAAAAGGCAGAGAGCTTCACCGGCTAATATTTGATGCAGGCCTTTGTCTTTAATTTCCAGCATAATCCTTTGCCATCCTAAAGGGAGCCCCTCCTCCAGCCTTGTCCGCAACTCAGAAAAGAAAGTAGCTTTAGATTTTTGCTGAAAGGCAGTAAAGGGCATACTCCAACAGGCCACCTCAGTATTTGCCAGAAAAGCTGTCCCCTTCAAAACACGAATCTCCGAGTGAGAGGCATTAACACTGGCAGCTTGAGGAAGCTCCCCTATTCCTTGCACCTCATCAGAATTTGCACTAGAGCCCACAATCAAATTTATTGGCTTGAGAAGATGTTGACCAAACTTGATATCCTCAAATTCCAGCCATTCAAGTTTTGCTTTTGCAACCAGTTGGGGCTCAGAGATCACTTTCTTTTCAAACAAGCATATGTTCCTTGTTCTCCACATCCACCATAGGAGATAAACTGAGAGAGAAATTTTGTTTCTATTATGCTCCAGGTCCTTCATGTTGCACAAGGTTAGCCACCATCCTGAAAATGTAATGCCCTTGTCATTCAAACAGTCCCAGGCCAACCCAGCAAGCTTCCAGACAGTTTTGGCTCTAATACAATGGAACATAAGATGCTCTAGAGTTTCATCTTCTTCAGTGCACCAACAACATTTCACATCAATATCCAGCTTTCTCTTCCTTAGAGCACAATTTGTTGCAAGCCAGTTATGTAGGCATCTCCACAGAAAGTTCTTGATTTTAGGCTTGATTGGAAGATGCCATACCTTTTGCCACATCTTCTGGTTATCTGTCCTGGCATTGCTGGTTTCTGCAAGCTGTTGATGCTCCTGCTTTGAGAGGAGAATAGTATGATAAGCAGCCTTAACACTAAATTTGCCCGTCTTATCTGAATGCCAAATAAGTTTGTCTTGAGTGTCACAGTGACTTATATGGGTTTGAAGGATGAGTGCAGCATCTGTGGGAGTAAATGTCTGAAGAATCAGCTCATTGTCCCATTTATGTTCCCCTGCAACCATTAAGTCAGAAACTTTTTGAAGTGCAATTCTGTCAGAGGCAAAACAAACAGTAGGTCTAAAGCCATTTGAGTTTGGAATCCAGGGGGATGTCCAAATATTGATTGAGTGGCCATTTCCCACTTGGTATCTCAACCCCAAAGTCAGAGAATGTCTACAATCAAGCCACCCTTTCCATAACCAGGAATCAGAATCTTTTTTCCTGACCTCAAGAAAGTTTTTGTTATGCCAGTATTTGCCTCTCATCACTCTGCTCATTAATGTGTTAGGCTTAGTTAACATTCTCCAGAGTTGCTTTAAGATCAGGGCCTCATTCATGATTCCTAAGTCTTTAAATCCCAGCCCTCCCTCCTTTTTGGACTTAGAAAGGTTACCCCAACTAGCCCAGTGAATTTTCTCTCCCCCTTCCCCATTCTTGCCCCACCAAAACCTAGCTACTTCTCTACAAATATCAGAGCAAATACCAACAGGAAGCTTGAAAACAGACATCACATAAAGAGGCAAGGCACTCAACACAGTTTTGATTAATATCTCTTTGCCGGCCTCACTCAAAAATATATTTTTCCAATTAGAAACCCTAGCTAACACACACTCTGAAACAAAAGCAAAAGTTTCTTTTTTGGTCCTGCCTATACCCATTGGGAGACCCAAGTATTTAGAGCTTCTGGCCACAGCAATTCCTTGGAGGATTTGGCAAATTTGAGACTGATCTTGAATAGGGGTATTAGCAGAAAAGAAAATATTAGATTTATGAAAATTTACAGCTTGGCCAGAGGCTGAGCAATACGAATGCAAAATTTGCAGCAATAAAGCAGCATGATAACTATCAGCTTGACAAAAAATTAAGCTGTCATCAGCAAAAAATAGGTGAGAAATACTGGGTGAAAATTTGCTAATTTTGAGGCCTTTAAATGAATGGGATGAGCTAGCGCGGTGAATGAGATTGGACAAGGCCTCAGTAATAAGGATAAACAGGTAAGGAGATAGTGGGTCTCCTTGCCTCAGACCTCTTGAAGGAACAACCTGCCCTTGATTTTGGCCATTCAAGTTAAAAGAAAAGGATGAAGAACTAATACAAGACCAAATCCAGTTCAGGAATTTATTGCAAAAACCCAAGTGCTTGCAGATTTTAATAACAAAGGCCATTCAACTCTATCAAAAGCTTTGGCCATATCTAGTTTAAGGGCCATATATCTTTTTTTCCCTCTTTTTTTTCCCTTAAGAAAATGAAGGCATTCATTAGCTATAATAACATTATCAAGAATTTGTCTATCAGGCACAAAAGCTGTCTGAGATTGGGAGATACAAAATTTGATAACAGATTTAATTCTGAGTGCAAGAATTTTAGCAATAAGTCTGTAGGTAATGGTACAGAGGCTAATAGGTCTGTAATCAGTAACCAATTTTGGATATTTGGTTTTTGGGATTAGAGTAATAACAGTGTGGTTGGTGGCCTTTGGAATACAACCAGTGACAAAAAAATTTTGGACAGCCAAGCATAAATCAGTCTTAATAATATGCCAACATGATTGAAAAAAGGAGGGGGAGAACCCATCAATACCAGGGGCTTTACCTGGGTCCATGGCCCACAGTGCATTCTTGATCTCCATTTCATCCACAGCCTTAGTTAAGTCTTGATTCATTCCAGCTGTAATGACACAAGGAAGGCCCTGTAGAATCTCTGAATCACCATCAACATACTCATAACTGAAAAGCTGTTCAAAGAAATTGGACACTTCTTCCACAACCTCAGCTTGATTGGTACATCTGCCAGCAGTTCTTTTGAGAAGATTTTCTAAGCTGTTCATACTCCTTCTCTGATTGACACAGGCTTGAAAAAATCTAGTGTTGTTATCCCCTTCCTTTAACCATCTAACCCGGGCCTTTTGTTTCCAGTAAAGCTCTTCATCCTTGTAGGCTTTGTGGATTTTTTCCTTGCAGCTATACCATTCCGTCCATTCTCTAGCGCCACCTTGACTACTGAGCAGTTCCAGTTTGGCATTGCACTCCTTTATAATCTTTGATGAATTTGTAGCAGTTGAGGTCAGCCATCCCAATAAGCCAAATTTCACATTTCTCAACCGTTTTTGAAAGCTATACAGGCCTGCACCAGTGACTTGCATCTTCCATGCCTTTTTGACACATTCATCAAACCCCTCCTCCTTTGCCCATCTTCTATCAAAATAGAACCTATGCTTCCTTTTCTGTTCTGTTCCCACAATGTCCATAAGCAATAGACTGTGATCAGAAGAAACAAGTGGAATGTGCAGGACAGAGACCTTAGGGAATTTGAGGAGCCAATCAGGAGAAAGAAGAAACCTATCAAGCTGGACCTCAACAAAATCCTTACCCTTTCTGTTATTTGACCAGGTGAAGGGGTGACCCACACTAGGACAGGCTACTGAATTGAGGAGCTGGGTAAAATGTCTAAAGGATTGAAAAGAAGCTTCCCCTCTCACCAAACCCCCATTCTTCTCATCATTACTAAGAATGTCATTGAAATCCCCCCCAATGAACCAAAGATTACCCCAGGTAAGGTGATGCCTAATGAGCAGCTCCCACTGCTTCTGTCTAAGATAAGGATCAACATTGGCATAAATGAACACTCCCCACATAGGATCAGCAAAACCATTTAGCAAAAATTTGACTTCAAAACAGAAGTTATTATCAACAACTTCTAGAACCTGAATTTTGGAAGACCAACACAAAAGAAGACCCCCTTTACTACCAATAGGGTCAACACACTTCCATCTATCACCTACAAGCAAGTTTTTACAAACAGTAGTAACAAAAGACTTCTTTTTTTTGGTTTCAGAAAGGAAAATGAAATCAGGGAGGTAGGCTCTGACATTGTCCTTCAACTTGGGAATTGTAGAGGGTCCCCCCAAACCTCTACAATTCCACACCAAAACTCTCATTTGGAAACTTAGGACCAGTTATGGCTGGTTTCCTCCACCACAATATCGGAGACAATTTGGGTATTTTTCTGCTTTTTAGGAACAGGCTCACTTTGAGTAACAACATCAACAATACTCTCATTGGTTTTCCTCTTCAAAACAGATTTTGTTGGTTTAGTCTCAGATTTAGGGTCTGGGATGCAAACTTGGTGTGTAGTAGTGGCAGGTGTTTTGTTTCTGGTGAGTCTCACAAAGGTTTTGGCTTTTGGGTAGTAGTAGATGGGGATAAACTTTGGAGGATTGGAATGTTCGCCAATTTTTCAGAATTGATGGGAGAGGACTTGCAAACATCTAACTCCATATTGGCACAAGGATGACTCTCACTCACCCCCACACTCCCCTCTTGAATAGGAATAGGGATTTCACCTAAATTGTCTTGCTCAGACTCCTCAGGGATAATAACAGTGGTTTTGCCTGTAGCAGCAATGATAGTTTCAATAGGTTGGCTTTGATTATCAATTTGGTCAGTGGTTTTGGCTATACTAGAATCTGAGTTCAGGTTGACATTCGAAGGACTAGAAGATCTTCGCTCTCTTAGATCAACCCCTCCTATATAGGAACCTCTTAGCCAATCCCCATATTGTCCTGTCCGCATCGCATTCCTTTGGATATCTAATTTCTTATGATCACATTGCCTCTCATTGTGGCCAATCTTTCCACAGTAGAAACAGAAGGTTAACAACTTCTCATATCTGAAATCAACCCAGTGCTCTTCTGACCCCAATTTCAGTTTTGTGCCTCTTGGAATGGGTTCCAGAGCATTTAGTTCAACCAGAATCTTCACAATTTTTGCATTTATGCTGCCTTTGCCTGGTATCATAACATCACTGACACGTTCAAAAAGTCTCCCGACCTTCAAACCCGTTTCCTCCGAGATCCAGTGGAGGGGTAGATTATGCACCTGCACCCATAGTTCTATACGGAGTTCTTCATCTCGGAATTCCACTTGATTCTTTTTCCATTCCTTGAGCAGTAAATATTGGCCATCAAATGACCATGTTCTGCCTTTGAGAATACGACATTTATCTTCCTCAGCTTGCAAAAGAAACTGAAATAAGTTGGGCCCAATCGCCCTGATCGAAAAGGGTTTACTTGTTCTCCATACCAGGCTCATGGTAGTTTTTAATCCTCCCAGATTGACGTTTTTCGCTCCAATAATTTTGCCAATTAGACTGCGCTCACATTCATGGAGACCCGGTTCAATATCTGTATTTGCCAAACTTATCCCTTGGCGCTCTTTATCGGATAGCTCAAACTTTCGCATTTGGTCAATTAGATCTTGCTCCATCCTTGAAAGCTTCAGGACTTAACTAAGATGTAGGAGTCAGTGAAGAGCAAGAACCTGCAGAGAAAGGGAAGGACAAGACAACAAAAGGATTAGCAATGAAATGGAAACCCTAGTGAAGAGAGAAATAAAGAAACTCTAAACAGGGGGAAGAGGAAACAAAATGCTAGGAACCCTAAAGAACAAGGGAAAAGGAAGAATCAGATATATCGGAGATAAGATCGGAGAGAATATAGAGGATCGAAACCCAAATCCTAACCATAGGAACCGGCCAACTCTAAGATAGAGAGAGAAATTTCCACAAGAGAAAACTAACACCATTGTAATTACCAATATAGAAAAGAGTAGTTAACAGATAAAAAGAAATGATAAATAAGAAATGGAAGAGAACAATGAGATCTGTTACACATTCTGTACGGAAGAACTCTGGAAAGTCATAATTAAGAGTAAGGTTTATTGAAATACCTGCTAATGTCGGGAGCCTCTCTGTTGACAACCGACCTGATTTGCCATAATTAAGAGGAAGGTTTATTAGATTTTTCTGCAGCTTATCTCTCAGATCATTCCACACGCCAAACTTAGTTCACCTCGGTACCCAGAAGATGAAGAACCGACCTCATTCAAAAGCATAAACCGACCTCACTTATGGCGGTGGACCGACTTCGCACTAAAGACAAATAACCGACTTCTCAAAGGTTCTCCCCTGAAGATTATCTACATTAACTGAGTACCAAGGTAAACGAAGTCCAAAGCATGTGATAAAGCACTCCATTTGATTGGACCACATATAACAGATGCAATCAATGATGTTCCCCCATTACCCAGCACACCGTTTCAATGAAGCAGCTCAACATTAAATGCGATCCTATCAACCTCGTACCGGAAGTCAAACACACCGTACTATAAATAGCAGAATTTATTATTGTACGGGGATCTTTTTTACACATGTTATATACGCATGTACAAACACAGCTCGGTTTTTCATAATACCGACTTCTTGTACTCAACAAAAACATATAAATAATACAAAGTACATCTTTTTACGCTTTAATTATACCGCTTTATAGTTCATTATCATTGTTAAATTCCATACTATAATAATATTTTAATGCAATTCAATCTTATTGAAATGGTTTGCATCTCATTTATTAATTTTTCCTTTATTGATAAGTTAATATTTTGTTTACTTATTTAAATCTATTTTGTTAGGTTTTGTTTTTGAAAGAGTTTTGTTTTTGTTAGAATCCTATTTTATTGAGGTATTTAATTGTGATTATAACTCATTGAGATACTTAATAGTTATTACAGTTTTGACATTAAAAATAATATAAACATAAGGACATTTTAGTCCATGCAATTTCTTACAAAATCATTCCTCATTTTATAATAGTATAGATATAGATAGTGTAAATAAATAAACTGCTAAAATTTGGTTAATTGATTTTTTGCTTATTTTTTTGCAATTTATGCATATTCAGCATGATTATTATTAATTAATGAATATATTTTAAAATTGTTTGAATTATTGAACATTTTTTTCTCAAATTCCTACCATACTTTATAACTTTTCTAAAAAAAATCATTTTTGGTTGCTTTTTACATTTTTTTTTAAACAACAATTATATTAATAACTTAATCTCAAAGCGTACAACCGAAGTGTCAAGTGACACACTGGGACCAAAACGAAGTCTGAACCACCACCTTTTGTAATCACACACAAGGGTTACAAACTCCATCAAGGGACGAACAATCACAAAATAAAACTCCATAAAGGAGACACTAACTGCGACTAAACCAGAATCGCTGAACTAAACAAAACAAATCAACAAAATAAAGACAACAAACAACGCACACGTAAAAAAAAACAAATAAGATAAGACCTCTCAAAACATTTTGGGCAATCGAACAAATTCTCAAACCTACAACCGAAACACACTCCACAACACATGAACCAACCAAGCAACAAACTTAGACCTCAGACCCAAAAATTACGCCCGAAAGTGTACCAAGTTTCGTTCCTTCTCAAACCGAACCCGGTTTATAAACATAAATCTGATCAAATCTTCACAAAAGGAATCCCTGCTATCTTTGGCCAATAGTCTCCCTTGTCCTTTGCACATCGTTGCCTAAGAAGCGGACAATCACTTATATCCAGGTGCCACAGCTTCTCGAGCAGGGCTTCACTAGGCAAGACGTTAAGATTCTGGCAGTTCCTAATCGATAGGTGCCTCAACAATGTGAGATTTTCAAGCACCTTACCAAGCGAAGTGAGCTTGGGGAAACTAGTAATCGAGAATTTTGTTAGAGAAGGAGGAAAGAGACAGTCGTATTCCCCGAGTTGCTCGAGCTCCTCGAATCCACCACAGATGGAGAACACTTGGAGGGAAGCTAGCCTATGTAGGCCCCACTTGGAAAGGGGCTTCAATTTCTTAGGATCCCATATCGTGAGCTGGGTTAGGTTCGGGGGCAGATCGCACCTTGGAAAATTATCGAGCCTCGGACAGTTCCACAGCATGAGCGACACGAGCGATGTCATGGTGCAGATTTTGGCTGGCAACGACTTGAGACTTGGGCAGTTCGCGATCGAGAGGTCTTGAAGGCCTGAAGGCAGGCCGTGTTCCGGGAAGTGCTCCAGTCCATCGCAGCGATTGAGGTTCAGCATGACCAGGTGCGCAAATCCGTGCAGTCTCTGGAGCAGATTACTGAAGTTCAGCCAGTTGGACAAGCCCAGATATTCTAGAAGCATGGTACTGCCCTCGGGAAACATCCCGTTCGAAACGGCCTCAAGCTGCGTGCAGTCTAAGATCGTGAGATTCTTGAGTGTGGCTGGGAAATGGGCCACAGCCCACGTTCTGAGTGACGAGCACTTGTTGATATCGAGACGCTCGAGGCCAGATATGTTGGCCGGGAGGGACTCCAAAGAGTTGCAACTATTTATCGCAAGACTCTTGAGCATCCTGGGAATGCCGTTTTCAGGGAAGGCCACGAACCTCTGGCAATTACTGATACTCAGCTCGCTTAAGGACTCCAATTCACTCAGGTTGTTCGGGAGAGCGTCCAGGTTCGTACAATCGGATATGTCAAGGATTTCGAGGTTCGGTGGTAGCTGATGGTCCCCCTGTCCTAACGACACCAGCTGCGAACAGCTGGCGATAACGAGGTGCCTCAGGTGGGCCAGGTTCTGATCGAGCGGGACACCTTCGGGCCACAACGAAAGCAGCTCGTTGCAGCTACGGTATTGTAAGACCTCGAGTGCCACCAGGGACCGAATGACCTCGGCCGGCAGATGAGATAGGCCGAAAATTGACTCAATCTTAAGGTCGATCAGGGACTCCAGGCTCGAGAACCTTTCCAGCAAGACCATGCTGCATTCCTTGACGTTCAAAGTGCGAAGAGTAGGGAAGGTCAGCGGAGAGACTTCAGCCAGCTTCCCGCAACTGAAAATCAAGAGGTCTTGCAAATTAGGGAACTCAATGTTTCCGCACGAGCTGCCAGTGGGGCCGGTCCATTTTTGCCACTCGGGCATATTGTCGAATCTCAGACGCTCGAGCTTTGGGAATGGGGTTATGATTGCGCACGTCCCGTAGAACTCAGTCCCCACCTGTTTAATTTTGGGCATACCACTGACCCGCAGGTGCTTGAGCTCGGGAAGCTGCCCAAGAGGCGGCAGGGACGAGCACTCCGAGCAGTTGAGGATGCTTATACTCGACAATTTACGAAAGGCAGGATCCCCGATCCAGCTCGGGAAGTTCGATCCCCTGTAGAACTCGATCCTGAGGCTTTTTAGGTTCTCGTGTGGTAGAAGATGGTCGATCACATCTTCCTCGGGAATTTTGTTGTTGGAGTTGTCGATCTCACTTCCCCAAAAAAGCTGTAACTCATCGAGATCATTCTTGCATCTAAAGTTAGCCTCCTTCACGTCCTCAATATCCATCACATTCTGAAGTTCGACAATGGCTAGGGATCCGCGCAGATGCCTCAGGTCCCGCAGTTGTTTCAGACCCAAGCAGCTTCCTTCTTTGCTGAGAACAATTTTTGGCAGAGTCTGGAGATTCCTCAGGTTACCGATCTCGACCGGCATATCCTTCAGCTGACCGGTGTTGTAGTTGTCCAGATGCCGTAAGTTTGAGAGGTTCCCCAATGTGGGCGGCAGCTTGCATAGATAGCGGCAGTTACGTAAAGACAAAGTCTGCAGATGGAAAAGAGCGCTCAAAGTGTAGGGCAATGTGAAAATCAAGGTCCTGGACAGGTTGAGGTAGCGTAAATGCAGCAAGTTGCAGATGGAGTTGGGGAGCTCGGTGATGGAATAGCCATTCAGGGACAACACTCTCAGGCTGTTGAGCTTTGGCACCAACTCCACCAGAATACGGTTAGACAGGTAGGATGTGGACGAGATGCGACGGTTATTGGCAGGCATAGGCAGAAACGTCCTCAAGCCCTGGACCTGATAGAAAGTGTTGAATTTCTGGATAACCTCGTACTCATGGCGCTGGAAGGAGCCGTGGCGGGCCTTCTCAGGCACGTGGTACTCCTGACTGGTGTCCATCTTCTCGTCTAGCCGGTAGCAGCTCTCCCCCGCCACAAACTGGGCCAGGTCGTTTATGAGGTCGTGCATGACAAAGCGCGAGTCGCTTCCCCCTAGCCGCTGGAAGAAAGACCTCGACAGCAGCTCGTTGAAATACTCGAGGCCGAGCTCCTCCTTCCGCACGCTCGGGTTCGGCTGCTCGAGAAACCCCTCCCCCATCCACAGGAGCACTAGCTCATCCCGGTCGAACACATAATCCTTGGGGAAAATCGAGCAGTAGGCGAACAAATGCTTCAAATGAGATGGGAGGTGTTGGTAGCTCAGCCTCAAGACGGGGAGGATATTATGCGGCTCGGGCAAATCCCATATTTTGCTACTCAGCACCTTCTCCCAGTCTTCCTTGGTCTCCTTCGAGCGCAGAAGGCCGCCGAGAGTCTTGGCGGCCAAAGGAAGCCCTTTGCACTTCTTGGCCAGCCCCAGCCCGACATCCCTCAGGTCGAGAACCTCGTCGAAGGACGTTCGCGCGTGCTGCGCCAGCAAGGACAGGCAGTTCTCGTCGGTCAACAACTTCATGTGGTAGGCCGTGCGCGGAGACCCAACCATGGAGGCCACGCTGGCGTTGCGGGTCGTAACTATGATCCTGCTACCGGGCAGCCCAAACTGGAACGGGCGGTACAGGACATCCCACCTCCCGTAGTTCTCGTTCCACACGTCGTCTAGCACGATTAGAAACCTGCTCTTGGCCAGCTTGTCTTTGAGGCTCACCTGGAGCGTGTCAAGGTCAAGGGACTCGCTGTTTGACCCAGTCACCGAATAGTAAACAGACTTTGTGATGGAGATCACGTCAAACTCCTCGGTCACACTCACCCAGGCCCGCACATTGAAACTATCCTTCACGGTCCTGTCGTTGTACACAATCTGGGCAAGGGTGGTTTTGCCAATTCCGCCCATCCCGACTATCGGGATCACTGAAACGTCATCGTGGCAGACCTCATTGCCTAGCAACATGTCAATAACTTTCTCTTTATCCTCATTCAGTCCGTACACGTGGGACTCGTTCACTAGGGATGTGCTCGGCAGTCTAATCCCGGTTGACCGGCTGCATGAGCCGCCCACGTTCTCCACCAATTTTAGTTCGACTCTTTGTTTCACAATGTCCTGCAGGTGGTTATTGGTTTCCTTTATTCTGGACATGAGGCGGTAATTGGAGACAAGGGCGCCTGGCATGTAGCTAGAGCAGGTGGGGATGAATCTCCAGACTCTGCTCCTTCGGTTGCAGTTTTGGGCCTGTTCCTCCGAGTCCTGGACCTGGGCCCGGGTCTCGATCTCATCCAGAAGGTCATCCAGATCGTATGCTAAGTCGCGGAGGGACTCCAGCCACAGTTTCACGGATTTCTCGGTAAGTTGCTTCTCCTCAGCATCATCTAGGACTGCCTGGATGATGGACAGGCTCTGGCTTAGCTTCTTGAAATGGCTCTCGACTTTTTCACGGCGGGCCAGGGCCATGGTGGCTGCCGAGGCCAGCTGCTGGAATAGAACCTGAATGAATGCTGAGAGGAACACTTCTCCCACCGCCATTTTTCTTCTTTCTTCCTCTCTTCTTGATAAAGATGGGAAAAGAAGGCACTAATCAAAATACAAGTGCTTTAAGCAACTCAAAAACACAATAAAAGATAATTGAGCACCATCAACAATAGTGACTATCAACATACTCTATCCCTTTCTACATAGAAAAATAACAGGCTATTATCAAACAATCACAGTAATTTAAGCTCAGGGAAATTAGAAATAGAAATTAAAAAATTAAAACTAAAACATTAAATTCCAGAATCGTATTAAACTAACAGGATCATGTCACTTACAAATTTGTGGTGAGATGCTGCTGAAAAGAGAGGATTTTGTGCTTATTTGCTGCTATAATTGGCTTCTTCTTGTACACAGCAGTGATTTGTGTTGATATATGTAGTTGAGAATTGGGAGGAGGTACCAAAAAATTTGACAAGAGGAAAATTATTGGTACATAGCGAGTTATTACTTTTTCTGTTTTTGTTTTATTCTTTATTTTCTTAGCTTTTTATTTGTTCGCTCTTTTATGTTTTTTGTATAGTGACATTGAGAATTAGGAGGAGGTACCAAAAAATTTGACCAGAGGAAAATTTATTGGTACATAGCGAGTTATTACTTTTTCTGTTTTTGTTTAATTCTTTATTTTCTTAGCTTTTTATTTGTTCGCTCTTTTATGTTTTTTGTATAGTGACGTGGGGAAGACTTGTTTTCCTTTTCCATTGAAAGGAAGCTTCACGAAAAGTGAAAGAGATTCTGACGGAAAGTGAGAGGCAAACTTTGCCTAATGGATCATTGGATACTATCTTATTCCAAAAAAATTAATTATTTTTAATAAATTATTTTTTTTAAATTCAAATCTAATTTAAGTGTATCTCAACTCCATTATCTTCAATATTATCAATATAATTAAATAATATCAATCAATGATTATTACACATCACATAAACTTTAATTTACTATTAATCTATTCACATAATTTCAACTAACCATCACTTCACATCGTCTTTTTTTTATATTAAAGCAACTTTAATTATTTTATTTTAAATATTATTTTAATATAAACTAAAAATCTCACTAACAACTAACCATACCACATTTTTTTTGAAATGTAACCACAACAAGACAAAAAATCCAATCAAAATAAAAAAATCTTATCTCCAAATTTCATCCGGCGAGCTCCCTTAATTCCGGTAATTTTGCCTTCCTCGGTGACGGTGTAGTCTCGGCTAGGGGTCGTCTTTCACCGTCATGCCCCCCCTGACGTTGCGCGACTCCGACACTCTGTGGATGGCCCTCGATTCGGGATCTTGCTCTCGGTCGCGGACAGAGCTTCAATTGGTGGTGGCGCCCCTCCCGGTCGGATATTGGCCTGCTATTGGGGTTCTCCCCTCCGTCGCCAGCGAGGCTCTGACTGGTGGAGGTAAGCCCCTCGATTTCCCCTTTGTCTGCGATTGTTGCGACCTACTTTTGCCGGCGGGGCTTGGAACTCAGGTCGGGGAGTCTATGGAGGTGTTGGACGGAGCGCGCGTCATTGGGTAGGGTGGGACTCCGATGGCTGCGGCGCATATGTTGTGGTGGTTGCGGTGGTCGGGGTGAGGGTCCGTTTCCCTCTCGCTTCCCCCTGGTCAGCTAGTGGTGTTAGGCGGCGGGGGACTCGGTTCTATCGGCCTCATCTAGTAGTGTTAGAAGAGTTCGAGAGGGCCGGTGTGGGGGTCGAAATGGCTCTTTCGGATATAGACGGGTCGATTCGGGGATTGGCTCGGGGTTAGGTTGCTTCTACTGTATAGGCGGTTTGCAGTTTCGGTAGCAGGCTCTTGGCCTGGAATCTGTCTTGGTCGATCGTTCACTGCTGGTTTCATGCTCGTTCGTTCGCTGGGGAAGGGCTTTGTTTATTTTGTTTATTTTGATTTTGTTTTGTTTTATTTAATTTATGTTGCCTTTGTCGGTGTATTGTCTTTGTCTGTGTCTGTATTTGTGTTTTAGGTTTGGGCCGTTGGCCTCGGTTAGACCGAGTGTAACTTTTTTATCCTGCTGGGACCTCACACACAAGCATTACCCTGTTGGGGCCGTTTGTGTTGTGTCGTTGTGTTTTTTGTGTTTCTTGTGTTTTGCCGAGGATTACCCTGTTGGGGTCAGTTCTAGGCGGTCTTTTGACCTGTCCTCTCTGTTTTAGTTGGCTGTCTGTATTCAGCTGTTGGCTGTTTGTATTCAGCTGTTGGCTGAGCTTTTGCACAATTGTGCGTTTTAATATATAATACCCCTATCGTTTCGAAAAAAAAAACATATAGAAAATGGTAGACATGGTCCGAAACCGTTTTCGGGCCGGGGTTTGGAGGCCGGTCCGAACATATGCATGGGCCGGTTCATTGAACACCAGGCTTCGGGCCAGTTATTATTTAAAAATAAAAAATTATGGGAGGTTACAAATAAGTTATAAAGAAATTAGACTTGGATTAAGGTGACATATTATAACTTAAAATATCAATTAAATTGATTTTTTTTTTCTTTTTGGAATTAAACAATGATGGTTTAACTTGTAAGATGTCAATTAAGTTGCATACATATCCCTTACCTTGTATATCAAAGTCCTCGTAGTTCTCTTACTTTGTTTACCTTGATGAAATTAGATGGCAGGATTAAACCGACGGTCTAGTAATCATAGTCGTAGGTCTCACAGTCCTCTTCATTTACGAGAGTTCCCTAGTACTAGCAGTGCTAGTGAAAATGGATGTTTCTTCTTCTTCATCCTCTTTGGCAGTTAGCATGACCGTTTGTAAAGATGACAATTTGACCTGGAACTAATCTGAACTAGCCCGCAGTTTTTGGGGCGGGTTGGACCTGCCCCGTTACCCAAAACGGGCCAGGTGTTGGTGTATATACTGAAAGCTTGGCTTTAGATGTATTTACATTGAACCTGTTTGAATGAGAATCATGTTTAATTAAACAATCTATGTTCTGTTGTTTTGCACTTAGATAGAATAGGTCGTCATCGGGTGAACAGAAGATCATTCTATCAGTTACTTGCGAAACAATAATCGTTGGTTCACAACCTAGATGGAAATGAACACCTCATCCGAACAGTTGTTGTATTAACCGTACAGTTGGTCTTGACTAATTAGTTACACTGTAACACTTTGTGTATTGAACGGATCCTAGAGAGGAGAAGTTCGTTTTATACTGATCGTCGTAAACGAACTAGGCTTCGGTTAATTACTGCGTACTCTTAACCCGTAAGATATAAACAGACATGTGCATGCAATAAATATTACTTTGATTCACTTGCGTGAGGTTCAGTTTACTGGGTCAATATTCTTATGTTTTGGGTAATATTATTGTATGTATGATGTGCTGTTAGAATATTTACGGCCACCGTGTGCGTTAGTTTGATGATGTCCCCGAGATGAGCTCATGAAGGATTATTATGTTAAATCTGGCCAGTTGAATTTATTCCGACATAATAATAATGTGATGACTGGTACTAGTCTCGGTTATAGATATCTATTAATTTAATTGTCAATAATTAAATTAATTGATAGACATTATGTCTTAAACACAGGAAGATAAATCTAGTAATTATTATTGGAGACTCGAATATAATTCGGGAATTAAATTGGGAGTTTATTCAATAATACTATTGTAGTGAAGTGACTGTATTATTCTTATTTGGGTTTGGTAGGCTTAGCCTATCGTATTATCCAAATAGGAGAAGCCCAATTTAATACCTCCTCAGGGTCCCTGTTGTAGCCTATAAATACATCACATCTCTTGGGATTAGGTGACTAAGATTCATTATTCACGTGTAGATCAAGAGACGCCGCCCCCTTTGGTTCTCTCTCTTCTCTTGTGTTCTCTTCTTCTTCTCCAAGTAATCCCAGTAGAGATATCTCCGTCTATCGCCCACCAAGATGATCGGATGAGATGTCCGGTCATACAATAGAAGATCTGAGGTTGTCGAGCGATCTATATATATTTATCCAACCTCGTAATATATATATATATATATATATATATATATATATATATATATATATATATATATATATATATATATATATATATATATATATATATATATATATATATATATATATATATATATATATATATATATATATATATATATATATATATATATATATATATATATATATATATATATATATATATATATATATATATATATATATATATATATATATATATATATATATATATATATATATATATATATATATATATATATATATATATATATATATATATATATATATATATATATATATATTCATCCCCGTAATGTTTCTGTAACTCGTGGGGTTGTCCGTTCTTCACGAAAAGACAGAATTGTACGAATCAGATATATTCGGAGTGACCGACGACCTCCGGCGACCATCCCACGACGACCGGCGAAATTCCGGTGACCGAACGCCGCCGGACACGCCAGTGGCGGTGGCGCACGCGCCCTCACACGCCACCGCAGTCAGCCTGAGGAAATCCACGCGCAAGCCCAGGCAAGTGAGGAAGTCCGTGCGTAGCCCAGTCCAGCAGAAGCCCACTACGTGTGGTGTGGGCAGCCCAGTCGATGCGCGGCCCAAACACGGAGGCCCAATACGCGACAGCCCAGCTGGGGAAGGGAAAAGAACGCGGGCCGCTTCAGCCCCCGCCCGGCCCGCGATGCCTTTCTGCTCCATCCCGCGCGGAGCCTGACCCCGGCCCGCGCAGAGACCGCGCATTCCTGCCCGCTCTCCCTCACAGCGCGGCCCGCGAGGCCAATCTTCAGCCCGCGCCTGTCTAGCCCAGCTTCCACGGCCCAATAGCGTGCATCCGGCCCAATCTGTGTCTAGCATGAGCTCAGCGCACGTCAATCGCGGCCCAAAAGCGTGAACAACACCCAGTTCGTCCCAGACGCGATGCCCAGATGACCTGGACAGCGAGCCAAGGTGGTCCAGACCGAGCCCAGGTGGTCCAGAAGGGGTCTGATGAGTTCACAATGTGTTCGGGAACGATTCAATGAGTCTGAATAAATTAAAAACGGTACGTTTCAAACCCTAGCTTTTACCTCCACTGTGCATAGGGTTTAATTCGTAGATAATCCGTGACTTGCATATTATCGAGATCCTCATAGATCCCAACACAAGGTCGGGTCTGCCCCGTCACTATACGGGGAAGGTTCGGATATTGATATTTGCCCCGCCTTGATCCTCCCCGATCCACCCTGCCCTGACCTGGCCCGGCCCAACCCATAATAATTGTCAAATAGGGTACTTGTGAGGTGAAGTCTGTGCCTAATTTTCATCCCTTTTTACACTTTTCTCTTGTCTTATTTTTCTCTCCCTCTTTTTCTCATTCTCTCTTGTCAGACTTTCTTTTCCCACTTCTAATTTTTTTCTCCCCTTTGTCTCGTTCTCTCTTTGTTAGTTCCTTCTTTTTTTCTTGTCTCTGAACATCCATCTCACTCACACATGCACACGTAGTCCCACAAACAACACTTGCGATGACATCGGCAACAAGATCTGCAGGGCTATTGACGACGGCGACTTAGGCTAAGGGTATTAGGTCTCAATTGAATTAGTGTTTGATTATTATCATGAATTTGGGATTTGGCTATGTAGACACGAAAAGAGAACTCGACGTGATGGTCTAGGCTGGATTTCATCCATTGTCTTGACCATTGGGGATGATTTTTGAATTTAGGAGTTTAGTTTTGTAAATTTCAAAGATATGTTCTTGTTGGCTCTGCGTTTGTTGCGTTGTGTAAATTTAGAATCTAGGATTATATTTTTCTTTTTCTGTTTTTTTTTATAAAATGACAGGCCGAGCCATATCGCCGGTGTTAGAGTAGTATACCCAGCGTTCCAATCGGATTGGACGTATTCTACTTGTAAATACAGTCTATTGGAATTATATTATAAATAAGGCATTTCTTTATCTTAAGAGAAAGCATTTATCCTATAATTGCACTTAAGATAAAATCCCTAGATCACTTATGGTTATAAGGTATGGTTGCGCATAGAGATGGTGATCATGGAACATACCTTGAAAGCCGTGATCTTAAATACAGTTCCAAGTCGATGGATGATTCGAGAAGGGATATCGAATAATCCATAAAAGACTTGCACATAGTTTGTACGCTTGTTGGAAAAGAATGTTGCATTCCATCAACATTAGCGTGTGACGTAAATACATTTATGTGGGTGCTTGTTAGAGAACAAGTTCACTGAACATGACCGTATGAAAATTCTTAATGAAGAATTTATTCAGTCGAGTAAGAATTTTCATGTTACAATAGTACATGACTAATCCTAAGACTTGAGGCACAATGGTAACTTTGTGCATATTACATTCTACTTTAATTTATCCTTTTGGTAGCTAGCACTATCGTTTAAAGGGATAAGTTGGGTATTATGTTAATATGTATGGAAATTTATTAGTGGCCAATAAAGGATTCGACACTTATGAAGATAAGTGAATTTCCTATGTGTTTCATAGTTATTAATCCAAAGTCCTTGGCCAAGGCAGAGATGAATAGTGATTCATAACCGGGTTAATAAACATGAAATAGAATCATAGTTATTAAGTCAATTTGGGTTTCGACAAAATCATACCCAAGACTTAATCGGGAAATTAGATGTCGAAAGGATTTTACATGTATGGAGTTGTAATCGGAATAGGTTTACTCGCTATTCACTTAATACTAGATTCATGCTACTTGCTAGGTGTTACCATGATATGTGGGTTCATAAATTAAAGGGTTAATTCATGAATAAGAGTTAATAAGATTTAACTCAAATTACAAAGTGTTGTAAACCCACTACTAGTATTAAGGTGAACCTAAAAGGTCACACTAATTATGAACAAAGGTAAAGATTGTATTTCTAATGGTTAGAATTAATTGATAAATATCTAATTTGATTAGATATCAATTAAAGGAATATATTAATCAATAAGATTGATTAATTACATTTTGGATATTACTTTAGTAATTAAGGTAATTACTAAATTAATAAAGTTGAATTTTAAAATAGGATTTTAAATTTCAAAAATCCAAAATAATAATAATATGATTATTATAATATTGGGAAAATGATATAATAATAAAGTCTTGAGAAAGATTCTCAAGATTTATTATCCAATTATTATTTATATCTTTAAATATGATTTAAGGATTAAAATAATAAATATGATTATAATAAAATGGTTGTTGATGGTTGTTTGAACTACTTAACATATCTTATTATTTTCAAAGTCAAAAGTTAGTAAATACTATTTAAATAAAATTTGATTTTATTTAATATTACTAAATGTTGATTATTTTATGCTAAAATGTTTAGTATAAATATGTGCAAAATGGTTTTGCATTTAAGTGAAGTTTTTGATCCTAAATTTCTAAGTGTTAGAAAGAGAAGAAAGTGTTCTTCATAAAACTTCAAGAAAGAGTTCTTAAAATTCCCAAATAAAATTCATAAATATTCCTATACAAGAAAACCGAGTCTTTTCTACTAGCGAAGGAAAGTCGTCGGAACCGGGCTTCATAGGGTGGATACGTTTAGAGGGAAGACACTTGGATTCCTCTAGCGAGTAACCTCAAGTCGTTGAAGTTACAACCGGGAACCGATTCCCTCATCCATCATCAATAGTGAAGGAGTTCAAGACATTCGGTAAATATTTTTACTAGTATTTACTTTATAGTAACAAATCAAAATTTGTATATGATGCATGTTTTAAAGATGACGATCAGTTAATTCGCAATTAGTATGTACGGGTGTTGTATTTATACGATAAATACTTACTTTAAAAATTTTAAATTCCGCTGCGTACAGCCCGTACGGTACTATCGAACCCAACAGTGGTATCAGAGCCACGGTTATCGTCTTTAAAACAGATTTTGATTTGTTAAGACTTATGAGATAAGCAATATAATTAATTTTTTATATGATAAAAATATTAATTATAAAATTAAAAATCGTTTTTAAGCCACACGAGTCGTGTGACCTTGTCACACGAGTCGTGTGGCATGAAGAAAAATTTTGATTTTAGCTTCGTGATTTTCACACGAGTCGTGTGACCTTGTCACACGAGTCGTGTGAGCTCACACGAGTCGTGTGACGAGCCACACGAGTCGTGTGAGTCTGGGAAAAATTTTGATTTTCAATTCGTATTTTTCACACGAGTCGTGTGATAAGATCACACGGGTCGTGTGACCCTCACACGAGTCGTGTGACTCATAAATTGATATTTTATGTTCATTTCATTAGATGAATGTTTTAGGGATGATCATGAGCCTCATATTCATTATGTTTGAATGGATGTTTTCATTTTCAATATGATTGAATGAATGAATGGATGTTTAATTATGTTTTCAATATGATTGAAGAAATGTAATTTATCGAGACCTGCGAGTCTCTTGAGATGAAATTTGTAAAATTTTAAATTTTGTATCGTTAGAGATTAGATCAAGGTGGAGACCGTTCGATGACAAAGGCCCACGCATGTGTGGGTAATTTTACAAGTTGTAATCTCGAAGGCCTGTGCTTGTACGGGTAGATAGAATAAATGTAATAGAAGTAGTTCTACTATTTGTTTTATCACGTACATATGCATAGATCCATTTTGGCTCGAATGGATCGAATAGGAAAGGACATGATCATCCCACCATGCATTAGATGTATGTTAGGTTTATTTACGCTTTCGTTTCATTAGATGACTGAAACTGGTAAATAAACGTAAAGATGGTAATCGATGAGATCAAGGAACCCAAACGGATTAATTTGATTAATTCCATATCAAATCAATAATGGATAAAAATAAGTTGGAACTTATTAATCCAGGCCTTCCATCAAAAGTAGATGACATGAGATGCTACGATGTTTTATCATTGGCCACGAGTCGTGGGATGATTCTATGTCGAAAGCTGTGAACTCTATTAAATATATTGATATTCGTGAGACGGATTCCTCTTTGTGTTGGCCATGAGTCGTGGGACACTCTGGTGGGCCGTTATCATGAAAGTTTTGATGGGTTTGATTTGACACCGAGTAATATATATGGAGTCATAAAATTGAGGTATATAAGGAAAGGTGAGGCAAAACATCTTGAAGGTTGTATAGAGATACAATTGTCAAAAAGTTGACTACCGATAAAATTGTTTCATGGTGGCATCATAAAATTGGGACATGAAATATTTTTATTGGACTTCAAGCCCACTATGAAAATAATGATTTTCATAATTATAATGAGGTTCTAATTAAATTAGTGGGAGACATTTAATGTTAAAGACCTAATATTAAATGAATATAAATTCCATAGTCTAATTATTTTCTGCTTCGTTTGTTATTTTTGTAGATCAAACTACTAAAATGGCTAAGAATCCAATCGCGAGTATCCTTGATCATAATAAATTAACTGGTCCCAACTTCAATGATTGGTTGAGGAACCTAAAGATTGTTCTTCAGTCTGAGAAGCGAGAGTATGTTTTGGAAACAGCTCCTCCTCCTCCACCGGAGGATCAGACTGCTGAAGAGTATGGAGCCTACTTGCGTCATGTTGATGACAATCTCCAAGCTCGGTGCTACATGCTAGCATCAATGTCTAATGAGCTACAGAGACAGAACGAATTACTGAATAATGCTTCTGAAATCCTAACTCACCTGCAAGAGTTGTATGGTGATCGGACGCGACAAATTAGATATCAGATATCTAAAGAGCTTTTCAGGTGTCGTATGACCGAGGGCTCTTCAGTTCATGATCATGGACTGAAGATGATAGCTCTTGTGGAAAGACTCGAATCACTTGGAGTCATTATGGATAATGAACTCTATGTGGATTTATTGTTGCAATCTCTGCCAGCGTCATTCGATAACTTTGTCGTTAACTACAACATGCATAATATGGAAACTGATCTTCCAGGATTATTAAACATGTTGAAGACGGCTGAGTCCACCATTAAAAAGGACAAGCCGGTACTTCTTGTTGGATCCACTTCCGGATCAAAGGCTACTAAGTCTAAGAAAAGGAAGAGGAAGGGAAAGGTTCCCAATAAGCCCAACAAGAAGGCATATAATGATAAAGGGAAGAACAAACAGAAGGTTAATTCTCAGGCCGATCATGAATGTTTTCATTGTGGCAAAACTGGGCACTGGAAGAGGAACTGCAAGGAGTATCTTGCTAGTCTGAAAAGTTCAGGTATTTATTTTGTTGAAGTTAACTTGTCTGTTAACGATTCTTCTTGGGTATTGGATACCGGCTGTGGCTCACATATTTGCAATGATTTGCAGATGATGGCAAGAAGCAATAAGCTAGAAGGTGAAGAAACAATCCTAAGGATGGGCAATGGAGCAAGAGTTGCTGCCAAAGCTATTGGGACTGTTTATCTGGCTTTAAATAATGGTGTAAAAGTTTGTCTTTCAAATTGTTTGTATGTTCCTGATATTATAAGAAACATTATTTCTATTCCAATATTGGATAAGGAAGGTTTTAAGTTTGTCATTGAAAATGGAAGATGTTCTATTTTCAAAGATACAACTTTTATATATTCAGGAAACTTGACAAATGGTTTATATACCATTACACCACAAAGTCCCATCCTAACCATTCAACAAAATAAAAGGAAATTAGATAATCATAGTTCATTCACAATTTGGCATGCTAGATTAGGTCATATATCCGAAAAACGGATTCACAAATTGGGACCTAAACTCGACCTTAGGGGAGAGGATAGGTTGCCTACATGTGAGTCATGTCTTAAAGGTAAAATGACTAAATCACCATTTGTTGGACAAGTGGAGCGAGCTAAAGGTTTGTTGGATTTGATCCATACAGATGTTTGTGGACCACTAAACGTTAGTGCAATGGGGAACTATCACTATTTCATAACCTTCACTGATGATTATTCACGGTATGGTTATGTTTACCTATTGAGGTACAAATCTGAAGTATTTGAAAAGTTCAAAGAATTCAGAAATGAAGTGGAGAAACAAATTGGTAGAAATATTAAAGTTCTTCGATCAGATCGAGGAGGTGAATATTTGACTAATGAGTTTCTTGATTATTTAAAAGATAATGGGATTGTCTCACAGTGGACGCCTCCTGGAACTCCACAACTCAATGGGGTTTCAGAAAGGAGGAATCGAACATTGTTGGACATGGTTCGATCGATGATGAGTACCACTGATCTACCTCTTTCATTCTGGGGCTATGCCTTAGAAACAGCAGCATATATTTTGAATAGAGTGCCAAGTAAAGCTGTACCCAGCACACCTTATGAGATATGGTGTGGTAAATCACCCTCATACAAATATTTACGAGTATGGGGTTGTACTGCTTATGTAAAGCAGTTAGTGGGAGGTAAGTTGGATATGAGATCCATCTTATGTAAATTTGTGGGGTATCCTAGAGAGTCTATTGGATACTATTTCTATGATCCCTCTGAACAAAAGGTGTTTGTTTCGAGGAATGCTGTATTCTTAGAGGAAGAGTTTATCTCAAAGAATAGTGGAGTCATAGAACTTAATGAAGAACCACAAGAAATTCCACAAAGTACCACAAATAACATACCAGTAGAGACTGGACCATCTGAAACACAACCTCTTCGGAGATCCGAAAGGGTTTCTAGGGCGCCTGAAAGGCTATACCTATTGTCAAAAGACAATGAAGAGGGACTCCTTTTGGATAATGATCCAATAAGCTATGATGAGGCAATGTTGGACATTGACTCAGATAAATGGCAAGAAGCTATGCAATCCGAAATAGATTCCATGTATTCAAACAAAGTATGGACTTTGGTTGATCCACCACAGGGTATTGTACCCATAGGTTGTAAATGGGTTTACAAGCGAAAACGTGGTGTAGATGGAGAAGTAAATACTTTTAAAGCAAGACTGGTTGCTAAAGGTTATACTCAAAAACAAGGTGTTGATTATGAGGAAACTTTTTCACCAGTAGCAATGCTTAAATCTATTCGGATATTGCTAGCCATAGCTGCGTATTATGACTACGAGATATGGCAAATGGATGTGAAAACTGCTTTTCTTAATGGAAATATTAAGGAAGACATTTATATGAAACAACCGCAAGGTTTCATATCCAATGGGAGTGAACAAATGGTTTGTAAACTTCAAAGGTCTATTTATGGACTTAAACAAGCTTCGAGGAGTTGGAATATTCGGTTTGATGAAACGATCAAAACGTTTGATTTTCATAAGAATCCGGATGAACCATGTGTTTATAAGAAGGTTAGTGGGAGTGCAGTTACATTTGTTGTTCTATATGTTGATGACATCCTACTCATTGGGAATGATGTAGGGATGTTGCAGTCAACTAGGACATGGTTGTCAAAACAGTTTTCCATGAAAGACTTGGGAGAAGCATCCTTTATCCTAGGGATAAAAATCTATAGGGATAGATTTAAACGGATGATCGGACTATCCCAGTCGACGTACATAAATAAGGTGCTACAACGGTTTAGCATGGAAGAATCCAAACGAGGATATATTCCAATGAGTCATGGGATTTCTCTTTCTAAGACGATGTCTCCAAAGACACCTGAAGAAAGAGAACGGATGAGTCATATACCTTATGCATCAGCTATTGGTAGCATTATGTATGCAATGTTATGTACAAGACCTGATGTGGCTTATGCACTTAGTGTAACGAGCAGATATCAGTCTAATCCAGGTGAAGAACACTGGAAAGCCGTTAAGATGATTCTTAAGTACTTACGAAGGACTAAGGATATCTTTATGGTATACGGCAATGGAGAACTGAAACTAGAAGGCTTTACTGATTCTGGTTTTCAGTCCGATAAAGACGACTATAAATCCATGTCTGGATACTTATTTACTCTGAATGGAGCAGCAGTTAGTTGGAAAAGTTCCAAACAAGAAACAATTGCTGACTCTACGACAGAGGCTGAATATATTGCTGCATCTGATGCTGCAAAAGAAGCTGTTTGGATAAGGAACTTTATCCAAGGGTTGGGTGTAGTACCATCCGTTGTTGATCCAATAATGATTTATTGTGATAACAATGGGGCTATTGCGCAAGCAAAGGAGCCAAGATCTCATCAAAAATCCAAACACATTATGAGGCGATACCATTTGATTAGAGAAATCATTGGTAGAGGCGATGTCGTGATGGAGCGAGTCGACTCAGCAGAAAATATAGCAGACCCCTTAACTAAACCCTTATCACAGAAAGTGTTCGAAGGACATCTTGAGAAGATGGGTCTTAGATACATGAGTGATTGGAACTAGGGCAAGTGGGAGATTGTTAGAGTAGGGTACCCGGCGTTCCAATCTAATTGGACGTATTCTACTTGTAAATACAGTCTATTGGAATTATATTATGAATAAGGCATTTCTTTATCTTAAGAGAAAGCATTTATCTTATAATTGCACTTAAGATAAAATCCCTAGATCACTTATGGTTATAAGGTATGGTTGCGCATAGAGATGGTGATCATGGAACATACCTTGAAAGCCGTGATCTTAAATACAGTTCCAAGTCGATGGATGTTTCGAGATGGGATATCGAATAATCCATAAAAGACTTGCACATAGTTTGTATGCTTGTTGGACAAGAATGTTGCATTCCATCAACATTAGCGTAAGACGTAAGTACATTTATGTGGGTGCTTGTTAGAGAACAAGTTCACTGAACATGACCGTATGAAAATTCTTAATGAAGAATTTATTCAGTCGAATAAGAATTTTCATGTTACAATAGTACATGACTAATCCTAAGACTTGAGGCACAATGGTAACTTTGTGCATATTACATTCTACTTTGATTTATCCTTTTGGTAGCTAGCACTATCGTTTAAAGGGATAAGTTGGGTATTATGTTGATATGTATGGAAGTTTGTTAGTGGCCAATAAAGGATTCGACACTTATGAAGATAAGTGAATTTCCTATGTGTTTCATAGTTATTAATCCAAAGTCCTTGGCCAAGGCAGAGATGAATAGTGATTCATAACCGGGTTAATAAACATGAAATAGAATCATAGTTATTAAGTCAATTTGGGTTTCGACAAAATCATACCCAAGACTTAATCGGGAAATTAGATGTCGAAAGGATTTTACATGTATGGAGTTGTAATCGGAATAGGTTTACTCGCTATTCACTTAATACTAGATTCATGCTACTTGCTAGGTGTTACCATGATATGTGGGTTCATAAATTAAAGGGTTAATTCATGAATAAGAGTTAATAAGATTTAACTCAAATTACAAAGTGTTGTAAACCCACTACTAGTATTAAGGTGAACCTAAAAGGTCACACTAATTATGAACAAAGGTAAAGATTGTATTTCTAATGGTTAGAATTAATTGATAAATATCTAATTTGATTAGATATCAATTAAAGGAATATATTAATCAATAAGATTGATTAATTACATTTTGGATATTACTTTAGTAATTAAGGTAATTACTAAATTAATAAAGTTGAATTTTAAAATAGGATTTTAAATTTCAAAAATCCAAAATAATAATAATATGATTATTATAATATTGGGAAAATGATATAATAATAAAGTCTTGAGAAAGATTCTCAAGATTTATTATCCAATTATTATTTATATCTTTAAATATGATTTAAGGATTAAAATAATAAATATGATTATAATAAAATGGTTGTTGATGGTTGTTTGAACTACTTAACATATCTTATTATTTTCAAAGTCAAAAGTTAGTAAATACTATTTAAATAAAATTTGATTTTATTTAATATTACTAAATGTTGATTATTTTATGCTAAAATGTTTAGTATAAATATATGCAAAATGGTTTTGCATTTAAGTGAAGTTTTTGATCCTAAATTTCTAAGTGTTAGAAAGAGAAGAAAGTGTTCTTCATAAAACTTCAAGAAAGAGTTCTTAAAATTCCCAAATAAAATTCATAAATATTCCTATACAAGAAAACCGAGTCTTTTCTACTAGCGAAGGAAAGTCGTCGGAACCGGGCTTCATAGGGTGGATACGTTTAGAGGGAAGACACTTGGATTCCTCTAGCGAGTAACCTCAAGTCGTTGAAGTTACAACCGGGAACCGATTCCCTCATCCATCATCAATAGTGAAGGAGTTCAAGACATTCGGTAAATATTTTTACTAGTATTTACTTTATAGTAACAAATCAAAATTTGTATATGATGCATGTTTTAAAGATGACGATCAGTTAATTCGCAATTAGTATGTACGGGTGTTGTATTTATACGATAAATACTTACTTTAAAAATTTTAAATTCCGCTGCGTACAGTCCGTACGGTACTATCGAACCCAACAGCCGGCCCATTGCAATGGACCCGTAACGGGTCACGGGCAAGGGCGAGGCGCGAGCCTAGGGGCGTGGGGCAGGTCTTGGTACTGAACTACCCGGCCCGACCTACCCCATTGCTATCTCTAGCCGTTTGTACCCTCATTTTGGCCTTCTTTAAGTCTCTCAACAACATTTGAGCCTCCATGTTTGTCGCTTTTTGTCCCATTTTTGTTGCGTTTTTCGTTATTGTTTTGTCATTCTTTTTCCCCCGTTTTAGGTCTTTTTGTTAGTTTTTAGTTCGTTTTGTAGTTTATTGTGTATTTGGCTCTACTTTGGTCTTCTATGTATTTTTTGTGTGTTTTTCTGGTTTTTCTTCTTGTTTTTCGTGTGCAGGTCCAAAGCCCCGTGAGAAATGGATTTAGCCCGAAATTTGATCGGGCAATCTTAGTTGTGTAGTTGGGTTCGTTGGCAACATATACGAAGAAGCGGAGCTCAATTTTCGAGCTTGGACGAGTTCGAACGAGCCCAAAAAGCGAAATCGCGCGAAGTCGCACGAAGTACGTCTTTGGTGTGCTGGTCATAAGCTTTGAGAGAATTGGATTTCAAGAATAATGTTGATACCAAATTTTGGCCTAGTCTATTATAATATTACACGTGGATATGTATTATATCAATTATTTTATTTTTGGGCCTTAAATAATACCGCTTGTGATAATATCGGGCCCATTAAATAGATATATATATATCCCCGATGATGGACACAGACAGATAAGTCTGAGGGGGCGTTATTATTATTTTCGATCTTATCAGAAAGAATGGAGGGCGGTACCTCTTCTGGGCTCGTCTGCTTCTTCATTCTTATTTGAATTACATACAAATTCATCATAATGAATTTCTTTTCTTCTCTAAAAAGAATAACACATACAGCATCTTCTTTCTTTCGCATTCATTAAGAAAAGAGGATATATAGCTGTTTCTTTAATTTCTTCTTGATCTATACAGAAATTCACCAAAAATACACACAGAAATATATATCGAAAAATACACAATAAATTCCTCTGAACCCCCCATGTTGATCAAATTTCGAGCATTAACAGTTTGGCGCTAGAGGAAGGGCCCGTAATTTGTTCGGGTTAATCTTTGCCGCAAAAACAGCTACATATCTGCCGAGAACTTCTCTCCGGCAAGCTTGTTCTTAGTGCTGTTTGTCTGTTTTTCTAATTCTATTCTCCCAGTTCTTATGCGGGGGGAAGATGAAAATAAACACTCCCTTGAACAAAAATAAGACATGTCACGTGTCTGCTTCATCTCTTATCTTCCCAAATGATATAANAAATCCATCCTCATATATCTGATTCTTTGTTTTTTTTTTATTAAAATAAAAAGATCAAAAAAGAGAGAGAGAAGCACAGAGCAGGTTCTCCACCGCCTTAAAATAATAGCAGCTGTTGGAACCTTCCTCGCCATGGCCAAGCTCCTCAATCACAGAGATTTGACCTTCAAACTGGAGACATTATTCTGGACAACCTCTCTCTTTCCAAATCGATCTTGGTGTCTCCGATTCAGTCACCGGGGCCCGATCTCACAAGAAGCTCCCGACCTCGGAAGCACCTCGAAACATCTCGAAACGTCTCAAAACATGACGTCTGTCGCCGGGACCCGACTTCACTTTGCCGGGATCCGACTTCACTACTCCGACCTCGGTACTGTTACCGACCGACCTCACAGATAGGCCGACTTCACCTAGATCCGACTTGAATCAATGACCGACCACAATTGTCGGTACCTACCGACTTCAAATTCGGGGATACGTCGGGGGCTGAATTTTTTCGACTTCATAATTGGGGACCAACAACGCTACATCACTGACTTCCAATCGGGCCTGACTTCTTTAATATCGGGCCGACATCGGCGCAAATCGGCCAGACCGACCTCTCCGTGTCTAATTGATCTCGGTATCTCCGACTTCATCTCGCCGATGGCCGAGTTTAGAACCCCAACACCACAATTGTCAGAACCGAGCTTAGATCCTCGGATAAATAGCAACCGACTTCACTAACGCCGAGTCCGACTTCATAGCCGGGACCCCGACCTCTCCATCGGAACCGAGTTCGCAATCCCAATACACGACCTCAAGTCCCGACATACCCGACTTCAATTATCGGGACTAGCGTCGGCACCAACCGACTTCAAATTGTCGGCACCGAACGGCTTCAATCTACAGCCGGCACAAGCTCGGATATCCCACAACCGACTTCCATAGTAGGGTAAGCTATCCTAGCCGACTTCAGGCGAACCCGACCGAATTCTCTAACCTCAAATCGGGCCCGATCTCTTGAATACCGAGCCCGAATTAGAAAAATTGAGTCCCGACCTCAAAGTCGTCGGGAGCCGAGTTCAGACATCACAAACCAAAGGGGCCGACCTCGGAACGGTCGACTTTACCTTGCCGGAATCTCGACATATTCAGCCTTATATTACGGCCGACTTGGATCTGCGACCGTTCTCTATAGTAGGGACCAAACTCGGATTTTGAACTCTCGGTCAACCGACTTCATCTCTTCGGCGACAACCGAGCTGTGCAACACGGCCGGAGTTGACCTCGTTCTTTCAAAATCGACTTCGATCCCACTGTCGCCGCACCACCAAATTCTTTTCCATCGAATTCAGATCTCTAAAATCATTAATANTACCGGGCCAACATCGGAACCTCAAAAAACCGACGTCCTCGATTGAAACCAAAAAGAAAAAAAAAGAAGAAGAAGATCCATGACCGACCTCCGCGTCGTCGGCCGACCTCGACCAAGTCGCGATCGCCTATGCCCTTAATCAATTCGATCTGATACCGCAACTCAAATCCCAACTTGAGAAGCTCCTCTTATATTGCCTTTTGAGCTTTGGGCCTAATGAAAGAACAAATGAGGGCTGGTGGAAAGTATTGGAGCATGAAAATAATTATGAGGAACAACGATTGGGCCAAAACATATCAAGACCCGTTGAAAATTAAATTTCGGAGGTTGACCTCATTTTATTAGACCAACGGTAGCCGGGGCCGAGCTCATTTATTAATGCTGGGGCCGAATTTATATATTTATGCCGAAGCCGAAGTTATTTATCTATTTGCGACGGCCTATTAATTTAAGCCGCAACCAGTCGTCTATTTGTGACGTCTTATTATTGCTCGCCGTGAGCCACGTCTCCGGCTGAGCTGACGTCTTATTATTGCTCGCCGTGAGCCACGTCTCCGGCTGAGCTGACGTCTTATTATTGCTCGCCGTGAGCCACTTCTCCGGCTGAGCTGACGTCTTATTATTGCTCGCCGTGAGCCACGTCTCCGACTGAGCTGACGTCTTATTATTGCTCGCCGTGAGCCACGTCTCCGGCTGAGCTGACGTCTTATTATTGCTCGCCGTGAGCCACGTCTCCGGCTGAGCTGACGTCTTATTATTGCTCGCCGTGAGCCACGACTCCAGTTGAGCTGATGTCTTATTATTGCTCTCCGTGAGCCACGACTCCGGCTGAGCTGACGTCTCATTATTGCTCGCCGTCAGCCACGTCTCCGGCTGAGACAACGTCCTATTATTGCTCGCCGTCGAGTCTCGACTCCGGCAGAGCTAACATTTATATTTGCTCGCCGTCGAGCCTCGACTCTGGCAGAGCTAACATTTATATTTGCTCGCCGTCGAGCCTCGACTCCGGCAGAGCTAACATTTATATTTGCTCGCCGTAGAGCCTCGACTCCGGCAGAGCTGTTACTTACATTTTCTCGCCGTTGACGCATATATCACCTCGTCGTTGAGCATTCGCTCCGACTTAGAGGGTTTCTATATTTATCTCGTCGTTGAGCTCTTGCTCCGACTGAAAGAGCTTCTACATTTACCTCGTCGTTCAGCCTCTGCTCCGCCTGAGCCCACACTGGTTAGGCAAAGTCAATAAGACCTTTCCGGCTGGGCAACTTTAAAATAAGTCGGCACAATAACAAAGCCGAATCTCGAAAAATAATTCGGCTAGCCGACTCTCAAAAATTAGTCGGAAATAAAAAAATGCCGACGTTCCTTTAAAAATTCAGCGAGTAAAATAAAATGCTGAATATTTTAGTCAGAAATAAAAATTGTCGACGTTCATTTAAAAATTCAGCAAGTAAAATAAAATGCTGAATATTTTAGTCGGAAATAAAATTGCCGACGTTCCTTTAATATTTCAGCGAGTAAAATAAAATGCTGAATATTTTAGTCGGAAATAAAATTGCCGACGTTCCTTTAAAAATTCAGCGAGTAAAATAAAATGCTGAATATTTTAGTCGGAAACAAAAGATACCGACATTCCTACATATATAATATTTCGGTAAGGCAGAGCACCTACCGACAGACAAAGTCAGACTCGACAAAATATCGAGGTAACATTATTTTTCGTGCGTTAATCATTTATTGCACGAAATCATCATATATTCACACATTCATACATTCATACGCGCGTCATACATGCATCTTGACATGAACATAAAAAGTCAAGCAAAAATTCCTTAAGGACCCACACTGGTTAGGCAAAAATAATTCGGCTAACCGACGTTGGTACAATAAAAAGGCCGAATCTCGAAAAATCATTCGGCTAACCGATGTCGGCACAATAAAAAGCCGAATCTAAATAAAATAAAATAAAATAAAAATAATTCGGCTAACCAACATTGGTACAGTAAAAAGGCCGAATCTCGAAAAAGCATTCGGCTAACCGATGTCGGCACAAAAGCCGAATCTAAATGAAAAAATAATAAGAAAATCTTTTCCAAACCCTGAAGTTGGTTTGGCAAGGCTAATGCCTTACATATTACATCCAAGATCGGGAACACACTGCCCGACCGAGAAATAATTAAACAAAAATAAAAGACCGAAGACCGGATACCGAATTATCTGATCAGGTCCACATAGTAAAGAAAAACAATCACAAATCAAACAAAAAATCGCGTCGTCTCAATACGACAGAATCGCGAGTCCGGTAACAATTCCGGGGGCCTGAGTGTCCACATAATTCCATATCATTATTACCACATCAAATGCTTCGCGTTCCACGCAAAAAACGCGAAAGACGGGTACCAAATTGCCCGACTAGACCATCCAGGCCTCATTCAAAAATTCCAGGAAAATTTACTATCCACGTCATTGGCTCCATGGGTTTCAAATTACTCGGCCAACATCGATACATCATTTATTACGACCAAAATTAATTATACACGCGATTTCAGAACAGTTCTATTCAAAACATGCCCTAAAATCGGGGGCCTACTGTTGATACCAAATTTTGGCCTAGTCTATTATAATATTACACGTGGATATGTATTATATCAATTATTTTATTTTTGGGCCTTAAATAATACCGCTTGTGATAATATCGGGCCCATTAAATAGATATATTTATATATATATATATATATATCCCCGATGATGGACACAGACAGATAAGTCTGAGGGGGCGTTATTATTATTTTCGATCTTATCAGAAAGAATGGAGGGCGGTACCTCTTCTGGGCTCGTCTGCTTCTTCATTCTTATTTGAATTACATACAAATTCATCATAATGAATTTCTTTTCTTCTCTAAAAAGAATAACACATACAACATCTTCTTTCTTTCGAATTCATTAAGAAAAGAGGATATATAGTTGTTTCTTTAATTTCTTCTTGATCTATACAGAAATTCACCAAAAATACACACAGAAATATATATCAAAAAATACACAATAAATTCCTCTGAACCCGCCATGTTGATCAAATTTCGAGCATCAACAAATAATTTGTCCATTAAAGCATCATTGAATAGAGGGGTTCGTTACCGACACGTAGGAAAAAACGGAACTCAATTCCGAATTCGGACGAGCCCAAACGAGCCCGAAACGCTATGTCGCGCAGCCCAGTTTCCTTCATAGCGGCGCTAACCAATCATAACGGGGCCAGAGAAGTTGAACTACAAAGGTTAGTGGCCATTAAGGGGGGTTAGCGGCCGCTAACCCCGCCTGACAGACAAATGTTCTTCTTTTCCTCAATTTTTGGCCTGTTTTGATGGTGCTCGAAAATGGGGAACCTTGGACCAAGTTTTTCACCTTGATTTCGGTTTGTGGTGTTAGAAAAGGCATTCTCACTTACTTTCTTCCATCTCTCCTTATATTTATCATCTTCCATCTTCACCATCATCTTTCATCATCCTTCTACACCATTTTCTTCACCATCTTTCTTCCATTTTTCTTTCCTAATTTTTTCTTAAGTTTGTATTTTGCTTTTCTTGGAGAACTTATTGAAGACATTGTTGTACCTTGGATTAAGTTTGCATTTTCTTTTGACTTGTGGACTTCTCATTATTAGTAAGTTATCCTTTTCATCTTGTTTATGTTAAGAATGGCTTATTGTTATGTGAAAGTTTATGTTGAGGTTATTTTTTATATGAGTAACTAAATCACTTGCTAGGGATGAAACTTTGAATTAGTATGTGATTATCGTGCTCGTTAATTGTTCACTTTGTGTGAGTTAATTCTTAATTCGGTTTTTGATTTTCACGTTGGAGTAAATATTGTTGAAAAGTGATATTTCAACCTTGCTAATTGATTTCTAAGTATTGAAGAGTGACACTTCAATGTTAAACTTGTTTTCATATGTGAATATTATGTATTCCATTGTGACGATCAAGATCCGAATAAACTAGACGACTAATAATCTTTTCTAGTTTATTCTAATCGACTCTTGAACCGAAAGGTGAAAAGTCGATCGATCGAGACTCATACAAAATAGACTCGTTCCGAAAGGTATTGTCTATGTGTTAAACAATTCATTAATTTACCGTTTATATTTATTCTCTTGTTCTGAAAGGTACTGAGGATGAATCTCTAAACGTGTAAGTGACTCGATTCCTTTAACCGAATAATCACAAGCCGATAATTGCATTACTATTCAAACATGTTCGTTCCCGATTCTCTAGCATCTTTCTCATCATTGAATTTGTAATTTAATTTGGTAAATAAATTTGTTTAAAAGAAACTTAGTTAATAATCAAAATTCCACAACTTGAATTAGAGTGTTTAGAACTTATTTTCTCTTTTCGATTGAATACACGTACAAAATAGTCCGGCCAACCTTCCTCGAGAGACACGACCCGGTGTTCGAATATTTTGATTCTACTCCGGTAAAAATAAACTACAACAAAAATGGCGCCGTTGCCGGGGAAGGTTTAGGATATATTTCGTGCTTCTATTCATTTGTTTTAGTGTTTCGCTTATTTCTTGTGATTTGTTATTTCCGTGTTTCTCTTGTTTTCTTATTTTTTGTTATTCCTAATTGTTAGTTAGTATTTTGTGGTGTTTGCCATTTATTCTCTTTCGTCATCAGGTGCTCGTAACGTGTTGTTGTTTTTGTTTATGCGTACTATGAGTGGTCGTGTACTCATTCCGAGCGACGAATCCATTTACAAGGAATTACGAGACTTGTTTGCCAACCTTGCTCTCAAATCATCAAACTCTAACGACCCCAGCGGAATGGCTCGAAACGACGAAGAGAAAGTAAACAACCTCCCGCGGTATCTTCTCCGCGACTTGGCCCAACCGGTGATTGGGTCGGTGACTTCATGCATCCGATTGGGACCGGCAGCTCGGAACTACGAGCTCAAGACGATACACTATAACCAGCTCCCATCCTTTCACGGGCTCCCCAATGAAAATCCGCTCCACTTTATTCGCGAATTTTACAATGTCCTTCAAATATTTCCACTCCACGGGCTCAATGAGGACCAGCTAAAAATGAGGTGCTTTCCCGAGACACTAAAAGACCGGGCGAAAGTGTGGTTCATGACACTTGCTCCCGACTCCCTCACTACTTGGGAGCAAGTTTACTCTAAGTTCATTGGAAGGTACTATTCCCATCAGAAGACACAAGAGCTCCGGTCCCAAATCGTGTCTTTCGCACAACAGCCGAACGAGCCTCTCCACGAGGCGTGGGAATGCTTCAAGGACCTACAGAGACAATGCCCACACCAAAACTTCCCACCGGCCTTACTGATGAACAGCATCTACGACTCCCTCCACCAAAACCTTCAGTACATGGTGGACAATGCGGCCGGTGGAGATATCGGTGCAAAGACGGCTGAGGAGATGATGGAGATTTTTGAGACGATGAATGCTAACTCGTCTCAAAAGAGCAGTCAGAGAAAGAAGGCGATGGTACATGAGATAGCTCCCGGGCGAGACATGATAGCTCATCAGATAGTTTAGCTCATGGAGCAGATGCGGCTACTGAATGCAAGAGAAGGTCCACCAGTTCAGACCATGGCCGTGAGTGTGTGTGGCGCATGCGGAACTCAGGTACATAGTTCTGATGTGTGCCCGTCGGCTATCGAACCGAACTGTGGAGGACACTATGCAGATGCAAATGCTCTCCAAGAATACCAGAACTGGCTGGCCAACGACCCTTACTCGAACACATACAACACGGGGTGGAGAAATCACCCTAACTTCTCGTGGTCCAAAAACAACAACACTCAGAAACCCCGACAAAACATTATGCAGCAACAAAACCACCCCAACTTCACTCCCCAACAACACATGAGACCAAACTACCATCAACATCAACAACAACCGCAAGGGGGTCTTCCGGGACCTCAAGGAATTACAGACGATAGGTGGGAGCAGTTCCTCCAGCTTATGACGAACCAAGAGGCGGCCGTTAAGCGTATGGAGACACAAATAGGCCAGTTAGCCACACGAGTCGGGATCCTCGAGGCCGAGATAGACAAGGAAAAGTTGTCAAGTCAACCGGAGCACGTGAATGCGGTGACCATGATTATGCCTTACTTGGAGAAAGAAGAAAAAAAGAGCCAGAGGAAGCAAGAAAAAATTGAAGAAGCCCCGGTGACACCGCCACCCGAGCCTACCATACACAAATCCCCGAACCCGTGCAGACCGAGACTTCCCTTCCCGGGCCGATTTTTGGAGGAAAAAGACCGCATGATGATTCGGGGCCTCCACACGATGTTGGCTAAAGCCAATGTCGACCTATCTCCTCCCGATGTGTTGAAGAAAATACCGGCCCATGCACGATTCTTCAAGGAAGTGGCCACGAGCAAGAAGCGGTTCGACAATGATGAGGAGGTGATCATCTGTGAGGCGGCGAGTGTTTTTCAGCATCACTTACCGAAGAAAGAAATAGATCCCGGACGCTTCGTGATCAATATTGCTTTCGTAAATGAGAAAGAGGCTTTAGGGATGCTCGATCTAGGAGCCGAAATAAACCTCATGCCACTATCCGTTCGGCAGCTCGAGCTTAGGGGTTTGAAGCCTACTAGGTTGCGCTTATAGCTTGCCGATCGCTCACTCCGGCAGCCTGAGGGCATTGTGGAGGATGTGCTCGTTCGAGTGGGGAAGTTGATCGTCCCCGTAGACTTTGTTGTCCTCAATGTGGGGGACGTTTGGGCGAATCGGAAAGAGCACACTATCCTCCTTGGGCGACCGTTCATGGCAACCACGGACACGATGATCAATGTCAAGAAGGGGGAGCAAACCATGACGGTGTTGGGTGAGTCCATTTTCATTTCCGTCCGAGAGACTCGATCAGAGCCACAGGCAAATTCTGTAGAAGAATGCATGACCCTTAGGGCGATTGAGCAGCTTACTGAGAAAGCGTGTATGCGTGAGTACACGAAGAGGTCATTGCAGGACCGTGCCTATGTCAAAAAGGGAAGTCACCCCAACTGCCACACTCCACCTCCCACACCGAGTTCCAGAGAGTTGCCCCGATCCCAATGGGGTGAGAGATTTGATTTGTCAGACGCCCGCCGTTGTTCGGGGCCCGATTACCTCCACCCTCCACCAGCACCACCAGACGCACAGTGACTCTTTACTGTGCTTTGTACGTTTTTCTTTCCTTTTCACTTTTATTTTGTACAGTTTGTTTTACTTTAAGTCGGTTAATTATGTGGTACAACTCTCTTTCACTGAGGATCGACAATGGGGACATTGTCTGATTTTAAGTGTTGGGGAGTTTTTACGTGCTTACGTGACTATGTGGTTGACCAAGTCTAGTCTTTTTAGGTTATTTTCATTTTCTGCTTTTGTTGGTGTCCTATCTTGAGTCAGTTGTGTGTTTTTTCTGAGTATGGATTGTGGTGGATATTGAGATTGGTTGATAATTGTTGATGAAGTTGAGGAGATATGATGATGATCATGACTAGCTTATCTTGGTGAACTTGACTGTCGTTTTGTTGGACATTTATTTACCTTATGTGAGGTTTGAGCCTTAACTTATTTCTTGAGAGATATTGGACGGATTCTTGGTTGATCAGAATTTGCTTTGAGTCTGTTTTGAAATGAAGTGATTGAAGTTGTGATTCATAAAAATGATTGAGGCATTTCTTTGACATTGCTCGTTCTAGCCTTTTTCATTGACCCTTGAACTTATATTTTCATTAGTAGCCCGTTGAACCTTATACGTTGTTTATTGTTAGCCTATTTGATTGAATATTTGAAATGTGGCAATGTACCTTGTGATGATGACGAGGCTTTCTAATGTATGTCCGGAGGAGGTTTAGAACTTGTGAATTGTATCATAGTGCTTGACTAAAAAAAATATGGGAACTCGCAAGACGAACGAATCTTTACGTCTCGATCTTGTTAGGAAAAAGACGAACTCCCTAAATAAATAAATAAAAAAAAAAAAATTGAGTACTTGAATATTGAGCATTTGCGAGTGTTGTATGGAGTTTGGATGGGAATGATTAGGTTCATGCTAATTTCGGATAGGTGGTGAGGTATTCGAGTTATTTATGTGCTCGAGAATGTGATTGTTTATTTAAGCCACTTTATCTTTATATGCATCCTTTCTTTGACCAATACCTACATTACAACCCGGAAGTCCTCTTAATTTACGATTCATGAACTTTGATTGTTTTAAAGTATGAATAGACAATTGGCAAGCTTATGTTGAAACTTGATGATCGACCAATTTAAGCGTCCCTATTTGATATTCATACAGGATACTGAGTGAGGCATATATGGATTATATTACCGTGCTTGAGAGTTTGTCCTTTCAAAGCGTATTGTTCGAGTTGTAATTGAGATATGTTATATTGGTCATTGGAAGTCTCCTCGGCTAAGGTGATTAATTTGAAACTTATCTTGTCCGAAATTATTATCCATGCTCATTTGATTGTTTCCTTTTCTTTTCTTTTCGTGTCTTTTTGTTTGGGACGAACAAAGGTTTAAGTGTGGGGGAGTTGTTTGTCCCATTTTTGTTGCGTTTTTCGTTGTTGTTTTGTCATTCTTTTTCCCCGTTTTAGGTCTTTTTGTTAGTTTTTAGTTCGTTTTGTAGATTATTGTGTGTTTCGCTCTACTTTGGTCTTCTATGTGTTTTTCGTGTGTTTTTCTGGTTTTTCTTCTTGTTTTTGGTGTGCAGGTCCAAAGCCCCGTTAAGAATGGATTTAGCTCGAAATTTGATCGGGCAATCATAGTTGTGTAGATGGGTTCGTTGGCGACATATACAAAGAAGCGGAGCTCAATTTCGAGCTTGGACGAGTTCGAAAGAGCCCAAAAGGCGAAATCGCGCGAAGTCGCACGAAGCACGTCTTTGGTGTGCTGGTCATAAGCTTTGAGAGAATTGTATTTCAAGAATAATTTGGTCATTCAAGCATCATTGAATAGAGGGTTCGTTAGCGATGCGTAGGAAAAAACGGAACTCAATTCTGAGTTCGGACGAGCCCAAACGAGCCCGAAACACAAAGTCGTGCAGCCCAGTTTCCTTCTTAACGGCGGTAACCAATCATAATGGGGCCAGAGAAGTTGAACTACAAAGGTTAGCGGCCGCTAACCCTGCCTGACTGACAAATGTTCTTCTTTTCCTCAATTTTTGGCCTGTTTTGATGGTGCTCGAAAATGGGAACCTTGGACCAAGTTTTTCACCTTGATTTCGGTTTGTGGTGTTAGAAAAGGCATTCCCACTTACTCTCTTCCATCTCTCCTTATATCTATCATATTCCATCTTCACCATCATCTTTCATCATCCTTCTACACCATTTTCTTCACCATCTTTCTTCCATTTTTCTTTCCTAATTTTTTCTTAAGTTTGTATTTTGCTTTTCTTGGAGAACTTATTGAAGACATTGTTGTACCTTGGATTAAGTTTGCATTTGCTTTTGACTTGTGGACTTCTCATTATTAGTAAGTTATCATTTTCATCTTGTTTATGTTAAGAATGGCTTATTGTTATGTGAAAGTTTATGTTGAGGTTATTTTTTATATGAGTAATTAAATCACTTGCTAGGGATGAACCTTTGAATTAGTATGTGATTATCGTGCTCGTTAATTGTTCACTTTGTGTGAGTTAATTCTTAATTCGGTTTTTGATTTTCACGTTGGAAGAAATATTGTTGAAAAGTGACATTTCAACCTTGCTAATTGATTTCTAAGTATTGAAGAGTGACACTTTAATGTTAAACTTGTTTTTATATTTAAATATTATGTATTCCATTGTGACGATCAAAATCCGAATAAACTAGACGACTAATAAGTTTTTCTAGTTTATTCTAATCGACTCTTGAACCGAAAGGTGAAAAGTCGATCGATCGAGACTCATACAAAATAGACTTGTTCCGAAAGGTATTGTCTATGTGTTAAACAATTCATTAATTTACCGTTTATATTTATTCTCTTGTTCCAAAAGGTATTGAGGATGAATCTCTAAACGTGTAAGTGACTCGATTCCTTTAACCGAATGATCACAAGCCGATAATTGCATTACTATTCAAACACGTTCATTCCCGATTCCCTAGCATCTTTCTCATCATTGAATTTGTAATTTAAATTGGTAAATAAATTTGTTTAAAAGAAACTTAGTTAGTAATCAAAACTCCACAACATGAATTAGAGTGTTTAGAACTTATTTTCTCTTTTCGATTGAATACACGTACAAAATAGTCCGACTAACCTTCCTCGAGAGACATGACCCGGTGTTCGAATCTTTTGATTCTACTCCGGTAAAAATAAACTACAACAGTGGCAACCTCTATTGTCGTTCGTCCAATGTATATCCTCCCTCACTGGCTATAAGGTGCTGGAAACTGCTGGTGTTTCTTGGGACTGTCTGAACCAAGATGGGTGTGGGTTTGGGGAGTGGTGGGTAAACAATTGTAATGCTCCTAGATCCAACTATATGTTGCCATAATAAGTCTTTACATTTATTTGTTGTGGTGGCTTTGAAAAACTAGGAACAACTAGATTTTTTAGAAAAGTTGGGTAGGGGAGGATAGAATAGTTCAGTGGGCGTGGATGATTAGCTATTGGTTTGTGTTGTGAGGGAGGGAGAGGTTAAGAATCTAGAAGGAAGGGTTTTAGAGGTGAGTGAGGGGTCAATAGTGGAGATTGGAGATATTATGAGGGAGGTAGACAGGAATCTTAAGGGTGAGGTAGAGGATCATGTTTTCTTAATTGTTAGTTGTTACATCATTAAATGGGAGATGGGGGTTGGAAGTAAGAGCTTTCATTGAGGTGGGAGATTTGCAGCAATGAGATGCATCTAGGGACTTTGTAGGAAGTTCAGTGGTGGCCTATGTTGCTGGTGCTTTATGGGTGCTGAATTATGCTTTGAAGCATAACTGGAAGAATGTCACTTGCCTTATGGATAAGAGACTGTAAGCTGGTGCATCGAGAACTCGGGGGATGTGGAGCTTGTGGATGCGTTTGTTGGAAATTTTCTTTTTTGTATGTTTGTCTTTTTGTTCCTGTGTGTTCAAGTTTGATTCGGGTGCGTGTATAGCTTCTGCTTCTTTAGCCTGAATGCTTTTCAAGTGAATTTGTAGTTCTTATTTCCTGTTGCTTCTTGGACTTGTGTGTGTGTGTTAGTCTGAGCAGTTGTTGTGCCTAGTTAAGCCTCGTATGTAAGACTTTTATATTTGAGTTATATAATTTTTCTTGTTTGCTGTTGAAAAAAAAAATCCGCATCATTCATGAGTAGAAAACGCGAACTCAATTTAAAATTGCTACTCTCTTGATCATTTTATAATCAAACATTACAAGTAGTAAAAAGATAAAATCCTATTGAAACAATTAAAAAAAAAAAGATAAAAAATAATCAAGGATCAAAACCTAGAACCGAGGGCCCAATCGTCAATAATGGCCCAAGCGCAGTGGGCGCAAACTTCCTAGCAAAAAGGTAACACACGTTGGTGGCGTTGCCGTTGTACACACACGACTCAGACCCGAACCGTATTCGCTCCAGCAGCTCAACATTCACATCGAGCCGCCCGAACGTCCTCGGGTGCCCCCCGCCCAGCGACCAGTCACACCACGTCACCGCCCGCTTCGTGTTCAGCTCCGGGCACAAAACGTTCACCAGCGTCTGCAGATAATGCTCGTCGCTGAAACACGGCAGCGCCGGGCAGAAATCGTGGAACGCTCTGTAAAATTCCTTGTCGGAGACGATTATCCCGGCGATGTCGCGGCGGATCGCGAACCACTGCGACCCCTTCCGCCACTGATTGACGTTGACGGTGGGCAGCATCCGGCGGTCGTACCGCCACTTGCTCCTCTTCCACGGGTTCTCAATCGTGCCCAGGAAGCTCCCGTTTGCGCCAATTAGGTAGTCGTAGACGGTGGTGAAATTGAAGACCGGGATGCAGGATTCGGATACGAGGACGAACCTTTGATTTGAGGAATCGAGGAGCGCATTCGCCAGGAGCCGCCGCTCGGCGTCAACCATGGAGATCGAGCCACGATCCACTGGCTAAGCACATGAATAAAATTTATGTGAGGTATTTCGAAATTAATTAATTAATTAATTGATTGAGCTGTGATGTGATGTGATTTACCTTGCTAGGGATTCTTTTCCCGTAGAAAGCAGAGCTTTTAGGGACAGGTGAAGAGGAGTCATTGTATGAAGGGTGAGAGTGAACGTAGACTGAGAACAACTCGTCGTGTCCTTTGAAGAAGCTGTCCCAAAATGGAGCCAATGGCAATGGCCCTCGCGCCAAAAACAGAAAAGCCACTTTTTGCTTCGACTCTTTGCCCGTGGATTCTTGCACCCTCGATGCCCTCATAAACAATTCCTCGTCTTCACTCATGCTTTGTGTGGAATTGTTTTCAATTGAAAAATCAATTGTGCTAGTAATATTAGTGTAATTAGAAACATCGGTACTAATGTTAGTGTAATTAAAGGTTTCGTTTGTCGATGATAAAGGTATGGCGGATGGATTGTCGGATATGGAGAGGGAAATGGGAGATATTAGGAGGAGTGAAGGAATGGAGAAGGAGAAGCTTTTGAGGCATAGAGTGGAGAAAATGCCGATTGATACGCCAACGATGAGAAAAAACAAGTGAAACAAACGAGCTTTTTTCATCTTTTCGGAGGATGAGAAAATGGTGTGTTTGGGTAGATTGGTGCATTTTGCCAAAGGGTGTTATATTTTGGTAGAGAGAGAGCATGAAGACGGAAAGAGGAGGAGCAAAGGAGTGGAACTTAAGATATGGGAGTTCCACATGTGATGTGCTTGC
>BKCP01004973.1:666887-725422 GCA_008636005.1 Striga asiatica | reverse complement strand
TGATAATCATTTTTTTGCACATTGTTAAAGTTTACTCGAAGAACTTAACAAGTCCCACGTCATCTTCAACACATTGCCCAAAATTTAACATTCATTTTCAGTCTATATTTACTCCATAAAATATCAGTACTATATACTAATATATATACTTTTTCACATAACCGAGAAAACTATGTCAAGATAGATAGAAATAAATATTATTAAAATATGTAAAAAAAATGTAGGAAATTTTTAGCCTGATGAACAATAGTAGTGCGAAAATGCAGACAATATAGAGGCAAGTTTCACACAATTTCTAAGGTAGGATGACATTGTAAAGCAGCAGTGAATATTTTCCTAGTCCAAAGAAGGGTAAAAATATACTATACACCTTTGTATTTAGCGAAATTTGTGAAATTTACGCATTTTTTTCATGTATTTTATGAAATGCACAAAACTCTCTTATATTTAAGTTTATTTAAGTTTTGATGGTACGATTATCTCCCACCGTCAAAGATAACGGTGTGTGTAATACACGCACGGCTCATATGAATATTATTGATATTTTATTTAATAAATTTTTTAACTTCTCATTTCAACCTCAGTAACTTTACTAGGCAAAATGAAAAATTGCAGCTTATGGAGACAGACCCCTGTCCTTACAGTGCATTGACAAACCTTACAACCACTACGCCTAGCCAACATTATAGTTTTAAAAACATTTTTTAATTATATTAGTACTAAATATTTAAATCCGAATAAATATATTTGTAAAAAAGTCAAACAATAAATAATAAGATAAATTAAAATAAAATATATTAAATTAGCAAAAATAAACATAGATAAAATTATAATAAATATTATTTTAAATTACGAAAGTTAAAATAAGACAAATTAAAATAAAATTTAATAAAATAAACTAAAGTGAGTTTAAATAATTCTAAAATTAAAATTAATATAAAAATTAAAATACATTTTAATAAAATGAAGTAAAATAATATTAAAATTATTTAGTATATAATAAAATGATACTTGTATTTATGATATATTCTTAAAATTATAAATTTTAAGAATAAAATATTTTGTATTCAATAAACATATTATTTGCATTTATTTGATTTATGTATTTTAGTGTCAATATTATTTTAAACAAATATTTAAATTTATATTATTTATTGTTTTAAATTAAATAAAGAAATATACCTTGTTAAGTAAGATAAATAAATAAATATACTAGATTAGGTTAATATCAAATAAATATAGTAAACCAAAGAGAAAATTACAATTTTAGTCCAGTAACTTAGGTTGTTTTCCACTTTAGTCCAGTAACTTGGACCGATCCAAAATTGGTCCAAAAACTTCTAAAATGTAGTTAAATTAGTCCAATTCCGGTCCCCGTCGCCGAAATCCGATCGAAATGTGCTGAGTTGGCAATTCGAATTCCAGCGACAGGGACCGGAATTGGACTAATTTAACTACATTTTGGAAGTTTTTGGACCAATTTTGGATCGGCCCAAGTTACTGGACTAAAGTGGGAAACAACCTAAGTTACTGGACTAAAATTGCAATTTTCTCTAAACCAAATAATATAAATTTAAATATTGAATAAATAATAAATAAAATAAAATAAAAATTAATGCTTATTATATTCTTTATTTTTTTGTTTATATGAACTTCATGTAAATAATCTTTTGGTTTTATTGTAGGAGTAATTTCTTATATAAGAAGGTACCGACTATTTTTTTTAAAACACGAGGAAAAATACGTAATTTGAGTTAAGTACAAAGGAATTTTGCACAATAATTAAATCCGTCTTAAGAAGAGATAGCGAATTCTATTCTAAAATAATTAAATTGTATTATATATGTCAATGTTACACTTATCATTTATCTAATGAAATGAAAGATACACTGGCGATAGGTATTAGAATAATCATAAGTCTAATCCCAAATAAACACCTCTAAATTACTACATTTTGATACTATTCCTACCCTTATAGTTATACTAATTAATTTTTGTAAGCACTAATCATTTATTAATTATAATATCAGGCGATTGGTAAAGAGGCAAGGGCATTTTACAACGTAGGGCAGGCAAAAGGGCTGACGTTTTGGGCACCAAACGTTAACATATTCCGAGACCCGAGATGGGGGAGAGGGCAGGAGACACCTGGCGAGGATCCATTGGTCGCTGGGCAGTATGCCGTGGCATATGTGAGGGGAATTCAGGGGGACACTTTTGATAATAACGATACATCTGGGGGGAAGATTAGTATTAAGTATAATCTTCAGGCCTCTGCTTGCTGCAAACATTTTACTGCCTATGATTTGGACAAGTGGAATGCCGTCACTCGCTATTCTTTTAATGCTCTGGTATGTTTGCTATCTAAGCCGTCCACACCTTTTGCTTTTCTTGTCTTCTTTTTATATTTTCTTTTTCAAGAATTTTTTTTTTGTGACGCTATGTTTTTTTTTTTCCGGCTTAAAATAAAATAGTACAACACCCATGTATTACACGGGTGTTTATTCTTTAATTATTTTTGAATTGAAAATAAATTAAAATCTACCCAAACCTAATAACGAAGCATGTAATTTTGCCACATAAGATTCCGAAACATGCGAGCCTGCCACTTAGGCTCAGCATGTTCTGAATTAATATATAGGGGGGATGACACCGTGTTGATTGATTTTATTGAGTTGACTAATGATATAAAAGTAGTACGACAGTCCTAAGTATTATTGGTTCAATATACGAGTGAATTTTAAAATAATATTAATGATTTTAGTTTATTTATTTTTAAATTGTAATTTTTTTTTCACATTTTATAAGAATGTAAAATCTAAGATTCATCAATTGATCTATTATATATAAAAATAATACTAAATAAAAATGTATTGATTTTGAAATATGTTTATAATTTAAGTTGATCAAATATTTCTAATGTCTTAATACATGGATATAAAAGTTTAAATCACATGACTTTCAAATCACACGAAAAGTGAGAAATAGGATTATGAAGCATGAAATTGATAAATAAAATTAGAAAGCGTAAAAGATTATCTTAGACATGGCCAAAACCCGGGCCGGGTCGGGTCGCCGGGCTCGAAAACACTGACCCTGAACCGGCACGGACCTATACTCGTGCCGGGTCCATGTCCGGGCCGTGCCGGGTCCGTGCTTTTTCAAAAAACAGTTGAAAAAAATAAAAAAAAATTTGAAAAGAAGGGTCGTCGACCCGGCCCGACCCTAACCCTTCGGTCCGGGTCATGAAATGGATGACCCTCACATGAAATCCGGGCCGGTCTCGGCGACCCGGCCCTGACCCGGCACGGTAAAACCCATTGACCACGGATCCGGGACCGGCCTGGATTTCAGACGGGCCGTGTGAGGGTCATCCATTCCATGACCCGGCACGGTGGATCAGGTCCGGGCCGATCTCGGACCCGTGGTCAACGGGTTTGACCGGGCCGGGTCCGTGCCGGGTGACCCTTGGCCATTTAGGTAATCTTGGCATATAGAATTTGATTGTGATATTATTATGATTGTGATATTTGATAATAGAAATTATATCTTTATATGTAGAATATGGTGGCTGCTAGATCTACATACTTTCCTCTTATAAGAATTTGTGTAGTCAAGATTACCTATTGACTAATGCGTAGCCGTGCGATATACGGGATGATATATTTTTCTAGAATGTTTAACCTTTGAATTATTAAATTTAATATAATTATGTATATGTAACAAAAATAAATGGATCACAAAGAAGGTAAAAAAAATTATAAATTATTGAATATTTTCCTGTACATAACGTTTTTTGTTAGGGATAGCGATTGTCTCTTGCCCTTGTTTACAATCATTGCGTAAGAAACCACAACGTAATTGTTTCACAAGTATGCAATGTATCTTGATATGGCTGCAAATTACGATGTTTATCAAGTAGAATGGTTCCTTGCACATTAACAATACGTGCTGATCTTGTAAAATATTGCATGTATATCATAAAATAAATATTTTATAATAAATATATACCAAATAAATGTATATCGCTTGAATAAAATGTTTGCTAGAGAACCCATCAACACCAGTCGGTCAGACTGGTAGTAACGGTTAGATTTTTTAAATAAATTTTGTTATATTTAAAACTATTTTTAATATAAGTAAAAATACATATTTAAATAAAGTGGACAATTATAAATTATTTATAATTTTTTTATACATTGAAAATTTTAAATTGTCCATATATTTAATTAATATTTTTTAATAAGGTTATTATAAAAAGTACTATATATATTAAAATATTAATAATTTAAATTCTGATATCATTGAATAAATAACTGGATTGTTTTGAAAATGGTATGAGAACTTTGAATTTACCGTACATTAATAAAGTTGTAATACAACATCATTTTGTTCACATAAATATTAATAAAATAAAATATAATTTTTTCATAATTCCTTGAACATGTTGTCACAAAAACATTCTTAATATGATTATTTGGAGTATTAACTACATTACATTTATTTTAATAATGTATTTTTAATATTAAAAATTATATTTAGTTCAATAATCGATTTAGTCTGGTCAAACTGACCCATAACTTGGTCATTCAGGATCAACCTCAGTTATGTCATTTACCCTTAACTCGATCACCCGGGATCGATTAGTGTATATCTACTCAATTTTTTAGAACATTCAATATCAAATGAGCATAGCATTCCTTTATATAAGTAAATTTAAATTTCCTATACTATATAGATCATTTGCACGGAGATGATTTATATCCATTTTTAGATTAGTTAAAAAAAACATTTGATATATATTTGTTTATCAAATACAAAATATAAATGCTATAGATACTTTAAGATTCGAATGCACATTGTTTATTAGTTAAAGAATTTCAATATATTACCCGTAAATTTACATATTTAATTATACATATGCATATTTAGGACTCTATACATTTAAAATCATATTATTATTGAGAGCAATTATTAATTAGGACAATATTTACAAAGAATATTTCAATGCAATTTTCGATTAGCAAAATCGAACATGGTAAAATCGTATATATTCTGAAATAAATAATATTTCTGTTAAACTCATATTCTTAAATAATATCTTCATAAAAAGTGAGATTTCAAAAAATTATATATGTTTTCCTTAATCGATAATGAATATTGATTGGAAAAAAAAAAACATTAAGAAAGACAATTGTGAACTCTCGATAAACATACTAAATCTCTAAACAATATAATATGTCCGAATTCAATCCAAATAAAAATATCAGCGATAAATATATTTAAATTTCCAAAGTAGATTTACTTTACTTCTAAAGGGTATGCCAATAAAATAAGGAAATCTCGATTTATTTCCAAAACAGATTTATGTACATGCGTGAACTGTACAACAAATGCAAAGTTTGAATTTTAACTGATTTTTTATAAGTGGTAAGTCAAAGGATTTGACCCAAGTTTTTTATCAACTTTCCACAAATGATTTATTTACCACCTTCTTTCAATATATATAGATTTTACCTTTTATTGGAGCATGTTACACATCAATTGTGACCCAATTTTGTTTTGCATATTGGTCTGCGAATTGTAAATTATGCAGAGTTTGTATTCAACTAGGATTTCTAAAGACTTTTTAAGATTTTAGAGATATGGTGTATTCAATTTAGATTTGTTAAGACTTATTGAGACTTTTAAAAATCTAGGGACATTCAATTGGGATTTTAAAAAGTCTTACAAAATCCTAAGGTACTAAATTTATTTGACACTGGAATTTGGTAAGACTTTTTAAGATTTGGTGGAATTTCTAAACAAAAAAAAAATCTCACTTCAAATCCTACCTCCAGACTTCAGATTTCATAGAATTATTCCAAAACTTGAAAATCTTAAAAAGTCTCAAATCATAAAAAGTCTTAAAATGTCACTTAAAATCTCAATTGAATACACCCTCTAAATTTTAAAATCTTTACAATTACTTATGATAAGATTCTTTCGAAAGTAGATAATTTGGGGAGAAAGCTACACATGTCCGTTACAGAAAACATTTCGGGGTACATATCCCAATATTGAATGTAGGGGTGTTCACGGGTTTTAGCCCAAACCATGACCAAATCGGACCTAACAATTAATTTTTTTATTGTCCATAACTGGACCCGTTTTATTTTTTAACCGACCACAATCCGGACCGCATTGGACGGTCCGGTTTGGCGGTTAACCGGTTAAATCCAAAATCCATGTTTTGGGCTTTGAATTTTTATTTTTTATTTTTTATTTTGGGCTTAATTTTTATTTTTCAATTTTGAGCCCAAAGGAGATTATTTGGGCCTAAAAATTAAGAAAAACAAAAATAATGAAATAAAAAATACACAATTTGTCCCATAAGCATAAAAATACACATTTCGTCCCATAAACATAAAAATACAAAAATGTTGAAGATTAAATTATGCAAACTGAACCAAAGCAAGCATTAATTTTTCAGTCAGTTTATACACCTGAAATAATAAGAGCAAAGCATTCATAGTGAATGTATTGTATTTGTCGGTCATAGTGAATGACTGAATGTATATATATATATATATATATATATATATATATATATATATTTGCTATAGTTTTATAATATTTACTGGTCCGGTCTAGTTAAACCGGCAGTTTGCCGCAAGTAATCCGTTAACCGGACCGGTTTTTCCGGATTTTTAAAAAACTTAACCACCGGATTTTTTAAGGCTTTTTTAACTGACCATTTAACCGATTCGCGGTCCAGATTGGCGGTTTTTTTGGGTTAAAATCGGACCGTGAACACCCCTAATTGAATGTTTACTGTCTTGTCACATCTGATCCCGTGAATCACGCTGTTCAGTTAACGTCTTTTAGTATTAATTTTAGAGAATTTTTAATTGTGTAGCTCGTGCAATGTACGGGCTAATAATTCTAAATTGCATGTATTAAACCAATGAAGGAATATTGATTAGTATAAAATTAATTTTAAATATTAATATTATTTTTTGTTTTATTTTATGATATATAGTAATTTAACTAGTACGAATCCCGTGCGATGTACGGGTAAGAAATATTCATTAATATTTATAAATTAAAATTTTTTATTAAATAATATTTATAAATTAAAAATATGAAATCAATATGTAATACAATTTACCTATATTGATTTATTGAAAATATCATATAAAATTTAAATTGTACAAAATTACATAAAAATGTCAATTTAAAATTAATACACAACTCGGGCGGTGCACATAATTCATAATAAATTATATTATATTCTTTTCAAAATAAGTGTCATTTCAAAATTTTTATTCATAAATTTTATTTAACTTGTGATTTCATAAAATAATTATTTTGGTAATATTTTATCATATATTTAAAAATCTATGTGAATAATTAGTATAAATATAAAACTTATATTGTTTTGTTAATTAAAATGAATTTGTTTTGTATAAACTATGCAAATCAAAAAATGTAAGTAGTTGAGTAATTTATCAAATTATAAATAATTGACTATTTCATCTGCGTCCAAGTTAATATTAACCTGTAAGTTATGAACACTTATTTTTTTATTTGTAATTTTAAATAATTTTTTTTTTGTCAATATATAATATATCAATTTAAACCATGCAACTAATAAATGTAATAGCTGCAAGTTTTATCAATATATTATATATCAAATTTAAACTATGCAACTAATAAAGGTAATAACTGCAATATTTGATCAAAATGATTCTGTACATTAATTATATTGATTTTTTAGTTTGAATTTCAAATGATTGGCCGTCACTTTTCAAAAATGTTTTAAAAGTTAATAATAAAGGTAAAATTTAATTTTTTTACAGGATTTTAATTATTATTTCAGGTGAATATAAATCTTTATCTATATCAAATAAAATCTGTTTCAATATTGCAAATTTAATTTCCTAAAATAACACGCACAATTGTTTTCAATATTCAAGCAATACACACACCTTTTGGACGGTTTTATCAAATATAATATCAAATAAATCTCTCAATTTTTATCAAAAAGAAGATTCATTAACTAATCAATACTCATAAGAAAAAAAGAACTAACCAATACTCAAAGGTTCACGTAGCACACACACATATATTTTCAAGAATCACATGATATTATTAAATCTGATTACCAAATCAATCTTTAAATCAACTAGTTATACCCCGTGCATTTGCACGAAAAGTGATATAATAAAAGAGAAAGTAATTAAAATTCTAGAATAAAATAAAAATCATAACTATAAATGAGAAAAAAAAATTATTTGAAAAAGTGAATCTAAATATTATTAAACGTTTTTTTATATACAACATTCGTGGTTTGCCTATTGTCAGAATCCTCATCAGAACAAATCATTATAGTTAAACCCTTTCGACTCGTGACTCTTGGATTTGATTTTTCAAAATATTTAATGTATCTTTGTAATATCCAAAAAAATATTTTTTTATATGACTGCAATAGAAAATAAAGGTATTTGTAGTCATTCTTAATTAGTTGTGAAATATGTATTTTTATAATACCAGAACATATATAGTATCAAAATAAAAACAAAAATATTTTGTATTTCAGGACATAAAAAAGCGTTACAGAAATGGTCACTTTCCAAAATGGGACCTGTCAAAATAAATTGTGTAACTGAAAGTTGCATATTTTATTAAATATTTGTATTAAACTAGTGTGTACCCCGTGCGATGCACGAGAGCAATATTAAATTAACAATATTATAAATAGACCTCGAGTTTGAGTCACTCAATGACGGAAGTAGAAACTACTATTGATCCTATTTAAAAAGAGGAAGAAAAAAATAATTATAAATTAAAGATGAGGATAATCAATACTTAATAATTATAAATTTAAGATTCGGGGTCAATCAATATAAAATTATTTTGTATAAGAGAATATAAAAAAATTTGATTACGCACCACTTCAAAATTATTATTATACATTTTTCTATGGTTAGCTTATAATATTTGTAAAAATATTAGTAATTAGACCGATCAAAATTAGCTTCTTAAAGTAGATAATGGATTTCTAGTAGTAATTATGAATTGGTGTCTATTTTATTTTATTTTTTCTTTTTAAAGATAATGGATTTCTAGTAGTAATTATAAATTGGTTTCTATTTTATTTTATTTTTTCAAATTTGTATAGATAAGGGATGAGATTTTTTAAACACGTGAGACGTATGCAATGAGATTTTGTAAGAGAACAGATAAGCTCGTGTAGATTTATACTAATAATAGGAAAAAGAAAAACAAGTATTTGTTGTCAAACAACGGTTTTGATAAACTAAAAAATAGGAAAAAGAGATATAAATCTTTACACAATTAATGAACCGATTTTTTTGCCTATTCAGATTTGCCCAATAATTACTATATGTAGGACTAAATTTGTAAAGTTATTCTTTTTATATAATGATAGATGAACACCTATTTTTATTAAATGCACTCATATTATTATTAATTGTTGCCTGAATAAAATTTATTGAAGTTTGCCAACAATTATACATATAAATGATGATTCATTAACTTTTTCAACATGACCATAAATAAATCATAAACATACGTTTTATTACAACATAGCCGTAAATGACTATACGCCACCGTATACCAAATAAAAGCACATTTAATTTGCCAACACAATACCATAAATTGTATAATATATTTCTAAAATTAGTAAATATGATTTTTTTGGCGGGAAATAGTTACTATTTAAAAAATAATCAAACTTTTTTTATAAAGATATAGATATAAATATATGATTTATATGTCTATTTCACACGTTAAGTAGTTGTCATTTCAGAGGTCCTGTATGTAATTAAGCATAATGAAATTTAACATATTCAAACATTATGAATAAATAATTATACTCACAGAATCTCTCTCTCTCTCACTGTCTCTCCTTTTAATCATACTTTATTACAATATATTATGTCGATTTCTACATAAGTTGTGTTAAAGTTGAAAATTTCTATCAAATATTATAATCACCACTTAATTGAAAAATATTGTAATATATATTATTATTAATTTAAAAAATTTATTAATTTTAAATTACATCAATATTATTTTTTTTTTCCTATAACTTATAATAATGTATAGCCTCAGAGACGGCAAAAATTAAATTTTAGTCCGCTAACTTGTCCATTGTCAACTTTTGTACACTATCTTTCCTCTCATCAAATATGGTCCATTATGTTACACTTTTCATCAGTTTTAGTACACTAATCCCGTGGCCCGGGATTACGAGATGCCAAATCAGGTTTTTATCCTACCACGTCAATATCTTATCCGTCCACGTAGTTCCAATCCCAGTCCACTTCATCTTGTAATCCCGCCAATTGGAGTAGCGTACTAAAACTTATGAAAAGTGTAACATAATGGACCATATTTAACGAGGGAAAAGATAGTGTACCAAAAGTAGACAATGGATAAATTAGCGGACCAAAATTGGATTTTTGCCCCTTACAGACTTTCCTCTTTGTTGATAGAGGAAGGATCACTACAACAATTAATTTTCTTTCCCTAAACATGCATATAATATAGTGGTAGCAGTGCACAATACCTATGCTATAGACTTGGTATATATCATACATTTATGCAAAGAAAACAAGAATAATTAAAAATACATTTTGGTTTATGTAGGTGACGAATCAAGATTTGGCAGACACATACCAGCCTCCCTTTGAGAAGTGCATCAAAGACGGAAGAGCAAGCGGGATTATGTGTGCTTACAATCGAGTCAATGGAGTTCCAAACTGTGCTAACCGCGACCTTCTAACCAATACATCTCGCAAACTATGGGGATTTCGTGGGTACGTAATTTATATAACAACAATATATAGATAGTAGCTCTATTATTTATTTGTTTCATTAATCCTAATCACTTTTTTAAAATAACAATTCATTATCAAATATAATAATTATTTAGGCCAATTTGACTATAATATCACGACATTTATCGAAATTGCAATTTAATTATGACTTTTTCACTTTTACAGATTATATCACAATCTTTAGTTTGTTGCAAACAGTCAGAAAGCAGTCATAGAAAAGCTAATGTGTAACAAACTGAAAATTTTGATATAATTCGCAAAAGTGAAAAAGTCGTGATTAAATTGTAATTTCGAAAAAGGTGGTGATATTAAGGATAAATTTGTCTAATTATTTATTTACGTACCCTGTTCTGAAAAATAATGAAATTGTTAGCTTATTCTGAAATTAAATCCATGATTATGTTCAATTTTCATCAAGTGCATTTTTGTAACAGGTACATTACATCGGATTGTGACGCCGTGTCATTAATTCACGATAGTTATCACTATGCACAATTGCCTGAAGATGCAGTTGCTGATGTGCTCAACGCAGGTATGCCGCAAAATCCTTTGAAACTCAAATTCATCACCAATTTTAAATTTCCATATATAGTAGGTGACCGTTTATGTAGTTCAATTTATCTCAAAATTCGTCAAAAAAAAAATAAAAATTTGCAGGCATGGACATCGACTGCGGCACGTACCTTCAGCGCTACACGAAATCCGCAATCGAGCAAAAAAAGCTCTCCGAATCCCAAATCGACCGAGCCCTCCACAACCTGTTCGCGGTCCGTATGAGGCTCGGTTTATTCAACGGCGACCCGAAAGGCCACCGGTTCGGCAAAATCGGTCCCCACCAAGTTTGCTCGGACGAGCACCAAAAGCTCGCCCTCGAGGCCGCAACAAACGGCATTGTTCTACTAAAGAACTCCAAAAATCTCCTCCCTTTCGACAAGTCCCGGACTCATAGCCTAGCTGTCATCGGCCCCAACGCGAACTACGCCTACGTGCTTCTTGGGAATTACGAGGGGTCTCCTTGCAAATCCGTGGAGATCTATCATGCGTTGCAGGGTTACGCGGGAGAGGTGTTGTACCACAGTGGGTGTAATGATGGCGTGAAATGTACCTACGCTGACGTGGCGGGCGCGGTTGACGTGGCGAAGAAGGCGGACCGTGTGGTTTTGGTGATGGGTTTGGATAATGGTCAGGAGAAGGAGGACGAGGATCGCGTGGATCTCGTGCTGCCAGGTCAGCAGGAGATGCTCGTGAGTGCGGTGGCAGAGGCTTCGAACGAGCCCGTTGTGCTCGTTTTGGTTTGTGGTGGGCCTATCGATGTTGGGTTTGCGAAAGATGATGAGAAAATCGGGGCGATAATTTGGGCCGGGTACCCGGGCGAGGCTGGTGGGGACGCGATTGCGCAGATCTTACTTGGCGAGCACAATCCAGGTCAGCATTAGGCTCGAATTGACTCTCTCTCCTTAAGCTTATACTTTGGCTATGTTTGGTAGACAAATAAGCTAGCTTATAGTTTATTTGATTAGCTAATAAGCTTCCTGTATTTAAATAAGTTTCGTTTGGTAGGACGAGATTTGTTGAAAAGTTCGAGTTTATCTCATAAGCTTCTTTGGGTAACTTTTCAAACAAGCTTTTTGAAATTTTTATTTCAGCTAACTTATCAGCTAATTTTACCAAGCACTTTTATCATATAAGCTAGCTTTTCAGCTATAAGTCATAAGCTATGAACTCGAAAATTACTTATCAGCTATCAGCTATAAGTAATAAGCTATAACCTCGAAAATTACTTATCAGCTACAAGCTAGTTTATCAGCTAGTTTTACCATACATAACAGCCTTTGTATGTGTTTTATTCATTTTGGCATTGCAGGAGGGAAATTACCGATGAATTGGTATCCGAAAGAGTTCGTTAGTGTGCCGATGACCGACATGAGAATGAGGGCCGATCAAGCAACGGGTTACCCAGGGCGTACTTACCGGTTTTACAAGGGAAAAACGGTGTTCGATTTTGGCTATGGACTTAGCTACACGAACTATAGCTACAAGTTCTTGGCTACCACTCCAAACACTATCAACCTAAACCGGCTAACGTCTCGTAATTCTCAAGCGACAGGTGGTGATGACAAGAGTTCACGTTCACTCGATTATCTATCGGTTTCGAAAATTGGGGAGGATGCGTGTGAAAGTATGAAGTTTTCGGCTCGTTTGGGAGTGGAGAATACCGGGAATATGTACGGAAAACATCCGGTTTTGCTTTTCGTTGCGCATGAGGCTGAGACTGAGGGGAGTATTGGTGGCAGACCTGAGAGACAGCTGGCGGGGTTCGAGAGCGTGAGCCTGAATGCGGGAGAAAGAATGGAAGTGGAATTCGTGTTAAATCCGTGCTTGCATCTTGCAACTGCTAATGAAGATGGTGAGATGGTTATAGAAAGGGGATATAGGAGGTTAATGGTGGAGGACAAAGTATATGCTGTTAAGGTTGTGTTTTGAATACGTGAAAATATACAAAATCAGTAACTTAGTAAGAAAGCTGCCTGTAGAGAAAGAAAAGGAGATGAGACGAGTTCATGTTTTGATGTTTTGGAATAATGAAAAATGAAAGGACATGTTGTTTTAACTATTTTTGTTTAAGTCATACTGTGTTAAACTCTGATAAATTACGAAGATTTTATTTAAGCTTGGATGTAAGTTTGGGGAAAATGCAATTTTATATGTTGTTGTTTCTCGTGTAGCTAATAGAAAGTAGTTGAAAATATTAGTTTTGTGGGATGACGAGTTGTCTAAAAATTAAATTAATAACGTTTTGTATAAGGAGATTTTCAATATATAACTTCATTTTATCTCGAACATTTTATACTTTCACCACTCTCTTGTGTATGATAACATCTATTGTTGAATAGCCTTTAATTTGTAAAATCTCTCGAACGATTATGCACCGGTGGGCAAAATTAGCTTTCGTATTTATTAAGGGGGTGTATTTAATTAGGATTTCTAAGGACTTTTTAAGACTTTAGAAATCCTGGTGTATTCAATTTAGTTTTGTTAAGACTTTTTAAAACTTTTAAAAATTCTGGGGTATTCAATTGGGATTTTCAAAAGTCTTACAAAATCCTGAGGTATTTAATTTTTTTGACACTAGGATTTATTAAGACTTTTTAAGATTTTGTGGGATTTCTAAACAAAAAACCTTATATGAAATCTCACTTCAAATCCTACCTCCGGACTTGAGATTTCATAGAATTCTTCCAAAATCTGAAAATCCTAGAATGTCTCAAATTTCGAAAAGTTTTAAAATGTCACTTAAATTCCGAATTGAATACATCCCCCTAACTAAATGATTCTTTTTGTCCTTTAAGCAAGCATTTGAAATGAATAGACAGGCATATATATCAAGTCATCTCACATGGACACTGAAAATTATGTTCCAGAAACATGCTGGCTGTATTATTCTAAACATACATAATATGGTACATTAATGAAAAACAACTAACTTTGAATATATTATAGAGAGTAGCTAGGTGAAATTTGGCACACACATATTTGAAACTTCGAAAGTAGTTTAATTAAAGGAATAGTGACCTCTGCAATATTTTTCAAATAATATACTGTTAGGATAAGAACATAAAATGAGAATTAATAAAAATTAAATATGATATTGGACAGGTGATAGATGCATGGCTGTTCCTAATTTCCAACCATAACTGAACATCCATGCAACATTTAAACATTAATGTTTATCCAACCCCTATCTTTACTCGTCTACACTATTTTCTCTATTTTAAAATAGAGTGGGCCAAAGATCAAGTTTGTTTTTCAACTGTTGGTACTATATTTTACTCTAAACATAATATTCAAATTTTATTCACATTATTTTGAATTGTTTTTAATGTCAACATATAATTTAAATACACATATTATTTTGCACAATGAACATTTTGGTGAGAGTTTGTTAGTTTGAGATAAAATTAGGCAAGAAAAGTATTGTTCTAGCATTTTGATTTATTTTATACTAATTTAATATAAATATATTATTTTATGATTTTTGTAAATAAATTAAACTTCCTAAAAAAGCCAGCATTGGCTATGGTGTTGCGTCGAATATATACCGCAACACTCTTCATTAATCCATTTTGGCGTGATTTTCTGAAGCTACGTTGGAGGAAATTTCCTTATATGGCACTCGACCATCTAACTATTTCAAAATTTATATTGTTCCATTCACCTACATATAAGAGCATACACAATATTTAATTGGGTTCTATTAAAAAAATTACATGCTACGTAGAAATAGACCTAGTTTAGAAAGATGTGTTGTCCAATGAAAGTGAAAGTGAAATGAGTACAACTGATGACAATAAGAAAAAAAAAGAGACACATATTATTCTCAAGTCAAATTTAGACACAAATTGATACCCGATCTCTTTGCATTAAAATTATTTTTAATATTATTATTACTTTTATTCATATTATTTAAGACTTGAATTCATTTATATATCGCGTAAGCAAAATTAAACTTAAAGTATTATGAATGTTGTAATTGGCCATGACCTCTCTCTCAAATTTGTTTTGTTTACTTTACTTTTTGTCCTCATAAGAGAATAAAACTATTAACATGCATCTACATCATAATGCTAACTAATTAGTTATTAATAATATCATAAATATTTAAAAGATGGATCAATGGTGAGTAGGTCAATTATTTTGTAACTTGGGACTTTAGATAAACATAATGGGCAACTAATTAAATTAGAATAGTTGGTGCTGGTGGACTACACCACCTAACGCTCCGTAGCCACACGTAAGTTTGTTCTCAACTTATTAATTTGTACACGTGAGTGAGGGCGAAAAACTAGAACCTTTGCCTAGAGAATATGCTTTCGTGCAAACATCCTTTTCATCTAGAATTAAAAGAAGAAAAGTTTGAATACAATTTTTCATAAAAAGAAAAGATTAGATCATTTAACTGTGTTCATCTATAGTTGGAAAAAAAAAATCATTTACCTGTGTATGTGATCATACCTAAACCTGATACAAGGCCAGTCATTTTGTTATTACCAACAAATTAATACGTATCACTAACTTTGTAAGATTAATGACATGATTGGTAAGAAGGAATGACATGAGAATGGAATAATCATTCCTTTACTCATTTCTTATTCCATGATTGGTATATTTTTTGGGAAGGAATGATCATTCCAATGGAAATGGCAAAACCCATCTCCATGCGATTAGCCATTCCATAGTAAATGTAAAGTTTTCTCATTCTCATGTGTGTAGGAATCAATTTTTTAAAAAATAAAATTAATAAATAATAATAAAAAATAATTATATATTATATATTATAAATCATGATTACAATATATTAAATAAAATTATTTTAAAAAATAAATTTCAAATAACATATTATTAAAAATATATTATTTAAAAATATAAAAAATATATATTATTAAAAATATATTAATTTTAAGAATATATTACTTTTTATATATAATTTAAAAATATATTATCTTTTATATATAATTTAAAAATATATTATTTTACTTTTATATATTATTAAAATATATTATTTTTTATATTATTAAAAATATATTAATTTATTTTTATATTTTATTAAAAATATATTATTTTTTATATTATTAAAAAATATATTATTTTATTTTTATATATTATTAAAAATATATTATTTTATTTTTATATACTATTAAAAAAGCATTTATATATAATTTATTAAAATTATATTATTTTAAAAAAAAGCTTTTATTTATTTTTATAATAAAAAATGATAATGTCATCCATTCCAGTCTTATTTCTTCTGCATACCAAACGTATAAATGACAAAACATTTTTCATTCCATTCCCATAATCATTCCATTCTTCAATTCATTCCATTAAATTAAATGTATGATTATTAAAAATATATTGGCCCTGAATTCATCAGGGGCGGATCCAGAAATTTTTTTAGAGGGACAATATATTCTTAAAATCATACATTTAAGTTAATGCACATAAAAATAGGATGATGTATTATAAAATAAATATATAATAATAACAATACAATATAAATTAAAAGTTGTATTTTGAAATAATTATATAATAACAATAACAATGCAATAAAAATTATATAAGTTCCAAACATTGGCAGTAACAAATTTCGATTGAATGTTCTTTCAACTCATGAATTTCATCAACGAGTCACTCAATATTAATAGTTTTGATAATTATTATTTTCATTAGACATATTTTATATGGTCTTATTTTTTTTAAAATTTACTTATTTTTATGTTTTTACGTATTTTTCGTACATTCAATTTATTTAAACTAGAAAAAGTTTTATATAGAAGTATAAAAAGAGTATAATTGTAGTTGAATTATTAGTAGAGAAAAAAATAAATTATATTTTAATATAACCGTGTGTGTTTATTTACAAAATGATATATAAATACATATATATATATATACACACTAAAAATTTAAAATTTTGGGGGTTAATGAGAAAACCTTGCATTAGATGAGGAATGACTAATCCTATTGACATGAGTTTTATAATTTCTATTGGAATGATCATTCTTTTCAAAAAATATACGAATCATAAAATAAGAAATGAGTAAAAGAATAATTATTTCATTTCCATGTCATTCCCTCATACCAATAGTACACCATTTTCACTCAATTTCCTCACATTTTTATTCAAAGTTCAAACCCGTTTGTCTATCTATGTGTAGAGAAGTAGATGGAGGTTGTGAATGGAAATGCTCCAACGCAGCACCGGGCGGGTCCCACGTGCTGCCTTTAATTAGAAGAGGCCCCTCAAAGTAGGTGTATTTATTAACGCACCCCAACTCCTTCAAATTCCCAACCAAACCCCCAACCAACAATTTACGCAGCACTGTCACACCCCTTCATATCTACTTCGCTCCTGCTCAAATTCTGCAGAAAAAGCTCGGTGCCGCCCTCCAGATTTGCATGCTTGCATTTCGTTGGATCATCTTCTTGACCTCGTATAATGCGTTTGAGGAAGCCAATTGGGTTGAGAAGAAGAGATTGATAACTTTTTTTTTTTTTTCAGCATTTTCTCACTTCTGGTCTCCTTCTGTGAAGGTCAACCCTTGATATCTACTGCTGTGATTTCGTTTTATTCTTTGTTTTTGGTTCTCATATGGATGTTTTATGGCTGCAATTTTGGCTGAAGTGAATTGGTTCTGTTGTGATTTGAGTTTTTGGCGGAAATCAACTGAAAATGATCGTTGAAAAGTTGAAAATGCTGTATTTTTTAATTCTTTTAGTTGTTTGAGGTGTTTTGTTTCATTTGATGTATGTGACTTCGCTTGCTCTATGTGTTTCTGGTGATTGCTGATCGGTGTCAGCAGTGATCATCATGAAGTTGTTATTTTCTATTAGCTCTTTCGCATACATCTGTTTATGGATTGAGATTTAAGTTAGTGTGGCTGTTATTATGTATTATATGCTGTAATTTGATAGGTCATCGAGTCTGTTTAGTAGCTCTGGGTTTATGTAATCATTGTTGATTGAATTATTCTGCTTTGTGCTCAAGTATGGTATTTTGTACCATTGCTTTCTTGGGTATAGCATAAATGAACTATCTTTTGATTACATATATACATATGTGTATATATCTTGATTTTTGTTTTTAATTGCTAAGTTCAATCTAAAATGATGACTCAGTTTTTTTTCTATAACTTTTGTTTTCTTTTTTATAATTAAAAATTTAGAGGTTCCAATGGTAATTATAGATAGTTTCATCAAGTACAAGCCGCCTTCACCTTTACACCGAGTTGGAAAATGGTTTGAGCATTTTGAAATTTGATATTTTTCCTGTGGAATTAATTTTGTTTTTCAGACACTACAGAATGTCAGAAGCCCAAAGGAGACTGGTAACAGTCAATGCCAAGCCAACTAATGGCTATGTAAATGGCGCTATTCCATCAAGGTCTCCAACAATGGTAGCTGAGGTGGATGAGTTCTGTTATGCACTTGGGGGGAAGAGGCCAATTCATAGTATTTTGATTGCCAACAATGGAATGGCAGCTGTTAAATTTATACGTAGCATTAGAACCTGGGCTTATGAAACATTTGGTTCAGATAAGGCAATATTGTTGGTGGCGATGGCTACTCCAGAGGACATGAGGATAAATGCTGAACATATCAGGATAGCTGATAAATTTGTAGAAGTTCCTGGAGGGACTAACAATAATAACTATGCAAATGTGCAGCTCATTGTCGAGGTAACTGAATGTAGTATTGCACATACCTTCAGTGATTTGTTTTGTGTAAAATGTAAGTTTATCGCATCATTGAATACCATAATGTAGGATCACATTTGATAAATTTAATGTTACACAATAAATGTTCCAATAAAAGTGGCGAAAGCTTGATGTGGAAGGTAATGTGGCACTAAATTAAGGAGCTCTACATGATAAACTTTTGCCCTTTCCACTTGTTCCCTGTCTGTGTAGCTGAATGACGTCTTTATGTAAATGCAAACACCTAGACTACCCTACATATGTGACGTGGAGAGGGATAGGTGTAGAAAAGGGAGATGAATGTTGGGAATTTGGTAATTTCATGACGAATTGGTAATAAAGTGAAAAAGATATTATTTTTGTGGTCCAGATGGCTGAGATAACGCATGTTGATGCTGTTTGGCCTGGCTGGGGTCATGCATCTGAGAATCCAGAGCTACCTGATGCTTTAAGTGCAAAAGGCATCATATTTCTTGGGCCTCCAGCTTCATCAATGGCAGCATTGGGAGATAAAATTGGGTCATCGTTAATTGCTCAAGCTGCAGACGTACCAACACTTCCATGGAGTGGCTCTCATGTAATGTGTATATGGCTGTGAATTTTTAGATTTTATGATATTCTAAATCTAATACATATGCCATCTTTTAGGTGAAAATTCCTGCCGATAGCTGTTTGGTAACTATCCCAGAAGCCATTTATCAGGAAGCGTGTGTACATACAACAGAAGAAGCCATTTCCAGCTGCCAAGTTGTCGGTTATCCCGCGATGATTAAAGCATCTTGGGGTGGAGGTGGCAAAGGCATAAGAAAGGTTTGACTGTAAGCCAAATTATGTAACTTATTCTCTGCATTACCCTTCTCTCTAGGTCCTGTTAGAAAACCGGTATTCTCCGTGTCAAGTGAGTGGCAAATTAGTGACTTTAGTTTTTATGTTCATCAAATTTGGTGTTCTTCTGGTGCGGGCATTCAGGTCCACAATGACGATGAGGTTAAAGCTTTGTTCAAGCAAGTCCAGGGTGAAGTTCCTGGCTCTCCCATATTTATAATGAAGGTTGCTTCCCAGGTTAGAGCTCATAATCTCTTGTAATTTAGAGTAACCTGGGATCTTATTCCGATACCTAGACTGTTATTTTATTTTATCTATTTATTATTTATCATTTTCCTCCAGAGCCGACATCTTGAGGTCCAGCTGCTGTGTGATCAATACGGAAATGTGGCAGCTCTGCACAGCCGTGACTGTAGTGTTCAAAGGAGACACCAAAAGGTAGTTTCTTCAGGGCTTGTCCTTGTGATATTAAATTTAGTATACATTGTATAGTATGGCCCTATTTACAGTTGCGTGATATAACTCGCATCATCATTCTTTTACGTTTTTTGTTTTCCTCTTTCATTTACCCATTGATTCCTCTAATGTAATATTCCCGTGTATTCATCATCAATCAGATTATAGAAGAGGGTCCAATTACAGTTGCCCCCCTCGAGACAATAAAGAAACTTGAGCAGGCTGCTAGAAGGTTGGCTAAAAGCGTAAATTATGTTGGAGCTGCAACAGTGGAGTATTTGTACAGTATGGAAACTGGGGAATATTACTTTCTGGAGCTAAATCCACGGTTGCAGGTTTTTGATTTAACACTGACATCAAATAGAAGTCTAGAACTCATGTGATGTTTATTGGGCTAAGTAAACCAAAGTTTTCTTTTTAGGTGGAGCATCCTGTCACTGAGTGGATTGCTGAGATAAATATTCCTTCAGCACAAGTTGCAGTTGGGATGGGTATCCCTCTGTGGCAAATCCCAGGTCTGTTTAAGAATTTCTATTATCTGAACCTTCTTTTGCAAATGTGGATGTTAATGGATATTTCTGGGTGCTGACTTTATCAGAGATACGTCGATTTTATGGAATGGAATATGGTGGAGGATATGATGCTTGGAGGAAAACATCTTGTCTTGCTACTCCATTTGATTTTGATAAGGCAGAGTCAACGAGGCCGAAAGGGCATTGTGTAGCAGTTCGTGTGACAAGTGAAGACCCTGATGATGGTTTTAAACCAACAAGTGGAAGAGTACAGGTCAAAATTTTTAGACTGAAAAGTTTGATTTCTGCATTATTTGCAGTCATTTGGATTGCTTTCTAACTCAAATGACTCCGAACAGGAGCTCAGTTTCAAAAGTAAGCCTAATGTGTGGGCATACTTTTCTGTCAAGGTACTTATCCATACTTTTTTTCTGAATAAACATTTAAAAAAATTGAAGCTGCTTCTGACTAACATCTTAATCTTGCAGTCTGGAGGTGGTATTCATGAATTTTCAGATTCCCAATTTGGTAAGTTTGGAAGTGTGTTGAGGCCTTTTTACAAATTTGTTATCCAATTGGTGGTGTCTGACGAGTTATATAATATAGTCGTGTATATATGTCATGACCTCTAGCTCTACTCCCAGCGTGTGCTTCCCTTCTAATGTGGACGTGTGGATGAGATTAGTCTTTTTTGTGTTGTTACTCAAGACCTTTAATTTGTGGATGACAAGCCTGCAACAAATGTTTAAGGCTAATTCTGAACCTATATTCAGAAAATCTTACCTGAAGAGAATTTCAGGTCTTTTTGAAGATTAATCTTTAGTTATATATGTTCTATCCGTTTTATCAACAAAGATTATTTATCTAGAGCGTCTCTCATGGTTTGTAATTGGTCAATATTTCTCAGCTATCTTAAAAAACAGAAACGAGAACATCAAAATATATCATAAATTTAATTTTGTGCATATTTGCATGGTCGATATTTTACTCCATAAGTTGGTCCATTTACTTGTTTATTCACACACGCATACACACACACACACATACATATATAATGATTTTAAATCCTAGTAATCTGAGCTGGAATTTTCTTAATCATATCAAATTAACATGGCTCAACATAAGATTCATTAAGTAATAAGAGACAGTTGTCATTCCTTGTATGGTTCCGAGCAACCCCCTATACTTGTTCTATTAATATGAAGATGGGTATGCACGTGTATGTTTCAGCTGTGGTGTTTACCAGTGTTGGATGCGTTTTTCGTAGTTTGGGATTCACCGTGTATTCTTTATTTTATTCTTTTTATCTCAGGCCATGTCTTTGCTTTTGGAGAATCCCGACCTTTGGCCATCGCTAATATGGTACTTGGCCTTAAAGAGATCCAAATTAGAGGCGAAATTCGTACAAATGTCGATTACACCATTGATCTCTTACATGTGAGCATCTCAGATATCAAGTTCCATTCAAATTTTTTTAGGATGTAATATTTGTGAAAGAGCTTTATATTTTTCATATGAATATTTAGGCTTTAGATTACAAGGAAAACAAAATCCACACAGGATGGCTGGATAGCAGAATTGCAATGAGAGTGAGAGCAGAAAGGCCCCCTTGGTATCTTTCAGTGGTTGGAGGAGCTCTTTATGTAAGCATATGCTCTTAGTCTTTTCGCACTTGAAATAATTCTTTGTAATTGCTCAATGCATACCTTTTATGTTATATACATGTAATCATTAACACTAATATTTTGTCTTTATATTTTCACATCAGAAAGCTGCTGCTAGTAGTGCTGCCACGGTTTCGGAGTATGTTGGTTATCTTGAAAAAGGACAAATTCCCCCAAAGGTACTTTATCTTGCGTATCTTTTTAGTTAAGTTTTATATTTGCAGTCACATTAAATTATTGACATATCTCCTGTGCAGCATATTTCGCTGGTGAATTCTCAGGTTTCACTGAACATTGAAGGAAGCAAGTACACAGTAAGTGCAGACATTTTATTGAATAGGAACAAAAGGTGTAAACATTTTAGAAATACTATGGTTAGAGCTGAGTGCTGTCTTTACATATATATATGTTGAGAACCAGGAGCAGTGAATTTCCTCTAGATAATTTAGTAGGAGAAGGTTGTTTCTTTAGTTTTAATTTTTTAAATTATTTTATCTTTTATAGATAAATATGGTAAGAGGAGGTCCTGGAAGCTATAAATTGAGGATGAACGATTCAGAGGTTGAAGCTGAAATACACACTCTACGTGATGGAGGACTACTAATGCAGGCAAGCAGTTAACCACTCTAGGAATCCCAATAAGATCCTGATACTTTGGTGTTCTCATCTTATGGTTTATGTCTAGAATTATTTTTTTCTATCAGTTAATCAAATTTATCACCTATTAAATCTGGAGATTGGTTATTCTGGTTGCTGCAGCTGGACGGGAACAGTCATGTTATATATGCAGAAGAGGAAGCAGCTGGAACACGTCTTCTTATTGATGGGAGGACTTGCTTACTTCAGGTTCAACTTATTCCAATTCAATGGTATATCACTTAAGCCCTCTGTATATATGGAGATTTGATTAGGTAACCTTGTGTTCAGAACGATCATGATCCATCCAAGCTGGTTGCAGAGACACCATGCAAGCTACTAAGGTACCTGGTTGCAGATGGCAGCCATGTCGATGCTGACATGCCCTATGCAGAAGTCGAGGTTATGAAGATGTGCATGCCCCTTCTTTCACCTGCCTCTGGAAAAATTCATTTTCAGATGGCAGAAGGTCAAGCAATGCAGGTAAATGTTGTTTCAGTTGGACCAATTACTCTGCTCTTCCACTAAATTACTAAAGTGGCAAGTAATTTGTAGGCCGGAGAGCTTATAGCAAGACTTGATCTAGATGATCCCTCTGCTGTACGGAAGGCAGAACCTTTCCATGGTAGCTTCCCCATTTTAGGACCTCCAACTGCCATATCTGGAAAAGTTCATCAAAGATGTGCTGCAAGTTTAAATGCGGCTCGAATGATTCTTGCTGGATATGAGCATAACATTGATGAAGTAAAGTCCTCTGGCTCTATTACCTTTTGCAGAAGAGAATTTATTGATGCTGGAAGAGTTCATGCTTTCTAATAAGTGATTGTTTTGCCATGTGTGTATGAAATTCTTAAAGTTATTGCATTTGCTAAACCTGAGCGTCTTATTAAATCAACTGAGTTTTTCATTTCAGGTTGTTCAAAACTTACTCAGTTGCTTGGACAATCCAGAGCTCCCTTTCCTTCAGTGGCAAGAATGCTTTGCTGTTCTGGCCAACAGACTACCAAAGGATCTTAGATGTGAGGTTGTTAAATCACATACCATTTAAGACGAATATTAGCTTTTTGTTCAATTTCTTTGTACCTTTTTTATTTTGGCTTTTTCCTACAATTGTTTCTCATTGCAAACTTTCAGTTGGAAACAAGATACAGGGAGTTTGAGGGAATTGAGAGCTCTCAAAACGTTGACTTCCCTGCCAAAGTTTTACGTGGTGTTCTTGAGGTATGGTTGTTTCTCATGGTTTATAGCATTATCTTTGGCCTTTTTTGTTTTCCCCCTATTTTGATCTGTTTCCTATTATTATTTTCTTCTTTACAATTAGAGTTTATAGATCACTAACGATTACGTTTGCTGCTTCAGGCCCATCTAAACTCCTATTCTGAGAAAGAAAAAGGAGCTCAAGAGCGACTGGTTGAGCCTCTGATGAGTCTTGTCAAATCCTATGAGCGTGGTAGGGAAAGCCATGCCCGCATCATAGTTCAGGGTCTTTTCGAAGAGTATTTGTCAGTAGAAGAATTATTTAGTGACAATATACAGGTAACATGCAAGAGATTATAAAATGCTCTTTGAGTTCTGTTCACTTCTGGAAATGAAATTGATGTGTGATCTCCTTTTTAGGCTGATGTGATTGAGCGCTTAAGACTTCAATATAAGAAAGATCTTCTCAAAATTGTGGACATTGTACTTTCCCATCAGGTATAGCCAATTTAATAATGTGCTCAAGGACTGCTTTAATTATTATGTCCTAATGAAGTTTTTGTTAAAATAATTCTTACTATTTAGGGAATTAGGAGCAAAAATAAACTGATACTACGCCTCCTGGAACAACTTGTGTATCCTAATCCTGCTGCATACCGTGATCAACTAATCCGCTTTTCTACACTCAACCATACGAACTACTCCGAGGTTTGTCGTTCCACTCATTTATTTTTTTCATGAACACATGTCTTCTTGTGAGTGTTCTGTGTTTGATATTGGGTCAATTATAAGTTGTCATGATGATTTCGTCCTCAATGTTCAATTTCATTTGGTCTCTTAACGTGAAGTGTTTGCTTATGTACTCTCTCTGATCACATGTTGGTCATCCTCACTCTCTTGTGCAGTTAGCATTGAAAGCAAGCCAACTCCTAGAGCAGACAAAACTTAGTGAGCTTCGTTCCAGTATTGCAAGAAGTCTTTCGGAGTTGGAAATGTTCACTGAAGAAGGTGAAAGCATGGATACACCCAAGCGGAAGAGTGCTATAAATGAACGAATGGAAGCTCTTGTGAATGCTCCCCTAGCAGTTGAAGATGCACTCGTTGGTCTTTTTGACCATGGTGATCACACACTTCAAAGAAGAGTTGTTGAGACATATGTGCGCAGGCTATACCAGGTACTATTATTCATTGTCTTGAAAATTATGTCTCTACAAGTAATATTATTCAAGGTATTTAGTATTGACTATAATGTGCCTACAAGTTGTGGAATTTTCATTCTAATGATTGATATCTGTCATCAGCCGTACCTCGTAAAGGGGAGTGTCAGGATGCAGTGGCACAGATCTGGACTTATAGCATCATGGGAGTTTATGGACGAGCATATAGATAGAAAGTGTGGATCTGAAGTTGAGATTTCGAATGAATCACCATTTGAAAAGCAGAGTGCGAGGAGGTGGGGAGCAATGGTTGTCATCAAATCACTCACTTTGTTGCCTACTGCAGTAACTGCTGCTTTGAAGGAAGCAACACATAACCTTCAAGCTACAATATCAAATGGATCCATGTATCCAACTGCTTGTGGTCACATGATGCACATTGCTTTGGCTGGTATCAACAACCAGATGAGTCTGCTTCAGGACAGGTAACCTGCTTATCATAGACTATCCACTTGTCTCTCTGATTATGTGTACGAATTAAAAGTAGAACATTCGTATCATGATAGAAGTGTAATGCGCTAGAGTCTAAACTGGCATGTGCTTTCTTTGGGATGGGATTGACATGACATAGCATTTATTGCATTTCTTAGACTCTCCTTATGTAATTTGAAGTTTTGATCTATGAAGTGTGAACTTTCATCAGATCAATAAACCTACCTTTCTGATTTAGAAGTTCAATTTGGATAGAAGATCTACTGCTTAAATGATTATAAGTGTAAGGTCAATTTAAATGGCACTAGAGGATATATAGCCGTTTCCTAGACCATGAATTGGACGTTTCTTTGCATCTCTTATCTCAAAGTGTTGGTATTTACTAATATGTTTGTATAGTTTATGATTCGTCTCACGTGACGCTTGGTGGGTTTCTTTCCTGTTATTACTGCAGTGGTGATGAGGATCAGGCTCAAGAGAGAATCAACAAGTTGGCCAAAATATTGAAGGAGAAAGAAATAAGTTCGAGCCTTAAAAATGCTGGAGTTGAGGTTGTCAGCTGTATTATTCAGAGAGATGAAGGACGGGGGCCGATGAGGCATTCCTTCCATTGGTCAGAAGGAAAGCTCTATTATGAGGAGGAACCTCTATTGCGTCACTTGGAGCCACCTCTATCAATATACCTTGAGCTGGTTTGTCAACACTGGTCCTTTTGGCATAAAGAAAAAAAATTATATTATCCAAAATTTAATTTACCTTATCATATCCCAAAAACTTTCTGTGTACAGGACAAACTAAAAAAATATGAGAATATACGGTACACTCCTTCTAGGGATCGTCAGTGGCACCTCTACACAGTTGTTGACAAGCCACTTCCCATCCAGAGGATGTTCCTCAGAACACTCGTGAGGCAGCCTTTGTCAAATGAAGGTCTCGCTGTTCTAGATCAAGGAGTGAATCAATCTTTCTGGTCTCTGTCCTTCACTTCAAGAAGCATCTTGAGGTCCTTAACATCTGCAATGGAGGAACTTGAACTCAATGCTCATAATTCTGCTATTAAATTTGACCATGCTCATATGTACCTTTATGTCTTGCGAGAGCAGCAAATAGATGACCTCTTGCCATATCACAAGTAAAGATATTTTCCTTTTACTTTCGTGCGTAGAGTTCTGATATTATAAGTCTAATGTTGACAAAAGTTTTGAAAATCACTTTCAGAAGAGTTGACATTCCTCATGGCAATGAAGAAGCTGCAGTTGAGAAAATTCTGGACGCCATGGCACAAGAAGTTAATGCATCTGCTGGTGTCAAAATGCATCGTTTAGGAGTTTGTGAGTGGGAAATTAAGCTTTGGATATCATCTGAAGGAGATGCTAATGGGGCTTGGAGAGTTGTGGTCACAAATGTAACTGGTCACACCTGCATCGTGCATGTAAGTTGGGAAGGCCCATGCATCACATCTATATCTCATGTCAGTTTGGCGCAGGTTTACATGGCCCATGATTTGTGGCACATATGTGCTTTCCTCTTGGAAATTCACTTCATAGACAATAACAAAACATTTGAACTGACTATCAGATTATGATTAAGGGATTTTCTTGAACAGCTTTATTATTTTTTCTTAAATGTGTGCAAGCTGGTTTTCCATTTTTATCCTACATTATGCAGCCCATGTGTTTGGAGCCAATGAAGGGCAAGGTCTATAATAAACACTGATTAGAAATTTTTTAATACATTTTTTATTTATTTATTTAAACTTTCAGGTTTACAGAGAAGTTGAGGACTCCAGCAAAGAGATAATGTACCATTCCACTTCTGGACAGGCTCCTTTGCATGGATTGCCTGTAAGTGCACAGTATAAGCCTTTGGGAGTTCTTGACCAGAAACGCCTTGTAGCCCGAAAAAGCAGCACGACTTATTGCTATGACTTCCCTCTGGTACGAGTATCTAACCTTTGATTTTTTGTAATCAATAATTGAAATGAGATGCATATTATCTCAAAAGAGTGTCCTCCCTATACAGGCTTTCAACGCAGCTCTGATCAAATCGTGGGCGGAGAATCCCAATATCAACAAACCAAAAGATAAACCATTAGTCAACGTCACTGAGTTGACTTTTGCCGACAAGAAAGGAAGTTGGGGCACTCCTCTTGTTCCCATTAATCGTCAGCCAGGGCTTAACGACGTTGGCATGGTAGCCTGGCGCATGGAGATGTCCACACCCGAATTCCCTTCCGGAAGAACTATATTAATCGTGTCAAACGACGTGACTTTCAAAAACGGTTCATTTGGTCCGAAAGAAGATGCTTTCTTTCAAGCGGTGACCGACATTGCTTGCTCCCAGAAAATACCTCTCATCTATCTAGCAGCCAATTCCGGAGCCCGTATTGGCGTGGCCGAGGAAGTGAAATCCTGCTTCAGAGTCGGCTGGTCAGACGAAACGAACCCCGAGCGCGGTTTCCAATACGTTTACTTAACTCCCGAAGATTATTCGCGCATCAAGACTTCTGTGATAGCGCACGAGCTTAAACTCCCTAATGGAGAAATCAGATGGGTAATCGATACGATTGTTGGCAAGGAAGACGGTTTAGGAGTTGAAAACTTAACTGGCAGTGGAGCAATTGCAAGCGCGTACTCAAAGGCGTATAACGAGACTTTTACCGTAACATATGTGACTGGGAGAACTGTCGGAATCGGTGCTTATCTCGCGCGTCTCGGAATGCGGTGTATACAGAGACTCGACCAGCCGATTATTCTGACGGGCTTCTCGGCCTTGAACAAGCTTCTGGGCCGCGAGGTTTACAGCTCCCACATGCAGTTAGGTGGGCCCAAAATCATGGCCACGAACGGAGTCGTTCATCTCACGGTCTCGGATGATCTCGAGGGCGTATCGGCTATTTTGAAGTGGTTGAGCTTTGTTCCTCCGTATTGCGGGGGCCCGCTTCCTGTCGTGAGCCCGTTGGATCCTCCTGATAGGATAGTTGAGTATTTGCCGGACACGTCGTGTGATCCGCGTGCGGCTATATGTGGGAATGTTGACGGCAATGGGAAGTGGGCTGGGGGTATTTTCGACCGAGAGAGTTTTGTTGAGACTTTGGAAGGGTGGGCGAGGACGGTTGTCACGGGTCGGGCGAAGCTTGGAGGGATACCTGTTGGGGTTGTTGCTGTGGAGACTCAGACGATGATGCAGGTACACGTCACGTTCTTGTCAACAGGTTTTATTAACGCGTTAAAACTGAATTATGAAATAAAAACTACATACGTAAAGTACAAAAAGAAATACAAAATGAATTAGAAATGTAAAGAATAAATATGAATTAAGGGCGTGTTTGTATACAAATATATCCTTTTTTTTATCAACCAAAGTTAATTTTGAAAAAAGTGGTATGGTTAGTTGTTAGTGGGATATTAATTTTATATTAAAATAAAATAATTAAAATTGATTTGATGTAAAAGTGTGAGAGATATTATATCAAATGATAAGTTGGTTAAAATTATGTGAGTGGGTGAATAGTAAATTATCAAATAATAAGTTGGTTAAAATTACGTGAGTGGGTGAATAGTAAATTAAAGTTGATGTGATGTGTAAGAATGATTGGTTGATATTATTTAATTATATTAATAACATTGAGGATAGTGAGTTTGAGTTAGAGTTGAGTTAGATTTTAAGTATCACTTGAGTTTGGAATGAAATATTTGATATACAAACATACCCTAAGAAGCCTAAAAAGTGAAACATGAATATGAAACATGAATATGAAACATGAAAGACAACCTGAAAACTTCTAAACCAAAATTCTATTAATTCATAAATGTTAGAAAAACCCTAAGAAAAATATAATAACTAAAAACCTGAAATTAGAAACCTTAGAGCAAACTACAACAAAAAAAAAAAAAATGGAAAAATTGATCGTCATTTTCCTCTGTTTGCTCGAATTCTCTTCATCACGTGGCCGACACAACTTATATCTTCAGGTAATCCCAGCAGACCCCGGTCAGCTAGATTCCCACGAGAGGGTGGTCCCACAGGCAGGACAGGTGTGGTTTCCCGATTCAGCAACCAAGACAGCCCAGGCACTGATGGACTTCAACCGTGAAGAGCTCCCTCTCTTCATCATTGCCAACTGGCGAGGCTTCTCTGGCGGGCAGAGGGACCTCTTCGAAGGCATCCTCCAAGCTGGCTCCACCATTGTCGAGAATCTCCGAACCTACAAACAGCCCGTCTTCATATACATACCCATGACAGGCGAGCTTCGTGGTGGGGCCTGGGTTGTCGTCGACAGCAAGATCAATCCCGACCACATCGAGATGTATGCCGAAAAAACGGCTAAAGGGAACGTCCTCGAGCCCGAGGGCCTGATCGAGATCAAATTCCGAACCCGCGAATTGCTCGAATGCATGGGAAGGCTCGATCCAGAGCTCGTCAGCCTAAAGTCAAAGCTTGCGGAAGCTGGAGAGTCACGGTTTGTTCTAGAAGATTTGATAAAAGCCCGGGAGAAGAAGCTTCTCCCACTCTACACTCAGATAGCGACGAAATTTGCCGAGCTGCACGACACTTCCCTGAGGATGGCTGCGAAAGGGGTGATTAAGAGAGTTGTGGAGTGGGCCCACTCGAGAGCGTTTTTCTACCGGAGGCTGCACAGGAGAGTCGCGGAAGATTCGCTTGTGAGGGCTGTGAGGGAAGCTGGGGGACATGGAGTTGGGTATAAGGCTGCAAGGGACTTGATTAAGGGATGGTTCTTGGGCTTGGATGGTGTGGGGAGGAATGAGAGCTCGTGGATGAATGACGAAGCTTTTTTTTCGTGGATGAATGATATGGGAAACTATGAGGAGAGGCTGAGAGAGTTGCGCGTGCAGAAAGTGTTGGCGCAGTTGTCCGAGCTTGGGAATTCATCCGTGGATTTACAGGTCTTACCGCAAGCCTTAGCTGGTTTGCTGAAAAAGGTATGTTGCTATATATTATGGTTTCGACTTGATTTTTTTTTTTTTTTTTTTTNGGGAATGAAATTAAAAGTTTGATTGGTTGCACAATGCAGACGGAACCTTCAGTTCGGGATCGGCTGATAGATGAACTGAGAGGAGTTCTCTCCAATGAATGAAGGCCAATTGTGGAATACGGTTCACCTCTTTCTGTGTGTATACATGGTTTTGTACAATTGTACAAGATTTCTGAGAGTTAAAAGGAGCTCGTGAACCTGTTCTCGTCTGCAGATTTCAACTTGGATGAGGTACCACTGTAATTAGTTGGAAAGTGTTCTTGTACGTGCGTAGAAGTTGTAATTATGCCGAAGATTGATTACTCGTTTTTAAGTTTCCGAGCAGCTACTGTGTTACATCAAGTTTATGTGTTTCTTTATCCAATTCATTAATAAAAATAATGTTTATGAATATTATCAGCTCAATTCTCCACTTTTATGTATCACCAATTCGAGTACCTATGTTTGATTAATTTTGAGTAGTTGTGCTTTTGGGCTATGCATAGACAAATGCTACCAGATAAACAAATGTTGGAATCTGAATAAGACTTGGCAGTACAGACCCTATATGTCCTAGAGTGCTAGGATTTGAGTGAATACACTTGAGTGCCAGCTCTTCCTCTCTCTATATATAATTTCAGATTGAGTTGAGCCTACGTGACAAACTCTCACGCTTCGTAATCCTATTTGACAAAAAATCATGCTTTGGAGTTAGGCTTGGATATAAATTAACATGCTTTGGAGTTATACTTGGATGTAAATTAATATTTTTTATCACACTAAATCCATAATTGATTTTTTTTCCTTCTTTATTTTTACAATTAGTTACCATAAATTATTATATTTCTTTTTCCTACATTAACATACATTACATTTCATTTTCTTATTTAATTCATTCATTAGTTATTATAAATGTTTCTTCTTCTTATTTTAAATTTTTTTAACTTTTTTGTTTGTATTTTATTTTGTATATATGATATATCAAATTAAGTATATTTTAACAATTTTCGATTTGACATCCATATTACATATATAATACAAAATAGTAATATATATTCTTATAAATAAATTTTAAGTTCATTTATCAAACTAAATTAAAAGATATCAAATAAAACTATAAATTACATTATAAAGTAATAGAAATTGGTCTGTATGCTTTTAAAAATAATATATATTTCAAATCTAATTGTTATGTTATCAATCTAATAAAAAAAATAATTATTTATCTAAATTCTAAAATTACATATAAAATTAGAAAATTATAAAGTACGACGGATACGACACTTATGTATTCGACATCTAATTAAGTAAAAAATTAATCTATTTTGCTTAATATTAAACAAACATATTCTGCACTTATGCATATGCATATCACCATATTATTTCTATTTAATAGTAAATAATATTGATAATTTTATATGATATAAGTAAAAAAAATACAATATGAGTTGACATTTTTATTTAATATACGGATGTTTAATTATTATGATTAAAAAAATATAATTTGACAATTTAATTAAAACTCAAAATAATGTTTTATATAAAATTAAATTATTTTAGTTTAAAAAAATATTATTTTTTACATATGTTTTCTAATTCAACACCCGTGTACTCACACGGTATTGTACTAATAGTTTGTATTTCTTAATATGGATAGAGTTTGCTTAACATAGATTGTATTGGAGGCTATATTGTATCTAAAGCTTTCGGAAGAAGTCAACAATTTGGAACAATTTGGTATGAACATTGGAAACTTGAACAAATAATAGCACGTAGTCCATCAATGCACACAGAATAATGATACATCTTATAAATTAAAGCAATGAATGAATATTTCTTATTACTAAAGAATTTTAAATATTAACTTGTTTTATATATGATTTATATGTCATTTCACTCGATATAAAATAGGTATCATTTTAGAGTTCATGTTAAGAATTGAGGAATATGAAATTTAACGTATTCAAACATTATCAATAAATAAATCACAATAGTACTTATCAGTCTCTTTCCTTATTATAATATATTATTGCGATTATAAATAAGTGATGGTAAAATTGTGAATTTGTGAAAAAAGTTATAAAACCTACACTTAATTTAACAAGAATGTAGTTAGTATGCAAAAGAACTCGATCGGGTTTGCACGACCTGGATCTACTTTCTAACCTATTCGTAGACCTGAAAAAATGGGTCATGAGGGGTTCCCGACGTTAGCACTCCGACGATCAAGTCAGCCCACAGTGATGAAGACGATTAACTTTAAATATAAAGCTCTCTAAGTATTTAGAGTTTGGAGAATGTAGAGTGAGAATTGACATATCTCATTCCCTTATATAAGAGTGTGTTACCTTATTGCCCAATACTGTCCGAGTGGGCTGCTCGACTGCATTCTCATTGCCATTTGTTAGTTTTAGAATTTTGAAGACGGCAGGATAGAAAAACCATATGTTATCGTTTAATCCGAACCACATGTTATCGTTTAATCTATATCAGTAGGTTTAACAATTGCCATTGAAATAAAATCATCCTTATTATAAATTATTCAAATCACAATATCAGAAATTATTAAGAAGATGTCCATAGTTTTTCAAATTGGACTGGCCTGACGGGTCGACTTGGGAAACAGAACCGGTTCGGGTGGGTTATTTGAACCGAGTAAACAGACCCCGTCAAACCCGATCGACCTGTGCATCGATCCAGTATATATTTGATGGTAACTATTTAATCATTTATATGGTAATCATTTTTTGATATTTTAACAATAAAAACTATATTTATACATTTATATGATAAATATTTATTATGAGATACACTATTATTAACATTTTGATGTACAAAATTTATCTATAAATTATTTTATTTTATTAATTTTATACATATTTATATGACAAATATGTTATATATAATTTTAAAAATTATAAAATTAGTTATTCAGTTCAACAATTAATCTAGTCACCCGTAGACTCCTTCCGGTTGATTCCTGAACTGAGTTTAGAAAACTTTGAAATGACCATTCTATTCTATTTCTACGGTATTCCATCATACACCAATGCCATTATACTAAATAATTCTTATAGCCAAACTAATTTTGCCATCACACTTTATAGTATTTTACTATTTTATTAAATTGACAAAATCTAAGTGTAATTAATTAATTAATTTTAGAAATATCCTTCCATAGTAAGAAAGTTGTCCCCGTCCGAGCTACCGTCATACGGGTCCCTCTCCCCATTCTCTTGTGGTTGTCTTGTCTTGTGGTGGAGCAGGTGCGTTTTCAGCTCAAGTTTTCTTCTAAATATATTTTCCCTCTTTCTATTGCTCTCTATAATCTTCTCCGAAAACGTTAATCTCAAGTCACGAACTTTGAATTCGGGTATTCAGCTATGTCGATGCTTGATTCCTTCTTCAAACAGCGCTTCAACGCTGCGAAATGGTAATCTCCAAGTTCTCGCTTGTATTTCTTTTGATTTGGTTCAGATATGCAGATATACCTACTTTGTAAAGTGATTTAGGGTTTTATGAGTCCCTACATAATTCAGCTGCTTCCCAAATACTATTTGATCTTGACGGCCTTGAAAATTTTAATCACGATCTTTCTTATATGGCGATGCCATTGATCCCTCTTGCCATATCTGATCCAATTTGCTTGCTCGATTAAATTGGGTTTTTTTTTGTACTTGGGTTTAGTGTAGTGATAATATGCATTCTAATTGTAATTTTCTTTTTTCGTTCTTCCACAAATGCAGTAAGACTTTGCTAAAACTCACAATACCAAGGATTAAGTTACTTAGGAATCGAAGAGAGATTCAGGTCAAGCAGATGCGTAAAGATATTGCCAAGCTACTTGAAACTGGTCAAGAAGCCACCGCCCGGATTCGGGTATTTTTAATAACCCAAAATTCCTCTGATTTTTTATGTTTATTTTCATTTGTAGAAAATTTACTTCTTTTGTACCTTTTGAACTTGTTATATGGTTTTTAGTCAGCATCCTGAGGAGTGAATAATAGATTATGTTTTCTTCCTTTTTAATATATATTTTTGGTTTCAGGTGGAGCATATCATAAGAGAAGAGAAGATGATGGCTGCACAAGGGATCGTTGAGCTCTTCTGTGAGCTCATTGCTGTCCGCCTTCCCATTATAGATGCACAAAGGTATCACTTTTTCCTAGGTTATCAGATGCAGGTCATTATACAGTGTTGATAATAGTTAATAATTAATTTGGTTATGTGTGTCACTAGAATTTCTGGCATGTTCTGTGGTCTTATAGTATACGTATGGAGGCGTCGGTCTACTTTCATTCTTCTCTTCCATTGTTTTTTTAGGTGTTATTCAGGAATAATGACTTATTAATTATGAAGCGATACCTCAGGTGTATCTACTTAAATTGCATTGGTAGTGTATAGGCACAGGAACAATAACTAATACAGAGAGCGCGTAATACATGAACAATTAACAAATCATCCAAGGAACACGAAGAAAGAAGTTTGACTGGTTCCTTATGCAGGGAGAAAGCAAAATATCCATCAGTATTCATGAGAATACAGTCTGATATCATATAAAGAGAATGTGAATGTGAAGTTCCTTATGTTTGTGTTAAATTGACTGTTTCTTGCATTTTTAAATTGGTTTGTGATTTAAGACGATAAATGCTCACATTTCCTCATTTTATGAACAAACTCAATTTTATTTTCCATGCCTTTGGTTTCCTGCATGATCACAAGTGGCTTAACAATGGGGAATGTTTTGCATCTTGGAAACGTGTTGAGTTTCTTAAGGTGTGATTGGATATGGATTTGATTGGATTTTGATTGTTTTTTTGTTAACCATAGTTAATTTTGAAAAAAGGTGGTATGGTTAGTTGTTAGTGGAAATTTAAGTTTAAATTAAAATAACATTTAAAATAAAATATTAAAGTTGATTTGATGTAAAACTAGGATAGAGATGATGTGAAGTGATGGTTAGTTAAAATTATGTAAGTGGATGAATAGTGAATTAAAGTTGATGTGATGTGTAAGAATTAGTGGTTGATATTTTATTTAATTATGATAATAGTGTTGAGTTAAATTTGATTTTTGATTGTTTTTTTTTTTAATTGAATTTATATCCAATCACATGCTGAAACATTTTCTATCAGAAGGATACACATCCAAGTGTGTTCCGTATTCAGTACGCTGAAATGTGAAGCTCTTGGATAAAGAAAATGGCTGAAGATACTTTCTTTAGTTGTTGGGATCAATTTTGTATGGTCATTATCTTTTTGCAGAGTATTTATGCTTGTGGAGCTATGAACTTATATTGCTTATTCTTTTCCTTTGACTAGTGTCAGGTACCAGAAAATCTTAAATTTACAAGCATTTTGTTATCGTAGTGAAAGTGGTGATAAATTATCCTTTGGTCAACAGTTTGAGCTTCTAAATCAATGCTGCTGATCATGTGGTCTGCAACATTTTTTGTTTTTTCATGTGTCATGGATCAGTCGGCCTTCTTTTTCTGATTTGGTATATTTCGACATTTCTATAAGAAAATTGTGATACATATCACAACTTTTCACCTGCATTATTACATATGTTTTGACATTTCTATCCGAAAATTGAGATATGCATCACAACTTTTCTCCTGCATTATCTATTATCATGCTAAGGAAATTGATTAAACCGTATTTAACTTGGCTCGAGTTTAACCTTGTTTGTGTTGTACACATTACAGGGAATGCCCACTGGACTTGAAAGAGGCGATTTCCAGTGTGTGCTTTGCTGCACCAAGGTGTGCTGACCTGCCAGAGTTGCTACAGGTACAAATGCTGTTTGTTGGTAAATATGGTAAAGAATTTGTGTCTGCTGCAACCGAGCTTATGCCGGAATGCGGTGTCAATCGCCAGGTACAGACCTACTGTTTTCTTGCCACATTTTACAGGTAATTACTTTTTTTTTCTTCTCTTAACATTTTCTTGGTGATATTGAAAATGTACCAGTTGGTGGAGCTCCTCTCTGTTCGTGCACCTGCTCCTGATGTGAAGTTAAAGCTACTCAAAGAAATTGCTGAAGAGCACGAACTTGACTGGGATCCTGCTGCTACAGAAAGTGAATTGTTAAAGCCACATGAAGACTTACTGGTAAGAGACCCTAAGATACTGTCTCACGGTATGATGGATGCAAGAGGAAAACTATTCCTTAAAACACGTTTATAACATTAATATCATAATTTTAATGGTAAATAAATTTTTCCAATGTTTTTGGGTTTTGTAGGTATTTTGCAACCTACAGTAGTAAAATGCAAAATGCAACCTGAACTTAATGAATTTTTATAATTTGCATACTCGATTACATCTTGATCATACACGTGTCCATTTTTGCGGATGATCGTATGCTCAAGAAGTAGGTGAGCATGAAAATTTTGAATGTTCACGAAGTTCAGGTTGCAATTTACAATGAAAAATACTATAGGTTGCAATTTCCAAAAACACGTATAGTACAGGTTGGAAACAAATGTTTTACACTAATTTTAACATAGTTTCATGTGGCCTTTTTCCTTGTCAGAATGGGTCAACCCTGTTTGTGACCGGTTCCAAAGTGCCCCTTCCGGAAGAAAAGCATCAAGAAACAACACACGCCACTTCAGCTGAAGAAAAAACCGATTCTAGTGAGGTTGATCCCGACTTGTTAGATTTTCCGGAAGTTCCCAAGCAGCAGCCGCTCATTGTGCAGCCCAATAAGGGAGTTGCCTCAGCACCCGAAATGCTGCATTTTCCTTCATCGGCACTCTCCGATCCTGACGATGAAGACGAGCAGTCAAACTCGTCGAGTAAAGCCGACGACGAACAATTTGTGCCTTTCATGTCCCCTCCACCGCAATCTTTGCCGGAAAACATCCCGTCTGACCATACGACCGAAAATAACGAGAAAAAAGTGGACTTGGGAGATGTAATTGCTGCTGCTCAGGCAGCTGCAGAGACAGCTGAGCGTGCTGCGGCTGCCGCCAGGTCAGCAGCCAGCCTCGCCCAACTCCGGATCAGTGAGCTTGTCAAGAAAAAAGACGATCGTGCCCCTGATCCGAATGAGGCTGAGAACCAATCTCATCCTCCACATAAACAGGTTTCGGATGATTCGGACAAACGACACTCGATTGATCCATCTTCTCCGCCAGGTGGTGATTCGGGTGTTGTGGCCCATCAACCTCAGAGGTTACCGTCCATGGATGACGAGACGTATTTCTCGTACCCTAACTTGTTCTCGTCTCAAGGCTCGAATCTGAGCACTCATCAACACTCGGTTATGGACACGAAGTGAGTTACTACAATGTGTTTATAAGCAATAAGATTTTCGTGTGACTGAAGCTTTTTTATACATGGAGATTTGATATCTGAACATTTATAACAATCTATTGTAAAATGAGTTGTTTGTTGTGTTCCCATTCGAAATTAGGCATGAAGATTAATCCATCTCACTCACCAGTAGAATAGCGAGATGAAATGATTGAACTGAAATGATTTCCAATGTGTTCTAACTTCTAATGGCTGATTAACAGAAAATGCGTGGAACACAAATGCTTAAGAATATTGATATTTGAGCGAGTCCCAATACAACAACTCAAATACAAGTTAATTATACTGAACCTATTCATATAAAAGCAAATATTACACAAATCACATAGGGGCCAGGATGAAATATGAGGCGAAACATATTGAAGTAATATATGGTGTCATATCTAACATTGCCAGAACCCAAAACTTCAGGAGGAGAAGCATAATAAACAGTATATATACGATTTACCAAAGCATTCACCATTACAGAGACATTATAATCTCTACAGAAAGCAAAAACTACCGAAAAGGAACTACCTAATAGTGCGTAGTTACTAAATGGAAAGGTACCTAAAATAGTAAGAGACAAACACAACAGTTGTTTAATTAACCGTCAGCCACACTCTTCTTGATGTCTTCAGCTCGATTGGCGGCGTCGACCTGCATCTTGGCCGTCTGCATATCGGCCTCGGTAGCTTCTTTCTCGGTTTTGGCGGTGATTTTTCTAGTGAGACCTACCGCTAACGCCTTGAGATAGCCAAGGCGCTCTTGGATAGACGCCGTTAACGCCACAAGTCCTCTCTTTACGGGTGCGCCTTTTTCGGCCGTTGACGGTGGTCGGGATTCTTCCATAGGTAGATTGATTAACGTGAATTTTCTTTTCAAAAAACAGAGTGCGAAAGGTTGACGGGCTAGTGGGTCATCAGACATCAATTGTATGTGTAGACACCGCCACGTGTGCGATCAAATTAGCATCACTTTTTAACGTGTCAGCTTTGTGTTCTATTTAGCTCTACCCAGCGCCACACGTGTCCACAAGACCTATTGCAATTTTCAATTGTCATGTAATCCGTCACTAATATTTGTCCTGTATTTATAATTAGGATTTTTTAAGACTTTAGAAATCTTGGTGTATTCAATTTAGATTAAATTGATTTGTTAAGATTTTTTACGACTTTTAAATCTTAGGGTATTCAATTGGAATTTTAAAAAGTTTTACAAAATTCTGAGGTATTTAATTATTTGCCACTAGGATTTATTAAAACATTCTAAGATTTGGTGGGATTTCTAAACAAAAAACCTTATACGAAATTTCACTTCAAATTCTACCTCCAAACGTAAGATTTCATATAATTCTCCTAAAATTTGAAAATTCTAAAAAGTTTCAAATTTTAAAAAGTTTTAAAATGTCACTTAAAATTCCAATTGAATAATGTACGTAAAAATTAGGATCAAATGAGAAAGGGTGTTAGTGAAAGAGATAAGAATAGATTTAAACCATTAATATATCAAATAATTGGTTATGATAAAGTCAAATTTGAGTCAATCATTAATGACAGTATGGTAAATTAACATACACCTTGTGGTCAAATGTAAATATTTGACCAGTTATTAAAGGTATTTTAGTCATTATAAATCAAAAATCATAATGTGGGACCCACCACAAGCCACCAACCCCTAATTTCTCTCTCTCGCAGACATTCACTAGTATATTTATCTCTCTCTCTCTGCACATTCACGATACACACAGAGATAACCCAATTGCCCACCGTCGAACACACATAGTACATTTATCTGAGGCCGCCGGCCACTTGAACACCGCCGAGCATCCCGTCGCCGACACCATAGCCCGCCGCCACCATCATATTCGGCGCTCCGTCGAGGTAGCTTGTCGCCGACGATCCATTGAAAGAGCTCGTCGGCGTCGACGGAGGATAGACCATAGATGCGGAGCCGCAGCCAACTTCGTCACGGGAACATTGGCCGCGGGGTAGCCGATGGGAAAATTGTTGGGGTAGCTCCTAACACCGACGAAGTTACAGCCGCGAGGAGCTCCGCCGGCAAGAGAAAGCAGATGACGTCCGGCGACATGCGACGGCGGGACTGCACGGAGATAGGAGAGACGGTTGTGAAACGATGTTTATAGGNATTCTGGGATTTGTTATTATTCGTATTGATTTATGATATGATTTTTATTCATTACATTCCGGTATATTTTTCAATTGTAAATTTCTCGTGCTTATTCTTATTGTATGAGTAGATTTCTACTATTTATGCATATTTGTGATATAATTGAGACTGAGAGATAATATTTGATTTATAATTAGAAAAATCTATATAATTTAAGAACTAAATAGGCTCCTATATTGATAGAATTTTACTAGAGAATTAGACTCTTAAGAAGTGAGGGAATAAATTGAACGTATGAAAACATCCATATTGCGAGAGAATTAAAACCTTAAGAAGCGGGAAAGTTAATTGAAAAACATCAACATTAACCATTACTTACTTTAATACAAACGAGAAAAGTTCATACGGAAAACCACACGTGTGTTGAAACCTAACATGCAGAGAACATACAACACCACCGGCCCATTTATTCGCAACAATAAACTAAAAAGGACATGAAAGACATAAAATAACACTACTTATTACAACTGAACATATAGAAAACACACACTTGTACGTGTGTGGCTCCGTATATATGAACCCAGCTGTGGTACGATGTAGTGTTTGAATCATCTCTTCTTTCAAACAACAACGACCTTCAATTTGAGGCCAGCAACACAGTCCAAAAGCCCAGCAGAGATAAAGTAATAAGTCCCGGTTTTAGTGAAAGTGTATCTGAAGAAGCCACTTGCATCGTTGTAACTTGCATGAGAAGCATCACACAACAAGAACCCAGCCTCGTCCACAATGGCCACCGTTCGAGGACTTACGAAATGAAAAACTACATGATCATATAAAATTAAAAATCAATTATTACATTACCATCATCAATTCAATAACTATAAGTCTATAATGGATGTGCAATTTCATATGTAGTGATCATTCGAATATTATTAGGAGTCCAATATATCAAATTAAGCACAAACGTGAAACATATTTTCTTATATATTTGTAAATTGCATTGACTTACTGAAGGTGTCGCCAACGTGAATGGTCTTGGGGGAAATCCATGCTAAGACATTAACACCCAAGGCCCAACCATCGCTATCACACACCTCATACTCTGTGGCCCAAGTACCAGGCAGGGCAAGGCCCAATATCAGAACCGCACACACGAGTTTAGCAATAGAGCTTGCCATTTGTTTGCGAGCAAAAACTATATATTATTATTATTATGTGAAGTATTAAGAAAGTTTGAGGAGCTGTGTGATGAAAATGTTATGGGAAAATTGGGTGTTATATAGTGGTGTTGAAGCAGTTCAATTTGTATATAAAATTATTTTGCCTCGACATAAGTTGAATTTCTCCACACCCATCCACGTGAATCAGAGAAAATTAAAATTACAAGTGTACTAGAGCATACTCAACTTGAAATAATTTTGGATTATTGAAGTATATTGCCAGTTGGTAATCAAATTAAACTAATCAGGCACAAGTTTGAATTAGATGTAGAGTTATTCACTAATAAGCCCTAGAATTAACTAGTATTTTTTGGTTCCCCTAACTTTCACCTTTATACATTTCATGCAGTTTCGTTTTGTTAACTTCTTTTATTTTTATTTTTATAAATAATTTAGTAATTTGTTACCATAATTGATGATGAGTTTTACTTCCTTTTTGAGGAAAAAACTGGACAGAAGTTGAGGGTTTTGAAAATTTTCAACAAAATTTGGTGAAAACCAGCAACAAAATTTTCATTAATTAAGCTAGCCACAGAGGCCAATCGAGAAAGGTACTTTCTTACATATTTGAAATTAGTGCTTGATCCGGTTTAAATTCCGCGGGCACGCAAGCATCCGAAAAAATTTATATATTAGGAAGTCAAACACAAAAAAAAAAAAAAGCATAAAAAAAAATTGATATATTAAGAAGTCAAACAACTGCAATTTGTTTGGGTGATTTGTCTTCTTCGCCAAATACAAATATTTCTCAATACTAATATATTTGTTGGATTTTTTTTTAAGTTGTAGATTATTCTAGCGCAACAAAACAATTAATATATGCACAAATTGGCATGTACCCTTAATTTAAAGTGTAAATCCGCCGGTGACGGTAATGATCAATCTACAAGTTAGTCAACTCCATATTATTCCAAAACTAAATTTGCATGAGTAATTTAGTACATCATTATTGTTGAATTAATTTTGAGGTCGATGCCCATCTAAGATCTTTTATTACTCGCTAAACGATTACTACTAGATTCAGTCGGCGCCTCAGATCTTGAAGCCAGCTGGGAAAAACTCTAGTGTCAAAGGAGAAAAATTTAATTAATTTTGTACAATGATTTAAATCTTATTTTAACACAACTTATGAAGTGCCTAATTTCTTAATTAAAACGAGGTTCATGCTGAATAAATTACTGTTTCTCATGTTAATTTTTTATTTTAGAAAAAAAATTATTAGTTGCACAATTTTAATAATTGACGTTGATTTTAATTTTCTACCTCCTTCCTCAGAAATCAATCGTTAAGACTGACTTTATGTCGATAATTGGCAATTGTTTGGAGTGGATCACACGTCACATGGTAAACTCGAAATACGTACTACAATAGTCTGATTTAGACAACTATTGTATTGATAAATATACACGAACCGAGTGGAGTTAAGCTGAAGTTTTGGATATTTAAGCTAGCTTGGATTCGAATTTTTATCGAGCCGAGCTCGAAAACTAAACAAGTCTAGAATAAGTCTATAAATCAATTGTGATTAGAATGTTTAGGATTTATTTTCGTTTCGTGTATGATCGACACCAATTCTAGATTTTATATTTTCGCGAGTATTGTGGTGAAAAAGAAGTTTTTTGATGGGACGTCAGTGTGTAAAAGAAAGTACATGTATATATTGAAGTGTAAAATAAATTCGCCCTTTTATTATACAGTAATTCAAACGCTGGTTTTCCTTACAAAATAAAAAAAAAGGTATTCTATGTATGATATATGTGGCATAAAGAATACTATTAGAATATAATATCACTTGTGAGTTGTCTCACATCGTTTATACAAGGAAAATATGCCTAACTTATAAGCCTAGTGAGCTCATCCTCTTACTACCAATGGTTTTAAGATGAAACATCACTATGGTGCATCTAATCTCACCCAATTATGGTGCGCTTCACGTGTTTGGGACTGCATGTTTTTCCCTATTCTTACAAATACAATCAATCCAAAACATAAAAGCAAATGTGCGTGAAGTAATAAATATTGATTTTTCTTTCAATTCTACAATTTTGTTGTGGAGTTTCAAACACATTAAGTTTAATTATATATAACATGAGAACATTAGTGACATGTGTCATTCTTGTGTATAATGTAGAGTATTTTGGTATCTGTTTCTAATTCTACATCTATTTTTATTCATATCATTAATTTTATTAAGATATTACTTGAGGTATATTATTTTGGATTTTTGTAGGTAATGTGGTAGAAAAATTATTTAAGGTGAAAACGACAAGAAACAAATGAAGAATGAATTAGAGATGCACGCAGCACATACCCACCAACTACACAGCACATCAAGGCGCATGTAGACCCAACATTCCAAATAGAATTTAAAGTGAGGGTACACTGGTAATTTTGCAGCATGAATACACCTTCCTCACAAGAACAGCACAAGTGCACAACACACATCCACCATTTAGAGAGTGCTGAGATTCGATTACGACCATGCTGCTGATGAGGAGCAATAACGCTGGGCTAAAGGAGAGTCGCTAGAAGATGATGACTTGGATATGTCGTCTGGCTTAAAATGAAGTTTTCAGGCTGTTTTGGACGTCCATGACCAACACGAGTAGTATAGTGCCACACGAATCATGTCTTGATGGTTGGGTCATTTATGTAATTTCACATTAGTCATAGGCTCGTGTGACTTGACACACCTATGTGTAACCCGNGAATAAAACTTGTATATTACATTCAGTGACGGATCTAGGAATTTCACTCAGGGGGACCGATTTTAAATGTTATAACGAGCTTGTAGTTTAAGTCCAAACACTCATTTCATATACAAATGTGACCGCGGGTCGCGACGCGGCTAATTTAAATTTATAAAGTTTTACTCGACTAACCTCTACTAATTAGAGGGTCGATCCCACGAGGAGCAGAAATTAAATTTTGACAATTTTCGTATTAATTGAACTAATTAAAGCTACAAAAGCAATAAAAGATGGGGGAATTAATTTATAAAACTAAAAATAAAATATCAAAATAAAATAAAAATCAAATAAAATGAGAGAAGACCAATTTTCAGTTCAGTTATCACCCAATCTAAATCTACCATTACTTAATTTCAACACTTTCTTTAAATTGTTAACGAATTACCAATCCTAGCTAACAACAATCTCTGTTAACCGAATTTTTCCTTACCGAATATTTAATCAAAATAAGCTCTTCGACCAAACTTAACTAGTGGATAACCTAGAATAAGCTCTCTAGATTTAATGCACTAGCAGCATTAATTCCTAAGAAAATAGATCAGTCTAAGCAATGGACGAAAAAGCTCGGACCATTTAACTTATGTTCAAGCTACCCTAGAGATGCACGACCCTTAGTTTACTACTAACGAAACGAGACAATAACAATTATGGATTAAAGTCCTGAATCTAGCAAGTAAACAATGAATATTTAGCGTAGTTGGCCACACTAAATCAAACACCGTAATTCGTAAACATTAAACACAGATAGCATTAATCAACTAATCAACAAAATATGTATTAGGTCTTAATTAATCAACGATAAGATATAGATCATTCAATTCATAGACAAATCTAAATTAGGGTTTAAGCACCCCCTTAAATTGGATAAAATAACTAGCATAACATACTAATAAAAATAAATAAAAGATAAAGGATAGAGAATAAAATCTCCCTCGTGTGCGAGTGCGGCTTCCCTGATGAATAATCGTGTATCTCCTCAACTCGTTTGCCTCGTCGGTTGCTTGCCACGGCTTCCTTCTCGGCGATAGGTGTGGACGACTCGGTTATTCTTCTCACGATTTTGAGATGGTTTGGGTGTCAATCCTTGCCAAACTTGATTTGTATGATAAAACTCTCACGAATCTTAAACACACGGTTTTGCTCTTGCGAACGATTTTTTATTAACTTGAACTTATGTAAAATTGAATGAGTACATCCCTTCTATATATAATTTCAAAATGCGTTGAGCCTACACATGTTTCAAAATCCTATTTGGCAAAAAATTATGCTTTGGAGTTATGCGTGTGTAAATAAAGAAATTTTGTGGCCAATCAAATGGCGCCACGTGGAAATTAATTTATTAAAAATCAAGTCACTTTTTCTATTTATATTTTAGGAATTTCCATAAATTTAATTCCTAAATTTAAATAGTTAATTAATTGATATTTTAATATTTTAATTCTTGACCAATCAAATATTGCCAAGTGTCAAATCTTAATTCTTGGTAAGAAATCATATGTCTTCTAGAAGATCTTGGGAGATCTAAGTAGATCTAAAAGATCTTATGTGAATCGTCATGGACCAATCAAATCGCGTCCTACGATTTTTAAATTTGGTAAAGTTCTCCCTTCTACACCTATAAATAGGGGCTCTCCCTAATGTAAAAAAGACACCTCATAATTCATATTCAAAGTTCAAGAGCTCTAGAGAATTCTCTCGACGAGATTCAAGTGTTCTTGAATATTCAAAGGCGTTCTTGAAGATTCGAAGCAAGATTCAAGCGCATTCAACCTCAAGACTGGCGTTTAATCCGGAAACAAGCTGCAAAGCCTCCGAATAACGTTAGTAAATTCAAAACCGGCGTGAAGAAGATTCAAGATCTACTTTGCGACGAAGACCAAGGATTCGTGTTCTTCGCGTTCTTGGGATATTTTGACGTTTGATCCGAAATCAAGGCGTTGACCCTCGGATTAACGTTAATTCAAGTCAAACCAAGTCAAGGAGAAGATCAAGCCGAAGATTTCGCTCCAAGACTTAAAATTGTTCGTGAGAAGAATCAGAGGAATAATAGAGATTGTAACCCGTTATATTTATTTTGATTCAAGAAATTTATTTGAATAATATTTTTCGTGTTTTTAAATTCAATACACGAAATTTGTCGTTACAAATTTTTGGCACACCCAGTGGGACCTCTCTACCTCTCATCTCTTCTTCAAAATTCCTCAAATCATCATGACTTGCCGCAAGGTCGCCGTAGTCAAGATTCCTTCAACAAGTTCTTCAAGCTCCAACCTCGGCGTTGTTACAAGAAGCATGGCCAAGCAACTGCAAGCATCTTCGGAGACAACTCCTTTGCACGAGGTGATTGAAAGGGATAAGCTGCATCTTACCCACGAAGGTGATGAAGACGACTCCGCTTCATCAACTCCTCGCTCATCATCAAGCTCTTCATCAAATTCAAGCTCAAGTGTTGCTCTAGTTATGACAACTATTGCTTCAACTCTTGAAGAACACATCGCAAGCTTGACAAAGGTCATTGAAGGGCTCGCGAAGAAGGTCCAAGAGCAAGACTCTCAAATCTCAAAGCTAATGGACAAGGTTGACAATGCTGAAACGAGCCGCATGAAGGACAAACAAGATGAAGATCGTGATGAGTCTGAAACTTCCAAACAACAGCAATTTCACGAAAGAGAGAAGACTCCAACGTTTCAACATTCGTCTGATGGAATGATCCACGTTGATCAACTGAAGGATTTCATCATGGGGACAATTAAAGATAAGCTTGATGGTGGTTCCAAGTCAACTCACACCTACGCCAAACCATATACGTCAAGGATCGATAACTTGAGGATGTTGGTTGGTCCTCTGACAAAGTCTTCGGGTGGTCATCTTTATATTTTGACTGCAACTGACTACTTCTCAAAATGGGCTGAAGCGGTTCCCTTGAAAGAAGTGAAGAAAGAAAATGTTGCTGACTTCATTCGTGTAAACATCATCTACCGATATGGAACCTCACGGTACATCATAACGGATAATGGAAAGCCTTTCAGCAACAGCCTGATCGATAAGCTTTGCGAGAAGTTCAATTTTAAGCAAAGAAAGTCTTCTATGTACAATGCGGCGGCCAATGAACTTGCTGAAGCGTTCAATAAGAGTTTATGTAGTCTTTTGAAGAAGGTCGTAGCTAAATCAAAGAAGGATTGGCACGAAAGAATTCATGAAGCGCTTTGGGCGTATCGCACCACTTATCGGACTCCCACTCAAGCGACCCCGTACTCACTTGTATATGGTGTTGAAGCTGTCGTTCCTCTCGAGCAACAAATTCCATCATTAAGGATCGCCATACAAGAAGGGTTGACTGAAGAAGATAATGCACGACTGCGCCTTCAGGAATTAGAAGCTCTTGATGAGAAGAGGTTGGAAGCGCAACAAAGACTTGAATGTTATCAAGCTCGTCTTTCAAAGTCGTTTAATAAGAAGGTCCGAGCTCGTTCTTTTCAAGTAGGAGATCTGGTGCTTGCTGTGAGAAGACCCATCATAACTACTCATCGTGTTGGGAACAAGTTTGTGTCAAGATGGGATGGACCGTATGTTGTCACGGAAGTCTACACCAATGGCGCGTATAAGTTGATTTCGGAGGATCGAGTCAAGATTGGCCCTATCAATGGGAAATTCTTGAAACGCTACTACGCTTAGTTGTACTATGTGTTAATTTTAAAAAAAAAAAATCAAAAAAATAACAAAAAAAGAAGCACTCTTGACCCGCATGAGTATAAACTGTGAACGGTAATCACCAAAAAGCTTTACATGTGATTGAACTGCTAAATTCTCCACCAATGTGAATATATGTGGTTAAACTGTTAATTCTCCCACTAAGGTGTTATGTGGTTAAACCTAATACTCTACTTTGTCTAAAAGTAGTTAAAGAATAGTCACTCCTGGCCTGCATGAGTATAAACTGTGCACGGCACCCCCCTAAACAAATTCATGTTGCTTTGAACTACGTTATGACTTGATCATTTTAAAAGGTACGTAGGCAGCTTAGATATTTTCTAAGTTCAGTCATAAGTTATGTTCGTCTTCTAAGTTAGTCAATTTTGATTGATTTGGTGAGGAAATGAAGTGCAACAAATGCTAATGTTCGAGATTGAGATTGCACGATGCAAAAAGAAACAAATCATTCCATTCCATAACCTTGAGTCTTATTACATGAAGAAATAAGCAAAAGAGTCGCAAACATGACTAAGCAAAAGGATTCAAGCTTCCTAGCTTCTCTTTAGTCGCCTTCAAATTTGACTTCAACATCTTCAACTGTTCAACCACTTCTTCGTCCAACGGTGGAACACTGCTGATGGCGAGGATATTCTCTTGAGTTAATTTCACCTGGGCCCTGGCACTGTCGAGTGACTCCTGCTGCTGCTTCAATGTCTGGGATAGTGTTTCTGTTTTTGTCTTCAACTGCTCAAGCTCTTCCGTGACTCGCTTTAGCTCATCCTGAGTGGACTTCACTTGATTTGATTCAATATCCTCCTTCGCCTTATCTTCACAAAGACGATCTTTAGCTTCAGCCAATTGTCGAGCAATATGTTCCTTCGTCGTCTTCTCCGAAGATTTCGACCGTACTCCGTCATAAGAGTCGGCGTTGTCAAACAAAACCTTAAATGAGCTCTCGATAGTGGAAAAGTCAAACTTGTCGCATAGCCTCATAGCACCAAAAACGAGTGACGCCTCTTCTTTTATGGAAGACAAGGAACCGATAGGAGTCTCCATGACCTTGTCACGGAGGTCGTGTCACATGCCTTGAAGATACTTCTTTTGACGGTCAAGAATGAACTTCTCCCCTCTAAACTCTGAAGCGGCTGGAGTATGAAGATTTTGTTGAGCAGTAGGTTTCTTCGCACACGCTGGAACATTTGCTACAGAAGTCGCGTCATTGTCTTGAGACTCTTCGTCATCGTCAGAACCAAAGACATCCCATTGAGCCTGAAAAACAGAAATGAAATACATATATCAATTAGAAAGAGAACTCGAGGTAGAAGTAAAGAAGAAGAGATAGACTTGGGAAAACCTTATCAATGAGGTCCTCCGTCTTATCTTGATTTTCGACTGTTTTCTCCACGTGCTGCTGGGAATCAGACATTCGTTTTGCTCTCTTCCAATGATGGTCGGCACTGCTACTGTCTACTAAAGAGGTGGACCCACTCTTTCTCTTGTTGGTCCCAGGAATTCTGGCAATCAGCGCATCATCATCTTCACTTGTAGGATCACCCTAGTCAACAACTAGCTCCTTGTCTTTCGAAGATATCACTTTGGGCATTGATGCAAGTAAATCCTCTATATGGCGCTCAAGATAGCCTCCATGAACTTGATGCCACCATGACTTGTAAGTTGGTGTTGATTTCTTCGCATTTGTTGAGGCACAAGGCAATGAAGCTTTGGATGAGGATACGCATAGAACGCTCAGTTGCCAATAGTGAATTCCGTCATCAAGAGAGCCCTCACGGAAGTCTTTCTTCAAAATGCCGGGAACAACTTGATAATACCCAAATTGACGACTAAATCGATGAGAACTATATGGCTCCATAAAAAAGTGATTGCCTTGACGCCACGTTAGGTAGTTAGACCGAATCGCCATGAAGTATCTCCATTCGTATCTAGGTCTTCGTTAATCATCGACGTATTGGGAAGTCTGGTCTTTGATGATGATATTGCAAGTCCATAAAGCGGATTCCCCCTTGTGGATACATCTGCGGGATTCCTCGGGCTCGAAGTGTCTTGCGCTGTTTTCACCGGAATATGTCACCATCATGGGTTTGCGCGTTTGAGTAATTGCGAAGTGAGTTTTAAAATAAAGTGTCAGCCAGCCGTAAACAAAGTGGACGGAAAAAATCGATCGAGATGGACTTGTGCAGCTTGTAAACTCGTTCAGCCCTTTGTAGATGCTCGTCAACACCGGAATTGCGAGATTGACCGTCTGACCCTTGACCATCATGCTTGCCATCTTGAAGGTGCCCGGACGAATTATGTCGACATCGCCGTTAGGAAGGACGAATGTGCACATCCAACAGGAAAGGTAGACTGTCAAATGAATTTCTTCTTACAGCTTTGGCTCGGTCACGACCATCTTCTTGAACAATAGATCTTCGGCGGAGGTCCAACGTCGATGTTCTTCGAAGGTGTCGGGCGGATTATAAGTTGACTTGAGGCGAATTATCCTCTTCTTCTCTTCGTTCCTCTTGTTAGCACGATTGGGGGGTTGTCTGTATATGATGTTCTTCTTCGACCAAAATTGCACCCATCTATCGATTGACACTTGTCTGTCGCCAGTTTCTTGTACAATAAATGATAGGCCTGGAAGAGGTATCTGCAACAGCGAGTGAGGCATAAATTCTTGTCTTTGTTGATCCCGACCAACTCGTCTGCATCCGGCACCACCTCGTCGAAAATAAACCCATTCGATGGAAGTCCTGCTAATGTATGTAAGTCACATAGCGAAATTGAAAGCTACCCGGAAGACGTTAAAAGTGTGTTGGTAGAAGGACACCACGCCTCGCAGAATGCGTTGATGATCTCGGGATTGCAGTCGTAGGTGAAAAGCGAAGTGTAAACAGCATCATAAATCTCTGCCTTGATCAGGTTGCTTCTGCATCGGCTAAGTATGTCTTCAGTCCACTCCCAGTATCCTCGCGTGTAGTGGAATTCACCGGCAAAGTTGATGGTTTCTCCCCATGCAGCTTCACCTCGTGTGATGCATCGTCCTAAAGTTGGCAATGGCGACGGCTCTGTCTCGTTCTGCTGGTTGTGGTGAGTCGCTTGCAAGATCCATGCTTTGGACTTCCCGTAGGCACACTCTTGAGTCCACTCGCTCATGGAGTTTGTAACTTTTGGCCATGTCTTGGAAAAATCACCAATAATTGGGTCTTCAACTGCAAAGCGGGTCCCTTTCTCTAACGGTTGGTATTTGGTGTCAAGGACTACTAGATATCTCTTTTCCCGAATAGAAGTGATTGTAAAGTAGACCATCTTGTTTGCTGCGATCACAAGAGTTGAAAATAAAATTTGAAATTAGAATTTTAAAGAGAATTAAGTCAATTCGGTAAATTGACTTAGATGTAATTTGCTCAAAGATGCGTAATTTTACCGTACGTTGAAGAAAAAAAAAATAAGTAATGAAAAGAACATGGGCGTAAGAAGAAAGGAAAAGAGCAACAAAAAAAATTCCCGAACTAATTCCGAACGGCCCCGGTTCAGCCCGGACAGCCCTCAAACAGCCCCGGTTCAGCCCGGACAGCACACGACAGCCTCCGTTCAGCTCCAAAATAGCCCCGTTTCAGCCCGGACAGCTCCAAAATAGCCCTGTTTCGGCCCGAACAGCTCCTAAATATCCCCGTTTCTGCCCGAACAGCTCCAAAATAGCCCAGCTTCGGCCCGAACAGCTTCAAAATAGACCCGTTTCTACCCGAACAGCTTCCCCAACGGCCCCGGCAGCTCCCGTTCAGCTCTGGTTCAGCCCCGTTTTAGCCCGGTAGCTCCCGAACGTCCCCGGTTCAGCCCGTAAGCAGCCCNAAAAAAAAAGAAAAAAAAAGAAAGAGAGAGAGAGAGAGAGAGAGCGAAGAAGAAAAAGCGTAGAGATGATAGCAGAACTCCGTCATACCTTCGTGTCTGTAAATTGAGGTCTTGTGTCAAGGAATATCCCTTTTTATAGAAGAAGCTGCATGAAATTTAGGAAAATTTTGTTTCTTTTCCTATTGTAATATTAATTAGGCAGGCGGGTGAGTATGTGCCAAGAAGGTAAGGAAATTAACAAAGCAAGGAAATAGTCTGATTCGTAAGCAAAATTTGCCATATACATGTCTTATTTGATTCTGCTAGTTGGAGCCAAATATATTATTTCGTCTATTGGTTGGTTGAGTTTCCAAATTTTAAAGCCAGAGACAGATAATATGGTTAATGGCATTATATCATAGGCATGGTATTTGAGTTAGTTGGAAAGCAATCCTACACATTGGAAAGAGTTTACTTGGCTCAAGAACTATTTCTATGTTTGTAAATTGGTTCCCACTTACCAATTAATTGTCCGTGCATGTGTCGGCCCACCAGAGGCAAACTAATTTGGAAAAGGGTCCTCCAAGATTTGGAATAATATTATTTGATTAAAGTTGAAAGAAAATGGGCCCAATTTTTTTGACAAGTGCCTCGCCACTTTTTAATGTTTTAGTTGGACAATTTCTAGCTTCAACATTTGGGCCTTATTTGTTCTCAAGTTTTGGGCCTTATTATGTCGCGACTCATTCACTCCAAGACACGTCGTCCGTGAACAAGTCTCGAGTGGGCATTTGTAAATAAAGAAATTTTGTGGCCAATCAAATGGCGCCACGTGGAAATTAATTTATTAAAAATCAAGTCATATTTTCTATTTATATTTTAGAAATTTCCATAAATTTAATTACTAAATTTAAATAGTTAATTAATTGATATTTTAATATTTTAATTCTTGGCCAATCAAATATTGCCAAGTGTCAAATCTTAATTCTTGGTAAGAAATCATATGTCTTCTAGAAGATCTTGGGAGATCTAAAAGATTTTATGTGAATCATCATGGACCAATCAAATCGCGTCCTACGATTTTTAAATTTGGTAAGGTTCTCCCTTCTACACCTATAAATAGGGGCTCTCCCTAATGTCAAAAAGACACCTCATAATTCATATTCAAAGTTCAAGAGCTCTAGAGAATTCTCTCGACGAGATTCAAGTGTTCTTGAATATTCAAAGGCGTTCTTAAAGATTCGAAGCAAGATTCAAGCGCATTCAACCTCAAGGCTGGCGTTTAATCCGGAAACAAGCTACAAAGCCTCCGAATAACGTTAGTAAATTCAAAACCGGCGTGAAGAAGATTCAAGATCTACTTTGCGACGAAGCCCAACGATTCGTGTTCTTCGCGTTCTTGGGATATTTTGACGTTTGATCCGAAATCAAGGCGTTGACCCTCGGATTAACGTTAATTCAAGTCAAACCAAGTCAAGGAGAAGATCAAGCCGAAGATTTTGCTCCAAGACTTAAAATTGTTCGTGAGAAGAATCAGAGGAATAATAGAGATTGTAATCCGTAATATTTATTTTGATTCAAGAAATTTATTTGAATAATATTTTTCGTGTTTTTAAATTCAATACACGAAATTTGTCGTTACAGCGTGAATATAAATTAATATTTGTATTAATTATAATTTAATATCATTTTCTATTATAACCATTGAATTGCAAATATATTTTAAAAGTTGATATCTTTTGTATTCCTTATCGGTTTTACATATATAATATATCAAAGTAATCATCTTTTGATGAGCTTCGATTTGACATCCATATTGTATATATAAAATAAATAAATTATATTTATCTTTATAATAATAATAAAATTATTTATTAAAATTAATTAGAAAATAAAATTATTTATCAATTAATATATTTATGTTTAATGTAGTTATATGTTACAAGGTAGAAAATTTATTATAATATAACACATATAAGTCGCAAAATTAACATGTGTCATACTAAATATATAATAATATATACTCCCTCCTATTTTTATTATTTGTCACTTTGGCTTAATTGATTTTTTATCATTTGTCACTTTGGCTTAATTGATCATTGATAAAATAAATGTTGTTTTAGATATTTTGTTCATATATTTCCATTTGTAACCCTTCATCTAATCCCATCTCCATCGTTTCCCATAACACCCACTAAATAGAGTTAATATTGTCAAGAAAAAAATCTTAATTAGTGTATTGCATTTGAATTGATATTATGAAGTCCGTTTGTATTGTACTATATATATATATATATATATATATATATAATACAAAACAGTAATATATATCTTTATAAATAAAATTTAAATTTATTTATCGAACTAAATTAAATTATATCAAATAAAACTATAAATTATACTATAAAGTAATAAAAATTGGTATGTATTCTTTTAAAAATGATATTTATTTCAAATCTAATTAGTATGTTGTCAATGTAATAAAAATAAATAATTATTTATCTAAATTCTAAAATTACATATAAAGTTAAAAAACTGTGAAGCACGACTGATACGACACTTGATGTATTAGACATCTAACTAAGTAAAAAAATTAATCTATTTTACTTAATATTAAATAAACATATTCTACACTTATGCATATACATATGACCATATTATTTCCATTTATTTAAGATATATATTTTTGTACTTATGTAATAGTAAATAATACGATATTTTATATGGTAGAAGTAAAAAAAATTCAATACGGGTTGTCATTTTCATTTAATGTACGGGTGTTTAATAATGATTAAAAAAATATAATTTGACAATTTAATTAAAACTCAAAGTAATGTTTTATGTAGAATTAAATTATTTTAGTTTTTAAAAAAATAAAAAATTATTACTTTTTACAAAAACTTTCTAATTCAACACCCGTGTAACACACTGGTATTGTACTAGTAGGTATTCATAAGAAAAACTATATCTAGTAGTCCTATGAGCACTATAATTCTAATGTATAGAAAATATATCTAGTCCTAAGATAACTAAATGTCTTGCATTCTAAGACGTACCAAATAATTAAATACTAATTCCTAATAATCTAACTACTCACGGCTAATCTAACAAACCAAATAATTAACCTACGATAACCAATTTTGCTATAAAGCCAACAGTTGGCTCCATAGTGGAGCCAACCTTCTATATACAACAGTAAACCTTCCATATTGTCATTATATTTTATCCGATCAATATAGTGATTCATATGCGTTTAAATAGTTTTGTACTGTTTATTTTTACTAATTTTCTAATCTTTTAAATATAATATTATTATATAACTTATAATTTTAAAATTATATGATATATAACTTATAATATTTTATTTACATTTGTGCATGTGCATATAACCGAATACTAATTTACTCGGTCATAGAGAGAGTGGATAATGAAGAGAGAGTGAGAGTTGGAGACAGTTGTATCATATGCACAATCTATATATATATATATATAATAAGAATTACTATTTACCAAAAATAGTAAGGAAAAAAATCTGGCAACATTAATTGCATACCATTTCGGGCAACTTTTGTGTTTACTTTTTATTTATTAAATGAGAAATATTTAAATATGCCTTTAATTACGGATAGTTAGTTTTCGTAACCAAAATTCTCAATATTCATTAATTTGGGCAAAAAAAAACTTGCAAGTTCATAACCCATAATAATTGTGTAAAATTTATCAAAATCAATGATATCACATAATTAACTGTCAGATTTGAATGTTTTTAGCCGAGTTGAGTTTTAAAGAAAAAAATCATTTGGACGTCAAAAAATTTTGTGTAACAAAATAATTTTGCCGATAAAAAAACTAACAAATCTACCGACACACACTCAAATTCTAAGAGTTCTTTTGATTAATCGTAAACACCCAAAAAATCCGAATATAAAAGTACAAAAATCGAACATAAAAACCTTAAAATTAAAAATTTCATATTTCTTTTTCGGGCAAAACAGCTAAAATTAAGAAAATCTACCAACGCACACTAAAATTCGAAGGATTCTTTTGATTAATTGTAAAAAACAAAAAATTCGAACATAAAACTACAAAAATTGAAAATAAAAACCCTCAAATTGAACAATCCACATTTTGTTTTGTGCAAAACACCTAACACTAATTTAAAGCATAGATTAAATGAAAACTAAAAAAGAATATGTATTTATAAGACCCTCACTGTTAGAACGGAAAACTTGGAAGAAGAACGATGAAAAAAGACAAAAAAAGAAGCTGGAAGCGGCGAAAAATGAAGGAAGAAATGAAGTCCTTGATCCGATAATTCCACTATATATATACTATGTTCAGTGTAATCTAAACGTCGATTTTTGTTGACTAATCTGAATCATTGGATTATTTTTTCTGTTTTGTTTTGGCCGATATGAACTTTCGAAGCCAACATTTTAAATTGGGCCGATATGAACTTTTTGAAGTCCATCCGATAGTGGGTGGTGCATTTGGAGATCCAAAGTGCACATTTTTCAAAATCATTCCTATTGTACAAGCCCAACATGATTAATATAAATAATTACAAGTATCTTATAATAAGTATTTGTTAAGTTTAATTACAAGTATTATAATAAGTATTTGTTAAGCCCAACATGAATTTAAATACAAAATTATCTTTTAAAAGGACGGAAATAATAAAGTCTCGTGCATCGCACGGGTACTGTAGTAATTTGGAACTAAATGAATTAGTTTTAGAATTCTACTGTACCTACCACTTTTTAGGAATTCAACATCCAAAAAGGCGTAATTATGAATTCTCACCGCATTTTATATGCGGTAATTAAATTTTGGCTAATTTACATATATATTAAATTTTTGGAAATGTTTTGCGAAATTACAAACATTTGATAATATCAATTTTACATAAAACATACATTTATATTATAAATTTATTAATTATTTCTTCTTTAATTTTATATTTATTTTTTTATAGTTTATAATATGTTTATGTTATCAGACCTCGTGACATGGTTTTAAAAAAATCCGCTAATATTCAAAAGCCTTTCCGGTCGAAAAACAACGGCGACGAAGGCGTGTCTTAAATTATTAATAAATATCAAATAGATATTGAAATCTTCCACAACATAACTAAATCAAACATCCAAAAACATATACTCCAAAGACTGAAACATTATCAACCATACATATGTTGAATATACACTATGATAAAATCAAAAACTAAGAAAACAATCATTATAACATGATCAAACCATACGGAACAAATGCACAACGGCATAGTAGGCAATTAAGAGACTCCAAAAGTTTGCCATAACTGTTTTTAGCAGGATTATTTAATTTCGACTTTCTAGTTATGCAGCAATAATTAAGGTTGATGATTGTGCTCTTGAGTCTATATTTTCTTTATTCATAGAGCATGACTCAACAGAAAGATGAAACATAAGCAACTCAGAAAGGTTATGCATTGCTTTAACACTGTTGGCACAATTAGTTTCTTTAATGTGACCAGTAGCTTCTCGAATTTGGGACGGGCCTTTCGTGGGATTGAGAATCTAGCGCGATATTCTTGACAAGAGATGACTCGAGGGATTTAACAATATTTCGTGTTGCAGTGGGCGACAACAGGTCTAGGCTCGAGGAGAAGTTGAGGTAGTCAATCTGCTCGTTTCGCTTACAGATTGAGTTCTCGGTGTAGATCCGAGCGTCGGCCAAGCCCTTCTCGATCGCCAAAACCACGGGCGACTGCTTCAACCCGAGAATATTTGAGATAATCATGGAGCTCAGGGGGTTGCCATTCTTAGAAGTATGTCACTACTCGTGGGTTGTTCGAAAAATATTTTCACTAGTAAGCAACGAGCAAGGTCGTATTCCACATAGATTGTCGTTATAATTATCAAAATATAGATGATTAAATATTATTTAGACTAAAGAAAATTGGGATGGATTTCTAAATCTAAACTAATGAATAACGTTAAATTGATTCTAACAACTAATTAAGGTTTTTACTAAATCAAGAATGAGAAAATAGATGCTATGCTAAGTTTTCTCGGAATTATTCTTCAAAATATTTACTGTTCATTCAATCATTATTTAATTCTACAAATCGTAGGAATAATCGTTAAAGTAACATAACCTCTCTCTCAAACAAGTTAAATCGTTGATTAACTGTTATTTATCTCCTCTCGATCTCAAGATGAACAATTAGCTCTCACAGTTCCTAAGATTCTAATTCCCTCGCAAAATTCTATCAACCTCTCAGGCTATTTAGTCTCTTACGTTATCAATTTCTCAATTCTAGTGATTAATTATCTCCTCTTGGTGTCAAGACAATCACAAATATGCATAAATACAGGGACTGCATTCACACAATAAATATAAGCACAAGAAATTAACAAAAGAAAGATAAACCAGAATGAAGAAATAAAACTATTTCATAAAATAATCCTAATACTCACAAATCGTAGAATCCAAAAAAAGGTTTAACTACTAAACATATTCTCGAATCTTAAAATAAACAAATCAGAGGAACGATTATCTTCATTAGTTCCCAATCTTCAATCGTGACTCTTTCGGATCTCCTGTGCATCTTGAGCT
>BKCP01004973.1:649981-663572 GCA_008636005.1 Striga asiatica | reverse complement strand
CATAAACAAAAATATATATAAACATACATGCCAAATTGAGGCTGAAAGGGGGGCGGAATTGGGTCCAGGAGGGAGATTATTCATATTGTTATTATTATTATTCGAAGTAGAATTAGGGATCGGAGATGAATTTCGCGACTTTGCATCGATGCTCAACTAATTTACTTCTATTGGTTCCTCTTTCATAGATGGGCCTTTTGGACTGGGTCATCAAGCCGTATAAAACCTTGGCAATCTCGATCTCAAGCTCCTCCCAATTATAAAGGCTCGGCTTTGATGATAATGCTGAGACTTTCGGCGGCTTGGGTTTAGGGCCGACAGTGTTGTTAGCGCTGTGTTTCCGGAGCGGCAAATCAAAATCCGGCCCGTGTGATCTTTGTTGCTATTGTTTGTGGAGATCGGATGAGTGAGAATATGATGGAGAATAAAATTCCCGTGTGATCTTTCTTCCTGTTGTGTACAAATTGTTATATTTACCGAGTACCGAATCAAAAGATTCGTTCCCCGGGTCGATCTCACGAGGAAGGCGGTTCGGAATTTATCTTTGGTATCGATCACACAGAAAAAGAAAATAAATCCTAAACACTCTAATCAGATAGGGGGTTTGAATAATTACTAACCAAGAAATATTAAAAAGCAATAATCTACCTAAAAATGTAAACGGAACAAGATGGAGAAGCTAGGGAATCGGGGATAATTTATTCAAGTTCTTAGCAAAACCGGGCAATCAATTGTTCAGTTCTAGATTGACACTCTCGCTTAAATATCTAGCGGTTCGCTCCCAATAACTCTTCGTAACAAAGGATTGAACATCGACGAGCTAGCTCGAGCATACAACACATGTCAATTATCTCAGTCTCAATAACTTTTCGTAACAAGAGACGGGTTATCGACAAGTACGTATTTCAATCCAAAACCTATAAACTATTCAGTTACGAAATCATCTACCTCATGCGAGTCTAGGTCTACGACTTCTCCCTTTTCGGTTCTAAAAGTCGCTAATTCAATTAGAAGGTGTTTAATCAACTAATCATGGGAATTGACAAAACCTAACTCGACAATCAATATTCAATTGTTTCCAATCACAAGATCGAAGTGTCACCCTTCGATTATATCAAACTATCAAGCAAGAATTCATCAAATCTATAGTATCAACTCACATAAGCATGAACAATTTAAGCCCGACAAATGCAAATTAACCAAGAACAATCATCCCCTATCCCTAGCAAAAGAATTAGCTACGTAAAATCAATTCAACACAATTAATCATTCTCCTCAAAACAATCATTTTCATGAATTGGTCAAAAGAGAAAGACTTACAATCAATCCAAATTCAAATGTTGAATCCAAAAATACAAAGCTCAATCCTTGATTACTAAAAAGAAGAAGAAGAAAAATGGAAAATAAAAGTGAAAAGAAGAAGAAGAAAAACGAAGAAGAAGAAGAAAAGGAGGAGAAGTGGATTTTTGCATTTTTCTGGACCTAGGGTTTTCACCCCGGTCGAGAGGTTCTTTGTGATCGCAATCCCTAGCGCATATATATAGAAAAACATGAGTCACGGTGTGGCAAAGTATGGCGCGGCACGAAGGGAGTGGCTGCCGCGGCGTGACGGTGCTGTCGCGCGGCGCGGTGGATGGGCGCTCCGCGGCGCGGCGGGCGCGCGGGGCCTGGACAGCTCGCACTACTTCACATTTTGGAGTCGTTCGGGCTCGTCTGGTATCGGAATTGAGTTCCGTTTTTTCTTGTGTGTTCCCAACGATCTCCTCTATCTAATTACGCTTACCCAACTGAATTTTGCCCAAAATTCGATCTTCCCGAAGCTTTCGACCTACACACCATAAACGAAGAAAAACGGAAAAAACATACGGAAAACACAAGAAAAACCAAGATAGAGGAAACACGCAATAAACTACAAAACGAGATAAAAACTAACTAAAAAAAAACTAATATGGGGGAAAAAGAAAGGAAAAATAACAAGGAAAAACGCAACAAAAATGGGACAAACACTTCCCTAATTAAATGATAAGTTACTAAAATTTGAATTATAAGTATAATTGAAAATATTTATAGTTTTTTTAGGTAAATTTAAAAATAAGTATATAAAAGGTAGAAAGTATAATATAATTTAAAGGTGTTAGTATAAGGTGCAATTTTCTCTTATAAATTAGACTTAAAAGAATATCTCATTGATATTCTCCCCAATACTCGTCGGCCACCACACGCTGCCATTTCTAGCCCACATGGGGGGAAGATTACAGAAGTCCATCTTCTAATTCTCATTTTTCTTAAGGAAAAGATTAATAATAATCGCAAATGAAGAAATGCCCACCCTAAATAAACATCTGCAATTTGCAAGTCGCACTCCAAATTTCAGTTGCTATTATTAATATTGATATTAATATTATTCCCATAAGAGAGTCAAATATATTCCCTTTTCTCACCGTTCAACTCTTCTTCTCCATCTGGATTTAATCCGCCGTCGTCCTCCACATTTCTTAATAGAAAATCAAAAAATACCCTTTTGTTTATTTTTTTCCTTAGGCTTGTTGGAAAATAATAATTGGCAGCCATGGACGGCGGAGGAGGACGACAGGGCGGCGGTGCTCCCCAACAAACCGGCGCCGCCTCCGTCGGCGTCCGGATCCACAGCACCCGCCGCCTGCCGGACTTCCTCCAGAGCGTCAACCTCAAGTACGTCAAGCTAGGGTACCACTACTTGATCTCCCATCTCCTCACACTCTGCCTCGTCCCTCTGATGGCCGTCGTCACGATCGAGGCCGCTCAGATGAACCCCGACGACGTCCGCCTCCTGTGGCTCCATCTGCAGTACAATCTCGTCTCGGTCATTATCTGCTCCGCCTTCCTCGTCTTCGGATCCACCGTCTACATCATGACCCGACCCCGCCCCGTCTACCTCGTCGACTACTCCTGCTACCGCCCGCCGGAGGCCCTCAAAGCGCCATACGATCGGTTCATGAAGCACTCCAGATTGACCGGCGATTTCGACGAATCCTCCCTCGAGTTCCAGCGCAAGATCCTCGAGCGCTCTGGGCTCGGGGACGAGACCTATGTCCCGGAGGCCATGCACTTCATCCCCCCACGCCCCTCCATGCGCGCCGCCAGGGAGGAGGCCGAGCAGGTGATGTTCGGAGCCCTCGACAACCTGTTCGCGGCCACCGGCGTGAAGCCCAAGGAGATTGGGGTCTTGGTGGTCAATTGCAGCCTGTTCAATCCGACACCATCCCTATCCGCCATGATTGTCAACAAGTACAAATTGAGGGGAAATATCAGGAGCTTCAATTTGGGGGGGATGGGATGCAGTGCAGGCGTGATTGCCGTGGATTTAGCCAAGGACATGCTTCAGGTCCACAGAAATACATATGCTGTCGTTGTTAGCACTGAGAATATCACCCAGAATTGGTATTTTGGGAACAAAAAATCGATGCTGATACCCAATTGCTTGTTTAGGGTTGGGGGTGCTGCTGTCTTGCTCTCGAACAAGGCCAGGGACAGGCGTAGGGCCAAATACAAGCTTGTACACGTTGTTCGTACTCACAAAGGTGCAGATGATAAGGCCTTTCACTGTGTGTACCAGGAACAGGATAGTATGGGTAAAACTGGAGTTTCTCTATCCAAAGATCTAATGGCTATTGCTGGTGGTGCTCTGAAAACGAACATAACAACCCTAGGCCCACTTGTGCTCCCGATTAGCGAGCAGCTCCTGTTCTTCGCAACCCTAGTGATCAAGAAGCTGATCAAGAAGAACGTGAAGCCTTACATACCGGATTTCAAGCTCGCGTTCGACCATTTCTGCATACACGCAGGTGGAAGAGCGGTGATTGATGAGCTTGAGAAGAATCTGCAGCTGCTGCCAGCTCATGTGGAAGCTTCTAGAATGACACTGCACCGATTTGGGAACACTTCCTCGAGTTCCATCTGGTACGAGCTGGCGTACATAGAGGCAAAAGGTAGAATGCGGAAAGGTCATAGAGTGTGGCAGATTGCTTTCGGGAGTGGTTTCAAGTGCAATAGTGCCGTGTGGGAAGCACTTCGTAATGTGGGGTCGTCTGGTAACGGGCCTTGGGCCGACTGCATCGATAGGTATCCTGTGGAGGTAGTCTCTTAGCATGTATCGAGCTTGGCGATTATATATTCGTAATTACATATATATATAGTTCGATCTGCCTTGTCCATTTTTTTATTTTATTTTTTTCAGTTTTTTGTATTCTATCATCTCTTGTGATATTTGAGGTGATAATATCATGGTCTTTTTTTTTTCCTGTTTTCCCTTTGTTTTCCTCTATAGAGCTGTTCTATTAGGTTGGATCCAATATTGGTGTACTATGGGATAGTTGACTTGATCATTTGTTCTCAGGCATTGTTCAGTTGGGATGGAATTGGTTAGAACACAGTTGGGAAAATTTTGAGATGTGCCTTGTTATTTTCTATTATGAAGGGTTCTCAGCTTTTTGAACATAGTACAGTTGAGGTAGAGAACTCCTGGTGACATGATGTGGTCCTAGTTGTTAATGGTCTTGACATTTTCTCTGTATTTAGAAGTTTTCTAAGTCTAATGCTGCATTTGTATGATTGCAATTGTTCTTTTTGTACTATTAGTAGTTTTCTGCAGATTTTCTTAAAATGTTGCAAGTTCTGTACTAGTAGTTGTTTTCGGCAGATTTTCTTAAACTGTTGCTTGCAGGAACTTGTGAACCAATCCTTTCATATCATTACTAGTGGAACGCTTAGAAATGCTTTTAGATCAAAGCTGCGCAGGTCTGCTTTCTTAATTATGAGAGTTGATTTTCTGCACGATTTTGGAAAACAATAGAACAAGGGTACATTATGTATTGCTTTACGTTCTCTGAAGTTCTTGTTACGATGAATATATGCAAGCGGATCGGACAAAAGTAACTCATTGTTTTAAGGAATGCGTCTGAATTATTTGTGACTGGTTTTCTGAAAGTTGTCCTGTTTTCCTGTCATAGGAGACACATATGAACTTTGTAGCTGGCACCAAGTTTTTTTAATGGATGAGATCCATCTTTCAAGCAAGTGATATCTTGGTGCATTACATTTTGATTTTGATTTGAATATATGGTCCCGCTTTAGACATGGATGTGGCTGTTTTTCAATTTTAGCATGTGAGGTTATATCAAAAGATGCTCTTCCTTTATTTTATTTTGTTTACCTTTTTCCCTTGGTTCTTTTTTATTTGTTGTCTGGCCGGGGGAATTATATCTTGGGAAAAAGCTAATTTTCAGGTAAATTTACTGTAGAATAATATACACATGCAGATGCTGGAGTGAATTAATTCATTTGAAATGATGTGTGTAAGAATTTTAGGGACCAAAAATTTTAGATTTTCACACAAAGTTCAAAATTTAAAAACGCATCGGAAATGAATGAATACAAATAGTAAAATTTCGCCTACAAGTGAAACACTTGTAGACTAAGGTAACAAACTAAAAAACACTAGAACAGTATTTTCAACACGTCCCAACTAGTCTAGTGAAAGAAGCAAAATATACCAAAATTCAATATCGATTGAATGAGTTTCAAGACAGATTATTAAAATAATGAACCAAAATATTCATAGCAAAATGATGAATGAGTAACAATCAATAACACAAGTTCGGGAGAATAATGAAATGCTCGATCTCCAAGTTCTGTATTTGTCTTTCAAAACCTTCACAAACTCCCTGGTCCACTGAAGCAATAGTTACTCCTTCAACTTCCACAATACCATTTACAATCTCAAAGAGCTTTGTATACAATGGTTCATAAAGTTTCTGGTATTTTGCGTTCTGGTAGTTTACTTCAGTGAAAGAAATAAGAATACATTATAGTCATCGGATCAGATGATCTAACGGCTGAAAAAAACAATATTTTTTTTTTACATTCATTAAGGGTAATTTAGATATTAGATACAATTAAACCCACGTGTGGGCCCCAACGGACAACACATTACCCGTCTAACTCACTCAATACACACGAACACACACATCGACCGACGTTCGTCGTCAGTCGCCCGATGCAAGCCACAAGTTGTCCTTCGTCCCTCCTGAGTCACTTACCTTCCTCAGCCGCCATCGCCAAGTTCAAAGTGCCGCCTCCGGCTGGGAGCAGACCACCAATCGACCGCCCTGCCGCCCACCACTTGCTGTCAACCCATCCAAGGAGGCCGAGAACGAGGATGGATCTAATTGATTAGCAGAAACCCTAATTAATCGATGAAAGCTCTAATCGATCTCGTCCAAGCAGATCTCTCACCTTGGAGCCCTAATCGATCGATCACCTCACAAATGCCCTGCGGTCTATCCTCCCACGTCAAAATTGAAGTCAAATTCGGCCACTCCAACACCCTCTTCTTGCATCCCAACGGTTGGACCTGCCACCCTCGGCAAATGTTGTAGACGCAAGGCGATCGGTGATTGCTTACGAAAATTCGACGGTGAGAGTTGGATTTGGGGCTGAACGATTTTTGAAAATTAGATACGTTTGGGAGACATAATTGAAATTTGGAAAAATTGTATTTTATGCTATGTAAATAGGGGTGTGTGGCAAATGTGGACAACTTCTTTTTGGTTTGGCAAAAATGCCCTAAAACTTGTTAAAACCCAAAATCCATGCCTAATTTGGGCACAAATTTCGAATGTAACAAGTTACTATCCTGTTTTGTCACACGAAAAATCCGATCAAATCTGGTAACTTGTAGGTAAGTTGGGCACAAATTTTGGGTTTTAACAAGTTTCAGGGCACTTTTGCCAACCAGAAAGAAGCTGTCCACGTTTGCCACACAGACATAGTTACATGACACAAAATGCAATTTTGCCATTGAAATTTTATAAATTTTAATTATATTACAATTTAGTTCATGGGTTAAATCTGTAATTGAATAAAATTTTAAAAATTGCATTTGAATGTACAATGCATTGCATCTATCGCGTTGGGAATCGCACATTAAAAATATAACTATACAGACTGCACCATATTGTAAGACAAACAACACTTTAGTGCATGTGATATTGCATATTATCGCAATAGTGCATTTGCACAATGACTAATATACCCTCGCGTGAAAAATCAAAAGTCCACTTATTTACAGAAATGTCACCGCGTGTTTGACTAAGTTGGACTCTTTGACCGTGCCGTTAGTGTTGTTCATTCTTATTTCTTTCACTATGTTACTTTCTCATATGATCCCAATCCCTATATATATATAATAAAATAAAAAATCAAAAATAATAATAAAAAAATGAAACGTATTTAACGTGGTGCTTGTCTTCTAAAGAGTAGTTCAAATATGGAAAATCATTTGAGTGTAGTTTGTAATTATGGTTTTGGAATCAACTGTAATAATGGAAATAAATGATTCCATTAAGTTACGTAACTTTTATCTCCTTGCTATAGGTAGGAGGGTATAGATGAATATATCTTGGTATTGTTTGATAGTGGTTTAGTGCTTCTATTAGGATTTAAAATACTCTCTTCTTGTTCTTATTTGAGGAGTTGGAGTCCCTCTTATAGACTTTAAAAATGTTAACCTCACTAAGGATCTTTTGCAACTCTATTGGTAAAATAAACTATCTGGTCATTTTTTCTTTGAAGCCAAATAAAGGAAATATACTTTTTTCAGAACTTTCTTGATGAAATCAGTGGTGCAAAATTGTGGGGAATTAGGGAATATCCTATAACTTGGGATGGAAATCAAAAGCATAAGTAAGCATATATATATATATATATATATATATATATATATATATATATATATATATATATATATATATATATATATATATATATATATATATATATATATATATATATATATATATATATATATATATATATATATATATATATATATATATATATATATATATATATATATATATATATATATATATATATATATATATATATATATATATATATATATATATATATATATATATATATATATATATATATATATATATATATATATATATATATATATATATATATATATATAGTTTGTACTTACATAAAATAGTATGAGTTTCGCCAAAAAATAAACAAAAATAAAAATAAAAACTTGCTTATTTAATAATAGAAACTTTAAAATTAATATTCAATCTATAATAAAATATTTGGCAATAATCCGAGCTAGAATTACAGTACATATGAACTTCCTAAATAATGTTGTTGTTTATATGGTAAATAAAATAAATGGCTTACTTACTAGAAATTTTTTTTGTTTCTCTAATTATCAATTATAGTTGAATTTTCAAAATAATATTGTTGTTATATGGTAAATAAAATAAATGGCTTACTTACTTGAAATTCTTTTTGTTTCTCTATTTATCAATTATAGTTGAACTTCCAAAATAATATTGATGCTTACATGGTAAATAAAATAAAGGGCTTACTTTCTAAAAATTATTTTTACTTTATAATTATTAATAGGAAACTATAAATTCTGAAAATTGGGTAGAACATGTACATCTGTGGTAAAACATTTTACTCACAATTTTCTTATTTTGAATTTTATTTATATAATTTTAAATTATTAATATTAATAAATAATATCAACGTACATTAAATATTTATCATCACATAAAAAAAAGACTATTTGTGTAACTTTAATAAATAATAATAATGAAATTATTTGACAACAAATTTTAGAATAAATAATAGTTGGATATTATATTATGAAAAAAAATATATATAAACTTTTATTTTTTCCTATATCAACAAATACATATATGTATTAAAATCCTTTTTATATTAATATAGTCGCGTTAAAGGTATAATACATTGATTAACGCTAGCCCTCAGATTTTTAACAGTCCAACAAGAAAAAAACACTGATTAAAACAATCACACACGTAAAAAATAATAGATGATCAATTCTTATTATATTTTGGGCTAAATGGACATCATCTGTACAATTTTGACAATGTAACATCCCATGTGCTACTTCCTAGTAAAGACAGAAAAAAAAAATAGAAATATAAAAAGAATAGAGCAAATGAATCGGCAATAAGAAGGATAAAATATACAAGACCCTCTTGTATTATACGAAATTTGCGCGTTTTCCCCCTGTATTTTAAAAATTGCGTCAGACCCCCTTCTATTAAGGTTTTGTATGCGCGAAATACCCAAAATCGTCTAAATTTTGGGTGTTTCGCGCATACAAAACCTTAATAGAAGGGGGTCTGACGCAATTTTTAAAATACAGAGGGAAAATGCGCAGATTTCGTATAATACAGGGGATTTGGTGCATTAAACCCTAGGAAAATATGTAATTGAAAGCTGTGGCGAGGTGGTCCATGTGTGCAATGTGGGAAAGTTTAGCCGTTTAGGATTTATGCCGGGAAACTCCTTGTTATGGACAAAAGAAAATAGAAAACGCAATAATGTGGGGCTGAATATAGTTGAAATTTTTCTTGATTTCTGTCCTTTTCTTAGGTGAATAATTGAAAACTTTTTTGCTTTCTGTCCTTTTGTTAATCTTGAGTGCTTAAACTAGCCACGGGTCCAACGAGTGTATTAAGCGCGAGCATGTATGGGTCCTCAGACTCAGATATTATCCTCTACTACTCTACCAAAAATTTGGATGATTTGGTTCGTTTATCGCTTCAGTTTGGGATTAGGGATAGGGGTGAGAAAGGTCTGAGACAGTTCAGGATTTGACTTATCTCGATATTTGTCCCTTTTTTTTGAATTGGGATGAGACACCGTCCCTAACAGATCGTATCAGTCAAGACCGGGAAACGAAACATATAAAAAAAAAAAAAATCAAACTGATTCACTTAATAATGACTGATTGCCTTCTTAGTTAAGTACATGAGTTGACTTATACATTTTTTGGTCAAATAAATGGGTAATGGGTATTGGTTTAATTTTTTAATTTTTTTGGGTCAGAATATTCAGTATTTTAATAATTACAAATACAAAAATTATAGTTAATTATTTACGATAATACTAACATAAATACAATAACAATGTATAATATATATATATATACACATATATATAATATTTTTGTACAAAAAAAAATAGAACGGGATAAACGGGACAGTCCGGGACAAAAATATTCAAACTGATACCGACATTGTTTCAAACGGTTCGGTACCGAGAACGATATGAAAATTAAAAAAAAAAATTGTTTAGAACCCTATTTTTCGGAACGGGACCATTTCAATCCGATTCGGTACTAAAAAATTCAATTTTTTTGCCCACCCCTAATTAGGGACTGCGAAGCGGTCCAGTTCGGTTCAAAGCTTCAACAATTTTTAATTATTTTTAAGTTTTTCGAATAACTATTTAGTTGTTTTTAAAATGTTGAAATTAAAATTTCTATTTCCAAATCAATTTTAGAAAATATAAAAGTAACTTAAAATTTTAGTTAAAATAAGTACGCCACCAACTATGGAAATTTGAAATCTAACCAAAATCCAATATAATTGTTTTTTTAAAATGTGTTTCTTTAACTTTTGTTCATACTATTTTAATTATAAAATTGAATAAAATAAGACTAATAAAAATAATAATAAATATAATATAAATATATATTTTCAAAATAAAAATAATTGTATATCATGTATTATTAAGTATAATATTTAAATAAAGTTTAGTTGTTATTAATATGTGTTATCAAGTAGTATAAAAATATTCAAATTCTATAGGGTTAAAGAACTTAAAATCTATGAACAAGACACGACTAATGTTATAATTTGGTTTTAATCTTCAGTTCGGTACGGTATGAGATTGTTCATTGCGATTCTCAATACAAATATTTGTGAAATCTCCAGAACTGTACCAATTTTTTTTTTTTTTAGAAAAAAAGTCATGTTATCTGATATAAAGAAAACCGATTTTAATTGAATTTATTAGTTTAAGTGAGTTAATTTTGAATAAGATTGATCTAGTGGAGCTCTTAGTTGAATTTTGAGTATATTTAAATAATATTTCAATTAAAAGGATTAAAGTTCATTTAATTTAAAAATATGAAAGATGTTATTGAAAATGATAGATACTTAAAAATATGTGAGTGGATAAATAATGAATTAAAGTAGCTTTGATGTGTGAATATGATTGATTAATATTGTTTAATTATATTTGGTAATATTGAAGAAAATTGATTTGGACTAAATTTTAATTAAATTTTTAGTTAAAGCATATAAAAAAAATAAGTCAAAACTTGTCATATTTTGTAACGAATTGCGTAAATGATTCTTTTTAGGTTCGATTTTGAGAACAGCCGGAATTCTCCAAGTTTCACGCTGCTTCCTATTAAATATTCCACACCAACTTCTGAAGAATTACTGAAAATAATTTCCCTTATTTAGCACAGTGACAACTAATCAAATAGCGACTAATTGAATCCTGCTAAAAAATACATCAATAATGTTTATCTTTACCACTCATCAATTACATTACATATATAAAGCAGACATGCAGCACATACAATGTAATGTCCTGTTATGCCTTATATATTAAGCACATACAATGTAATGTCCTGTTATGCCTTATATATTAATTCAAAACGTGTTAAGCCTAAGTGACAGACTCACACGCTTTGAAATCATATATGTCAAAATATCTTACTTTATATTTAGGTTCGGTTAAAAATTTTAGAAACATAATTGATTTGGAATCAACCATAAATAATTATTTCATCTTACCTTATAAATTTATCTTTCATTACCATAAATTTAGTTATACTAGTTTAGATTAAATACATGTTAATTAACAGTACATACAACAGCTATTACTTTTCCAAATTAAACTATAATTAAAAAGAATCAACAAAATAATTAAAATAACATTACACACGATCAAAACACATGATGTTATAGCTGAGCAAGTTACAGAAAAGGTGGATGAGTTTTTGAAAATCACATAATCCACCATTGTAGTTTTGATTCCATTTCAAGTAAACAGCATTCGAGAAATTCTCCCCTTAGAAGAATATCTAAATTCATCCACAAATATTANTAAAAAAAAAAAAAAAAAAAAAGTAAAAGAACTCTCATCTGAAAGATTGCTGGATTTCCTCCAATGTCTTTCCTTTTGTTTCGGGTACCCAAATCGCCACAAAGGCCACCGTGAAAACACACACGATCGTGTAAAGCGCGAATGTCCCTGTTAAAACACACAAGTACTTAGTTATTTCCATGTTAAAAGATGCCGTAAGTTTAATTAGATGAAAAGTAAGCGCGTAAACAAGACATATTTCTCCAATATAAACCATCCCCAGCTTATAGAAGGAAACGATTCTTTGTTGCTCAAAATTTCCAAGGATTTGTATTTTCTAGCACAGTAAAACATATGAAGAGAACAAAAATAATAATAATAATAATAATAATAATAATAATAATAATAATAATAATAATAATAATAATCCACAGCTAGTGGAAACATAAAACTGGGATAAAGTATACGAACCTCCACTGCTCCAAGCAAGTAGTAAAGGTGCAGTCATAGTAATAACCCAAGAGGCGGACCAGTTTGCCAAAGTTGCCACACTTCCTGCTAGCCCTTTGATCTTAGGAGGAAGAATCTAAGATAAAATAAAATAAAATAATAATTAAAAATAAATCACAAAAGTCTGATAAAAATTGAAGCTGCGGAATATAAGATAATGGAACTAAACTAATCTAATACATGCTTCAAACAAAATCATGTGTTGCACGGCAATTCTAGGTATTAAGTTTGAAATTATGGGATAAAAAGCCATACCATTGAAATATTAGTATCTAACGAAGGTGAGGATAAGCGAACATTACCTCAGACATTATAAGCCAAGGAATGGGCCCCATTCCAAGAGAAAATGAGATAATCATGCACTGCAGTGGAAATTTTTCAGTTAAACAATGTAAGTTGGCCGAGCAAAAGAAATTTATAGACTGGTATATGCTAAAGAATCGGTTGAGAACACTTACCACAACTCCGACTACTGATAGAATTCCCAATATGCTGTAAAATGAAGAATCCTTGCTCACAAAGTCCTTGAACAATTTTTGGGTTTGAAAACGTATCGAACATTAACTTATCAGATAATGTATATTTGATTTATATATCTTATAATAGATAGAGCATAATTTACCTTTACAAAAAATGAGACTGAAACTACTAGAAGACTGACACCCATGCCTACTGAAGAGACCTGAAAATCCGAAAGAGGTAAAAGCTTACTTTTGTTAAGTAAGTCGATAAATTTTAGGCCTTAATACAGATATATATTTCCTTCCAACTTACAAGAAGTAGAATCCTGCGCCCAGTTTTGTCTACCATCCATGTCGAAACTGCTGTAGCAATCACCTACACAACGCATGAATTTATATAAAATTTTGAAAAAAAAAAATCAAGAAAGTGAAACATTTTGTACGGGAAGTTACAAATATCAATGAACGAAAAACTGAGCAAGTTATCCCAAGTTTAACCTGAATAGCACCGACGCCAAATGTGGCGGCATTGCCTGATGTGACACCTGTTCATTCAAGATAAATACGTAAAAAAGAGGCCATCAAATGAAACTGAAATGTAAATATACCTGTATCAAACACGACTGCAATGGAAATGAAAAAAAAAAAGTCAA
>BKCP01004973.1:619754-649773 GCA_008636005.1 Striga asiatica | reverse complement strand
ATAAAAAAAAAAAAAGGCATAGGAAGAATACAGGCCATGCAAATATACACACACCATAAGGGGCAACCAATATCTTCTCATTTTGAGATCAGCAAACCGGATTGCTGTTCTTCTGCTTGTTGAAGCTACAGACCTCTGCCATCCAAAAATAAAATAAAAATTCAAACAATATCTGACTTGTCAATTTTTTAAGAAATTGATTTTAGAGTGTCCACAATCATCACATGACAAGGTTAGACACAAAGTAGTGCAATAACAGAGCAAACATCAAGCTCCCCTTCGTTTGCTGGCTTCGTAAAGTTAACTGAGATTTTTACCTTGATTTCATTTACTTCAAGGGAAATGTCAGTGGATTTTTCGTAAAGTTAACTGAGATTTTTACCTTGATTTCATTTACTTCAAGGGAAATGTCAGTGTCAAATCCACGCAGCACTTGTAGAGAGGCTTCAAAATCATCCATCATCCCCATTTTAGCCTAATTTTCACATGGGAGATAAGAGTTTGAAGCTAGTATCTATTTTATGAAGAAAAAAAAATAACTGGATTAGATTTTTGTAGCCTCCTCACCAACCACCTAGGAGATTCAGGGATGAAAAAGAGGCCAGGTATCAGTATTAGACAAGGTAGTGTTCCTGTGAAAAAGATATAGATATAAGTTACTCACTGCAAAAAATTCTTAGACAAATACATCGTTTATGAAATCGGGACAAATTAACTAAAATCCGCAAGACCAAAAAGAATAACTAAAGATGACATTATACAGCCTTTAAATTAAATTTTCATACAATTCATGGTTCTACAATATAGATTAAAAATAAATGAAGTATATTCTTAACAATATAGTGAAGATAACCTAGAATTGCGAGAATTCTCCAGCCAACAAACAGTCCCAGCAGATATGATAGCATTATCCCAATGGTTACAGAGAGCTAAACCACAAAAGTTGAGTATAATTACGCCGCATCTTGTAACGAAGCACATATATGTCAACATAAATTAGCGTTAATTAAAAACCTGGTTCACCGAGCCCAGAGCACCTCTGAGATTTTGAGGAGCTATCTCAGCTATGTATACAGGCACCTATAAGAAGATGGAAGTTAAAAAAATATATATAGGTATAAACTGTCAGGATTCTTTTCACAGCCGAAAACTATCTACATAAAAGAACCACAGTCCTTACAGTGTAAGATATTATGCCCACACCAAATCCTTCCAATAGTCTTCCCATGTAAAGAAACGAAAAATCCTGGTGTCATTGANAAAAAAAAAAAAAAAAAGAATGGCTGATAAGAAACAAAATGTTGATGTTAGATAAAAGTAGATGGCGGGAAAGGATTAAACAGAATCTCACTCTGGCAAATGATATTGCAAGCCAACCGATGATGTTAGGTATGGCAGCGATCATTAGAGACTGCAGGTTAATGAATTGGACAAAAATTTAAGATTGCACCACGAAAATACAAAGTATCTATAATTTTAGTTGGTAAGAACAAAATAATCTCATTACCCCTTTTCGACCAATGTACTCGGCAATCTGGCCACTGGCTATTGCACCAACCATAGCTCCCACATTTGACAAAGAACCAAATATGGAGAACTGTTCCAATAATTTTGAATTGTTAAGAAGAAAAACTAAGCTACTCTTATACGTTTGTTATAGGAAATAAATTATATATTTACAAAACCTGTGAGACTGTGAGCTGGAGATCATTTGTGAGAGCAGACTGAGTTGGTGAAGAGTAACCGCACTACATGATCAAGAAAATTGACCAGTAGTTTAGATCATATTTAGTAGCACAAGCCATCAAGGGAGAAAAATAGTTATTCTAGACTTAGTAATTTATATCTCAGGAGCCAAATGGGACTTGAGGACTTGTGGTATGATGGATTTTAAGACTCCAGAGCTCCAATAAAACAGAAAATAGAATAATAAAGAAAAAATAAGATCAGCTAATACATTTAAGACGTAGCCAAGCAGCTCACGATACAAAGTTCAGTAAGTACTAAAACCATCTTGGATATGAAAATTTTCATGCTTTTAAGTTCAGTTTCAGTTGCAAGTGATGTAAGATGCACTTCATGGAATTTAAATTCCACCATTAAGCATCAGGCGCCATTTGGAGAATGTTGAAATGGGATAACAATATAAGAAAAATCTGCTTCTGTGGATGTATTCTACCCAGAAACAAATAAGCTAATCGACCTTAAGCAATTAGGCAATAGAAAATGAATACCAAGAGTTAGCAGATAATAAACGAAAAAGTGCATCAGTTACTTTATCGGAATGCACTTAGTTGAACTACTATATGTACCATTAACCTTAACTAGCCCCATTTTGAAAAGTGCAAGCTCAGATTATATTTGTTCAAGCTAGCTTTTCATTTCCAGCAACCAAAGCAGTCAATCCTTCACAAGCTCAAATTCCTTTAGCTCCTCTACATTCACAAACATCAATTGAAACAACAAACAANAAAAAAACATCAAGAGAGATAAGAAAAAGATTACGGTGAAGCCAAACTGGACAGGACCCAAAGCCACAATCATGACACAGGCCAAGACTGAGATGGAACTATCCCTAATAACTTGTGAGGAGCCCATCAAGCTGGACTGCCTCGACCCCATTCTGTACCAACTCCCCGTGTGTAAAAATGGCTTCCTCAGATCTCCCCTCCCATCTTCTGCTTCATCCCTGAAACTCATCTCTCCTTTTGATTTCTAACTCAGAATTTCTTAAAAGATGAAACTTTTAATCAAATAAAATGAAAAGCCCGATCAAGAAAATGGATTTTCCGGTAGGATTCTAGAAGTTGCAGGAATTTGGGAGTTTATGAGCACTTTGCGATGTATGAGGCGAGTGTTGCGCTGGCAGCGTATCGGTTTCACGTTTCAGACTGCAATTCTTATGATTAATGGGAAGATATGTATGATATGGGCAATATTTTTTGTTGGTGTTATAAATAGCCTAACAAGAGTTGTAAAGGACAGATATTGATAAGAAAGCGGGCTGACTGTTCATCAACAGATAAGAAGACCGCCACCCACGTCACCTATAGACTCCGTTTATGCATAAAAACAATCCAATTGTTATAAAGACGGAAAGATAAAGAACACAATATAGAAACTGGATATCACTTATACTCAATTTTCTTCTTCCTTCTGTACATTTTCATTGCATTTCGGGTGCCTTTTATAGGCAAACTTTCCCGACATAACATATAATAATTTACACCACATTCATATCTATTACTATTCCCATTTATTCAAATAGTGAAGTCACTATTCATGCATAGTGGTTCATTCCACTTATTTATAACACTCCCCCTTGAAATTACCACTATGCAATGTGCGTTTATGCTGCCTCATTAAAAACCTTATTCGGAAAAACCCTGTGGGAAAAAACCGAGATAAGGAAAAAAGAGTACAGCCGCACATGCTCCCCCTCGAGTTATCATCCGTGTAAATCTCGAAGATGTCTCATTCCAATGTTATGGACGTGCTTTCGAAATGTTGTAGTTGGGAGCGCCTTCGTAAATAAGTCTGCTGCATTATCACATGATCGGATGTATTGAATCTTGATCTGTTTGTTCCTTTCAAGCTCTTGAGTGTATGAGAAGAACTTTGGTGGGATATGTTTAGTTCTGTCACTCTTGACATATCCTTCTTTGGTCTGAGCGACACATGCTGCATTGTCTTCGAATATGACCGTCGGATCTTTATTATTTGATAATCCACTGGCTTGTTGAATGTGTTGAGTCATATTTCTGAGCCAGATGCTCTCCCTAGTTGCTTCATGCAGTGCAATGATTTCAGCATGATTTGAAGATGTAGCAACTAGTGTTTGTTTCTGAGAACGCCAGGAAAATGCAGTTCCACCAATAGTGAAAACGTAACCAGTCTGAGATCTCGCCTTATGTGGGTCTGATAAATATCCTGCATCTGCAAAACCGGTCATTTCATGTTTTTTATCATTTGAGTAAAATAACCCCATATCGATTGTTCCTTGGAGATAACGGAATATATGCTTGATTCCATTCCAGTGTCTCCTCGTAGGTGACGAGTTATATCTTGCTAACAAGTTGGTAGCAAAAGATATATCTGGTCTGGTGCAATTAGCAAGATACATAAGAGCCCCTATTGCACTCATATATGGTACCTCAGGACCAAGTATTTCTTCATTTTCTTCACAAGGTCGAAATGGATCCTTTTCAACATCCAATGTTCGGTTAACCATAGGAGTACTAAGGGGATTAGCTTTGTCCATATTAAATCGTTTCAGTACTCTTTTAGTATAGTTAGATTGATGGACGAATATCCCATTTTGTACTCTCTCTATCTGTAAGCCAAGGCAATATTTAGTTTTTCCGAGATCTTTCATTTCAAATTCGCCTTTCAGAAAAGTAACTGCTTCTCGAATTTCATTTGCTGTCCCAATAATATTAAGATCATCAACATAGACAGCAATTATCACAACTCCATCATGTGATTTCTTTATGAAAACACACGGACATATTTGATCATTCAAGTATCCCCTTTTTAGTAATTGTTCACTCAAACAATTATACCACATACGCCCGGATTGTTTTAAGCCATACAATGATCTTTGCAACTTTAACGCACATAACTCCTTAGGTTTTGAGTTCAGTGCTTCGGGCATTCTGATTCCTTCTGGGACTTTCATGTATATGTCGGCGTCTAATGATCCATACAAGTAAGCAGTCACAACATCCATGAGACGCATCTCAAGATTTTCATGGGTAGCTAAACTCATCAAGCATCTGAAAGTAATTGCATCCATGACAGGGGAATATGTTTCATCATAATCGATCCCAGGCCTTTGTGAGAATCTCTGTGCAACAAGGCGAGCTTCATATCTCGTGATCTCATTATTCTCATTTCTTTTTCTGGTGAAAACCCATTTGTATCCAATGGGTTTTATGCCTTTTGGTATAATGGAAATAGGCCCAAAAATTTTTCGTTTATTTAGTGAATCTAACTCGGCTTGAATGGCGCCTTTCCATTTATCCCAGTCACGTCTTTTCTGACATTCAGCTACAGATTTTGGTTCAGGATCCTCAACTTCATTATCAATTTCTTTTGATACCATATATGCGAATGCATCATCATTATTCATGATCTCATCACGCTTCCAAAGATTCCCATTGTTCACGTAATTGATGGAAATCTCAATATTTTCATTTTGTCCCGAAATTTTTCCATCATCTTGATTCCTTTTCAAATTGGAGTCAAGAATTTCTCTTTTCTTTCGAGGATTCTTATCTTTAGACCCGACTGGTCTTCCTCGTTTTAAGCGTGTCTTTGACTCATTTGGCTTATCGTCATTTGCCATTTCTTTTGGAATCTCAATTCGAGCAGGGGCATTTACGGCTACCACATGTGATTTGGTCACCCTTTTTAAATCAGTAAATGCATCTGGCAATTGATTTGCAATATTCTGCAAATGTATGATCTTTTGAATTTCTTGCTCTCTTTGTTTGGTGGGAGGATCAAGATATGATAATGCGGATGTTCTCCATTCAATATTTCTCTCAATTGACTTTTCATTCCCACCTAAAGGGGGAAACAATTCTTCATTAAAATGACAATCATCAAAACGAGCTGTAAAAACATCACCTGTTTTTGGCTCATGGTATTTGATTATTGATGGAGATTCATATCCAACATATATTCCCAACCTTCTTTGAGGCCCCATTTTTGTACGTTGTGGCCGAGCAATTGGTACATATACTGCACAACCAAAAACTCTTATATGTGCAATATTTGGTACTCGACCATATGCCAACTGTAATGGCGAGAATGTATGGTATGCACTTGGTCTTATTCGAATTAGATCATCTGCATGCAGAATAGCATGTCCCCATACTGAAGTGGGGAGTTTTGTTCTCATTATCAATGGTCTAGCTATAAGCTGCAGTCGTTTAATAAGTGATTCTGCTAGACCATTTTGAGTGTGAACATGTGCCACAGGATGTTCAACATCAATTCCCACAGCCATACAATAATCATTAAATGCTTGAGATGTAAACTCTCCAGCATTATCCAGTCTGACTCTCTTGATAATATAATCTGGGAATTGAGCCCTTAATTTAATAAGTTGGGCAAGTAATTTAGCAAATGCCATATTTCTAGTGGATAACAAACTTACGTGAGACCATCTACTAGAGGCATCAACCAACACCATAAAATATCTGAATGGACCACAAGGTGGATGAATAGGTCCACATATATCACCATGAATCCTTTCTAAAAATAATGGTGATTCATGTCCGACTTTAGTATGTGATGGTCTCATTATCAATTTCCCTTGAGAACAAGAGGCACATGTCAACTCATGTGTTTGCAATATCCTCTCATTTTTTAGTGGATGGCCACTAGAATTTTCAATAATTCGTCGCATCATTATCGAGCCAGGGTGACCAAGTCAATCATGCCAAAGTTTAAATATTTCATTCGACTTTGAATTTGTTGCAGCATATGCCTCAATTATATTAATCCGGGTATAATACAAACCCGAGGATAAAGCGGGTAACTTCTCCAAAACACATTTATTTCCCGCATTATCTGAGGTAATGCAAAGATATTCAACTCCCCCTTTATTCATCGTTTCAATGTGGTATCCGTTCGTTCGGATATCTTTAAAACTCAACAAATTTCTTGTTGATTTTGGGGAGAATAGTGCATCACTTAATATAAATTTTGTACCGCCCATCATAAAAAATATGGCTTTTCCAAAACCTTCAATTATCTTTGCACTTCCGGATATTGTGTTTACTTTTGCTTCATTTAATTTCAAGTTCACGAAATATTTTCTGTCCTTGAGGATAGTATGAGTAGTAGCACAATCTGCAATACATATATCTCCATCTTGAATTCGAGACCGATCCATGATCTAAAAGAAAACAACATTTATTATTGATCAAATTCAAAGTACAGATACAAGTAGCTCATACACAAATACATTACAACTCAAAAAGCAAAATAAGAACATGATCATCAGTTATTCTCTAGGTCATTTCCAGCTCCGTCTTCAAATGCCGCATCGGCAAAATCCAATTTCAATATGTCATCGATGCCATAGTCATCATCCACACGCGTTGCATCATTTTCAGAGGATTCCCCAACCATAAAATTAGTTTCTATATTCTTATCTTTTGATTTCTGGGAATCTTGGTATTTTTCAACCTCGTGCCTTGGGGCTCGACAATTTCGAGCCCAATGGTTATTTCTACCACATCGATAGCATGCCTTTTCATCGTTATCCCCTTTATTATTTTCAGAATGTTTATGAAAATCATTTTTTCCATGTCCATGATAATTACCTCGGCCAGATTTGTATCCTGGGGAAAAATTTCGGCCTCGTCCATAATTTCTATCTGGACCATATCCACGGCCACGTCCACGTCCACGTCCACGTCCACGACCACGGCCACGTCCCGAGGTATATCCACGCACATTTGTTTGGCTGTTTTGATTTCCGGTTCCCTGTTTAGATATTACAGCATTTATTTCAGGGACCGCAGTAGACCCCGTGGGTCTAGATTCATGATTTTTCATCAACAACTCATTATTTTGTTCGGCTAGCAACAAGCAAGAAATCATCAGAATATTTCACAAAGCCTTTTGCTCTGTATTGTTGCTGCAAAAGTACGTTTGAAGCGTGGAATGTGGACAACGTTTTTTCAAGCATATCGTAATCAGTTACGTTTTCCCCGCATAATTTCAATACCGAGCAAATGCGGAACATGGTCGAATTGAACTCGTTTACAGTTTTAAAATCTTGGAAGCGTAAGTGCATCCATTCATAACGAGCCCGGGGGAGAATTACTGTTTTCTGATGATCGTATCTTTCTTTCAAAGCTTTCCAAAGATCCGCAGGATCTTTCACAGTTAAGTATTCATTTTTCAATCCCTCATTTAAATGATGCCGCAGAAATATCATTGCTTTAGCTTTATCTTGTATTGATGAATTATTTGAGGAGATTATTGTTTCTCCCAATCCCCTCGCGGCCAAATGAATTTCGGCATCCAGTGTCCATGAAATATAATTTTTTCCCGAAATGTCAAGAGCCTCAAATTCAAGTTTGACCAGATTTGCCATGATAACTATAAAATAAAACATCAATGCTTATATTAGAGAAAATTACATTATACAATCATTAATTCTCCATAACGTACAGAAAAACAAATAAGAGACACATCATACAAAAACCTAATACATAAAGTATAAATTCAGTGGTATGATACATCATCGTGAAAATTCCCAAAGTGTAAAAAATAAACAATATAATGGTAATTATAAATAGTAGATGAAACATTTTTTTTCGTTTGAGGGAAATATATTTTAGTATTTGAAATGAGTGTTAATATATGAAGTGTAGTGTGATATATATATAAGTTGATAAGTAGCCGTTGTAATATAGCCGTTATGTAGCCGTTGGGAACAAATTAATGATATAATATTTGTTAGTTAATCATTCATGATTATAAAATACTAATTAATCATGTATATTGTCTTAAAAATTCATCGAGCCACTATGTGAACAATTTAATGAATATAAGTGTCAAAACAAATAAAAATGTCACTCCACACTACTCGATAAATCTTTCGGTAGGTACAAATATAAGCAGTTATAAATTTCACACCACATTACTGGGTAAACCCTTTTGCGGGTGTGAAGTACAAGTAATAATATTATATATTTTTAATTATAACATGAAGTCATTTCTTAATCATTAGTAATCCATAAGTAAATTTGATAATATCAACTTACCACATATTATTGACTATGGCAGAGCCGTACTTGCCAATAATAATGGTAGTATGTAAATTAGTATAATGTTATATTTAGTATATTCATACCACATATTCTTGACTATGGCAGAGCCGTACTTGTCAAAAATAATGGTAATATGTAGATTAGTAAAATATACTAATTTTATGTAATGTATATACATATTAGTATATTCCTACCTTTCGGACCGGGTAGAGCGTTCGTGCTGATAACGTGTTATAAAGACGGAAAGATAAAGAACACAATATAGAAACTGGATATCACTTATACTCAATTTTCTTCTTCCTTCTGTACATTTTTATTGCATTTCGGGTGCCTTTTATAGGCAAACTTTCCCGACATAACATACAATAATTTACACCACATTCATATCTATTACTATTCCCATTTATTCAAATAGTGAAATGTCACTATTCATGCATAGTGGTTCATTCCACTTATTTATAACACCAATAGAGTTAATCATTCATTTTTTACTTCATTTAATAAGTGGTGCTTCTTGACGAACACATTAACACACGTAGAATATATTATTCTATTAATACGTTTATACTAATATAAATTTTATTTAAAATATATATTTATTCTTTGATATAAGATAAAATAAAAATTATTCTTATTCTTGTTCACTATAAAATACTCAATATTATTTTATTATAAAATTTATTGTCTTTTTAATGCCATTATTAATATTAATAAAAGTTATAGAAATAGTTTTATTCTTCTTAATTTATGTAATTAAATATATTTAATGTATATAATATTACTTTAGACTTAAGGTAATTAATTTAAATTTATGTAAATAAATTTAAAATAAAATAATGTGAAATAAAGGTTTACAAAATACACACAAATGTTTTTTAGACTTTAATTTTCTCATAATAATTTAAAATTTTGATTTATAAATTGCTAATAAATAAATTCCTTATATAATGAAGAGATTTTTCTAATTTGCATCTCAAGGTTTTATAGTTTATTTAATGTAATATGCAATGAAAATATATTTTACGATAAATTCATTATGGAAAGAAATCAAAATAAACAAAAATGATAAAAAAAATATCATGGTTGGCAATAATATACAAATAAATCATATGTTAGAATTTTAAAAAATAGATAATATATTTTAATTTTATTATCTTGTCATTAGTAAATTTATTAAATGTATTTGATCATTATCTCTTAAATGGTAAATTATTTTAATTTGTAGACTTTTTATAATATAATTAAATAGAGGTTAAAAAAATTATTGGTAGCTTGATTTCACCTAATTAGTTGGAAGGAGAAAATTACCTAACATGTTACAATTGTTTATAAATATTTTAGGATGAAAGTTAATATTTGTGAAATTATGTTTACCAAAATATTAACAACGTGAATTATGAAAAATTAAATTGTAGTTTATTATAATGTATATCAATAAAATTATTTCATATATTAATAAAATTATTTAATTAAAAAATCTTTTTGATCATATCAATAAAATTATTTAATTAAAAAATCTTTTTGATCATATCTAATTTGAAAATGTATATATGCAAGAAACTAATGCATATATTTACAATGTTTCTAAATAAGGTATGCATTAAATAATGTCAGATTTTTTTGCTACTATTTTTGGTAAATAATTATTTCTTTTTATATTGATATAGATTATTGTTTTTGGATTCAAATCTCTCTATACTTTGTTTTGTGAGGTGTTTGACTCAATAAAATGTGAGTTTCAAGTCTCAAAATCAAGTTATAAAGTTAGTATAAAAAATACTTTTCAATCCATAATGTTATTGGCTCTTTTATGTGAACAATGATAAATTAAACTTCCAAACCATGAAGCCCACTTTCTAGTTTTTCACAGCATGTCTGAAAGCCCTCATCCAAAACCTAATTATTCGACTGGGAAAAATTTTGGCGGGTCGGAAAAAGTGAAAATTGAGCGTTATTTTCATAAAAAATTTACCTCATTTGTAGTCTCTCCATATTCTCTTGTTTAATCAACATTTTACAAATTGTTCATCCTAACTAGGCTCGAAGGAAAATAAGGTATGGGGCTTTTGTTTATTGCCTTTATTTTTACCAATTATGTAAAGTGAGAGGGAGAAAAGAAAGCATCACAACTTCAAAATATGGGTGAAACAACTACTATTCCCTCCGCCTTTTATCCTATTATAGGAACCAAGTCACTCGAGTTTCTCCTTCTATTTTGATTATATGATATATTTGTTATTATTTATTACTTTATTGGAGGTTCTGAATATACTGTGTAGAGGCAAGAAGTTGTCGGATGACAAGATTTTTATGCTCTAGTGGTTTCTAGCATTAATGTCATACGAATGCAATATGGGGTCCCCTGAACGATCTTGGGCTGACGACTCTGAACTCGGCCTTCTAGTTACCGAAAATCCATGAAACATATATCATGTGAACGCTTCGTTCTTAAGGTCACGTAGGTTAATTCGAATTTTGATTTTGAGGTGTCATATATATGTAACATGTCGCGTATGTTTTTTGTGTATCGTATGTTTAGATAAATATAGTTGCACACAATCTGTTTGATTTTTCTATTGTTTTGACCCTTGTATTGTAGTAGTTTTATCTTGATGTCTTCAAAGAACTTATAGAAGAGTCTGTCTTTTTTCTATAGGCACAAGAATTTCACAAATGTCCATTTTATACAGAAAGTTACTTTTAAAATACAATCAGCGCGTCGGTCTATTTTGTGTCAAACGTGATTGTGTTTTGTGTACATGTTTACGAGACTTTTCCATATAGCAACCATCCTTTTTTAATTCTAGTGTCTTCATAAAGTTGTATAGGTTTTTGTTGGTGATTAGTAGGAACAAGAATTACCTTAGTACCTATTTTCTGTCACAAATTATGTTCAAAATACAAACACCGTGCTAGCAGTTTTCTGTTAGTTTGGCAACAATTTTATTGTTGATGTTTGACCTATTTTCATCATCTTAACTTGCACATAAGTATTTGAAGTCTTTCCTAGAGAGTTGTAGTTCTGTCTCTTGAATTTTTCTAATTTTAAAAATTAGTCTAAAATATCTTTTATAGCAAAAGTTATGCTCATTATACGGGAACTGCGCATGAGTTATATGTTCAGTTTTTAGAGCAGTCGTGCTCTCTGTTTGGACATTGTTTACACCCTTTAAAAGTTTTCGTTTGTGTTTGATATCTAAATAAGAGTTTTATTTTATACACAGTAAAAAGTGAACATTCACTTGACCCTTTGGTGAATCATTGGACACGTGGCATGCTCCTTAAGGATCTGTTCCATGCAAGAGTGACGTGTGGCAGGACACCTTTCCAAGTAACCAACTGCTGTTAATAGGCTTTTGAAGAATCCTTAAGGAGATTATACCGGACGGTGTGAACCTATTCTGGACGGCGACTTGTTTCACATTTTGAGTAATGAATTCGACACGAAAGGAAGATGTATGTTGTTGTCGTTGTCGATGTGAAAATATTATATTCGCATCCGAAGCAATGATGTTAGCGTGAATCATACTTGGCCTAGAGTGAGATCGACATCGATAACTTTCAGACGCTCGGTGTCAATGTGTCTTGTGTATCTGAGTGCTGATGGGGCTCCAGAGTGTTGCCGATGTGACTTTATTACTGTTCTCAATTTTCACATCGACACCAATAAAAGACTAAACCAGATCGACAAAAAGCATCTTTAACAAATCTCAAGATCTCGGATGATATCGTGTGAAACTAACTTGGCAAGGATCTCTGAGTAGGTTGTTATTACTACTTATAGTAGATCGTCATTATGACTTATTAGGTCGTGAAAGAAACCCTCTTAGGTCATAGGACTTAAACCATCTTTCTACCTGCTCTAAACTTATGTTACCCATATACCGATGAACCATCAAACGATCTCTGACCGATACAACGTCCCTTATTAAATTGAAGACACGAAACGATGCTTGACCTATATAACGTTCCTTATTAAGACGAAGACACAAAATCAAGCTTCTATAGAATGCTATATCAACCGAATTGGTGAGTTATTTTACCAAATTTATTTCCCAACTCCGAAGCAAGGTCTATTTCTGAATATTAAAATAGAAAACAAAATTAGTTGAAGCAAAGGAACAAAAATATACACTTGCACATTTCACGCAAAAATAGCAAACAGATTACATAGACATGTTAATCGATCTTATAATTCTGCTTGAACCTTACTAATATTACACACACACACATATATATAGTATATATATTGTTTTTAATTTTCTTTTTCCAAAAACAAGACTGGTGGGTACTGGTGAAGCAGTTGAAAACAATCTCCTTTATGAAATTGTTGCATGCATGGGTTCGTATAAGCTCATCACTGCAGCTTGAGATTCTTCAAAAGCCTATTAACAAAAAGAAATGAAAAAAGAAGAAGAGTCAATGAAACTAGATATTGCATTATGCAAGATCTATAAAAGGGTACCGCAAAAGCCTATTAATTAAAGCTAATGAGGCTTTACAATTTGCTCAATTAGTCACACATATTTTCACGCCAAATATCATATTTCTATAAAGAAAATCAAAAACGGTTAAACTATGTAACCTATTTTTGAAAAGTAGGTCATTTCTTGATGTAAAAGTTTATATATTTCATTTCATTATTTCCATTCAAAAACTATGACAAGTTAATTAATTCGTGTAGCCTTAACTCGTTTAGATTCCCAATTGTATTCTCTGTGTATTTTTAATATTATCTCTAGGAGAGTATACACACATTTTACTCCAACCCCGTCATTTAGGAATAATAATAAAACCAAGAGAATATAAAGGATTTCATATTTTCATAAACAAATAGTCGTATCATGTGACGACCTTATCGTCCCACAAAAAAATAATATAAACAAATTCTACGTTGAGGTGGCGAGTAGCAAGCCGGCCATGTGCTCCGATCTAAAACTAGTAACATCACAGGTTTTGAAAATTTTCATGTTAAAAAAAAATAAATAAATAAAATAAAAAAAATCAAGAAACAAATAAGATGAAAAACTGATGAACAAAACTCTTAATAAGGATTAACTAATTTTTCATTAATTAATTACCTGTGTTCATTAGCGTACATTGTCCGGCTATTATTGGCTAAGGCCCTGTAATTGGGTATTGGGACTTGATCGGTCTCGATTTGCATGATGTCACGAACGAGCGCTTCATAGTGCCTTCGAACTTCCTCAGCCGATTTCCCGCCAATTGCTCGGGCTATGTTGTGCCACCTGTCAGGCGTGTCCTTGTCGAACATGGCTAAGGCCTCCTCAAATTGCTTGTTCTGCTTAGGTGTCCATGATGACACACGCGCTGATGTCATCGAGCTCGATGCCATGAGAGGAAGGAGGAGTTAGATTCCTTCAAGTACAAAAGTTGTGCTTGTTTTAGTGAAGGATTTGTCAAGGGAGAGGTCTTTATATAAGATGTGATGTTGGCAGAAGAATATTTATTATATTTTAGTTTTTTATTTATTTTTTTATTTTTTGGGAGTTGATGTTAATATGAAAGGGCAGAGACTCTGGCAAGAAGATGGAAAAGTGACTCTAATCAAGAGTACAAAAAGGCTTCTCTAAAGGGATGCTTGCATACAAAGATATCTGTTCAAAACGAGTTTTATTTGTCAACCATGATTAATTTTAGAAAAAATTGGTACAGTTATAAGCTATCAGTAGAATTTTGAGTTTATATAAAATAATATTTAAAATAAAATAACTAAAGTTGATTTGACGTAAAAGTATGAGAAAGAGTATGAGAAATGATGTTTAGTTAAAATCATGTGGTGGATAAATAGTGAATTAAATTTGATGTGATATATAAAATAATGATTATTTGATATTATTTAATTATATTGATAATATATTGAGGATAGTATAATTAAGTTAAAATTGAGTTATATTGTTATATATTGTGGATTAATTGAATATCAGTTAAAATAATTTATAAACAAACACACACTTAATTAGTTGTTTTGTGTTTGGATTCAATTTTTTTAGTTGTTGTTTTAATTCAGCTATTTTAGCTTATATTTAGTTTATAATCTTTTTTTTTTTTCTTAGTAATATCTTTATCAGTTCGAAAACAAAAAATAGTTGAACATTGTTTTCCTAATTATTTTTACATGAAAAGTCATTTTCTTTTCCTTTTAAAATATCATCATCAGCAAGTGGACTAAAATGGAGAATTATATAACCAGCTGGTGGGGATTAGATACCTGCAATTTTTTCAAGTTAAGATAGATGCGCCCGAACGACATGAAGGAGAATATACTCCCACAAATGACATTTCTTCCTTCTTTTTGTGGGATATTGTTCCCTCTTTTTCTTCCTTATCATATCTCATTTGGTTCAATGTTCTTATTCAGTTTTGATTTTACAGAACAAACTTGGTGCCTACTACCAAGTTGCATACTTATTTATTAGTTGCGCGTGTTTAGGAGCAATTCTAACCTATGCTCTATATATATCATATATTTGAAGTTAAAACTAAAGGGGTGTATTCAATTTAAACTTTTAAAAACTTTTTAAGATTTTCAGAATTCTGGTGTATTCAATTAGATCTTTTAGAGACTTTTGAAAAGTTTACATGTATTCAATTGAGACTTTTAAAGACTTTTAAAAAGTCCTTAAAAGTCTCAAAGGTATTCAATTAATACTTTTTGAGAGTCTCTATAAGTCACCCTGCATTCAAAATATGAAAATTTTATGAGACTTTTTAAATTGTGAGACTTTTAGAGATTTTTCTAACAAAATTACAAAGAGAAAGTCCCAACAGAAATCTCATCAATATTGATAAGATTTTGCTGGACTTATGTAACTCTCTTCACGCTTTCTTTCTTTTTTTCTTTCTAACACGACTTTGTATCTCATATCACTTTCATGCTCTATTATTTTGCTCATTTATTTTGATATAACTAGATCTTTTTATTTTATATATTTTTTATTATGGTTATTTTATGAATGTATACCTTTATTCTTTCATTTTGTTATCTTGTGAATTTGATTTTTCAAAGGTTAAAGGCTTCCATAGTTTGCACTTGCAAATAATTTATTTGTTCTCTCTTTTTATTTGTCAATGTTTATTTTTTAATATTAATAAAATTAATTTATTTTCTAATAGTTTATTTGTTGATATTTAATCATTTTGAATATTATTGATAACTTTATAAAATACAATTACTGTTTTTCGACAATGTTTGTATCTTCCATAGTTCGACTCGTTGAAGCTCGGATTGATTTGCTCGTTTAATAAATCTAAAATCTTAAACAATTTATTAGTGAATAACTCATTTCGCATAACAATGAGTTGATTCATAAGTTTTTAGAGAATTAAAATATAAAATATTTTTTTTTTATTTATTCTTCTTGATATTAGTTATTATGTTACATTTGTTAATGTTTCATTCAAACATAAGCTAGCTTGCAAGTTATTTCAAGGAATTGTAAATTTCTTATATTCAATCTAGTGCATATTAAAAAGCACCTTGAGATTATATATTTCTTCGGTTGACTTAGGTATCAACTATTTGAATGTGTATTAGCTAGTTATCTTGTTTAGTTACCTTGTTGGCAGGTCTTCTATCAAGATGTCCAATGTTTTGACAGTTACACTCATTGATATTCCACAAATATATATATTTTCATACCAAATATCATACTTTAAAATATAACTATGAATTGGCTTTTTAGCCGTATTCAAATTCAACATATACATTTTAGCCATGTTTTGTAAAAGTTATGATTTAGTCATTTTGCCTTGTTAAAAGTCTATTTTATTCTTAATGACTGATATTTTAGAAAAACTCTTATCTCTCATATTTCTTGCAAAATTAAGGTTTTTCAAACTTAGATTATTGTTGAGGTGGTCTTATTTTTATTTATTTATTTATTTTTGTTTATGACTTTGAATATTATAAATTATTTGTTTTAATTTTTGTTGGTCTTTTGAGATATATTTATATTGAATTACTTTTGTAATTAAATAATCTATTGTTTCGACTACTTTCTTTTTATTTCATATATTTCAAGTTTTTTTATCTTGTATTATTTTGCATTATGATATTTCTTATAATTCCTAAGGTTCGTTGCTTGCTCTGATACCACTAAACGTATACTAAAATTGCGGAAATCCAGTTAAAAAACTGGACATATTATTGTCTGTATTTTTTTTTTTAATTTTGAAATTCTTGATTCTATGTTATCTAATTTTTCTAATACCAATTCTAAACTGAGTTTTTCTTGTTATTCTTTTTGCTTTTCTTAAACAATCTAACAATCCTTGATTATTTCTTAAACTGAGTTTTTCATGCGCATATTCATTAATTTTATTTCTAAATTCTACTAGATCATTTAATAAGGATCTTAAATCCTTTAAACTAGCTAGTTTCCCTTTTTGAGTGATAGTTTTTCTTGTAGGTCTTATAAGGACCTCTTTTGTAACTTGGTGCACTAGATGGTCCCATTTTCAAATTTTAGATTTTATTATTTAAATATATTATTAATTAGCTTAATTATTCTATTTGCTTATTTAATTTTTCTATCTATGTGTTCTTATTATATAAACTACTACTGCGTTGCGGTTTTTCAATTTCTCGTTTTTTTACTAACTTCTTTTCAAGTAGTTTTCTTAAATTTGTAGGATTATTGAGATCGTCTACTATGTTACCTTAAATATAAATCTTTTTTAATTATATCATTTTAATAATAGTGTTTGTTTCATTAAATATTTTTACGTATATATTCTTTCTTGATTTTGATACTTCATACTTAAACTACTATTACTTAATGCATAAGTTATTCTATAATAGATAACCATAGATATTTCTTGATTCCGTTAATGTTTTTTCTTGAAAATTACATATTATTCATATGCAGTTATTAGTTTTTTTTAGTTAATAATGGTATAGGAAATTGTAATGATATATTAAACTTGATTACTCCATATCATATATCTCCTTCTATTTCTCCTAACTTTCATTATTCATTTTTTCTTTCTTTTTTTTTCGTTTTTGTTTTTTGTTTAGACATGTGTAGACCAATGATTTTTTTGACCTAATTAAGATTTTGACTGTATACAGGTTGAAGATCAGACTTTAATCCTCTACCCTTCTGGAGTGTTTTTTCTTTAAAAAAATAATAAATTAATGGATTGTTAAACATGTCACATGCGGCTCACGTTACTGTTTTTTATTGAATTATGAATTTTCGGCGAGTTGAAAACCTTTTAATAACTTTTTTTAAACATAAAAGACGAAAGTCAACACCGCTATTCGAAGGAGACGAATTTGTGCGAAACATACGAGACGAAAATTGCAATTTGCTCTATATATTTTCCAAAAATTGACATATTTGTGATAGGGCCAAACCCGGTTCAGATTTGTGACGGCTCCTCTATAAATCCGGTTCAAACCCGGTTCAGATTCGCTAAAGGTTCTGCCGTTCTGATAGGGTTTTGTGTCTTCTCACTCGTCTCTGTACGCTTCGGGTTTGAATTTTCCACCCTTCAATCAGTTTCCCTGTCATAGGTAATCTCATTACTGACTGGAACAACACATTACACCTAATCCTTGAACAAAATGAATTTACACCGAGTTTTGTGTAATACTTGATTCTGTTGTCTTTGAAATACAGGGCTCACTCGTTTAATCGTGGCGCTTTAATCGTTAATTGCTGTCTGCTGCCTTTTCATTTGCTGAGAGTCTCTGTAAGAACATTCGGCATGACCATGAGGTGGTTCTTGAGCAAGCACACGCTCACCCGCATATCGAATATTAATGGTAGGGTATTGTCTTCGCTGTCCTCTGGTTACAGATCCAATTCAGCTGCTGACGTCTCCAAACCCTATTTATTTCACCCGACGAGAGCTCGTCACGCCTCATCTCTCGTCGATGGTCCTAAAAGCCCTAGCTTTGACAAATCGTTCGGTGGGTTTGGTCACACTTCGCAGCAAGCCAATCTGGGTGGCTCGTCGAAAGGTTTGGAAGCCGAATCAGAGAATGATGCCACCATGAATGAGTTCCTATCTAGATTCGTCTGGGTTATGCGTAAAAAACTCGTCGAAGCTTATCCTGGGTGTGACAAGGCCACAGTCGATGGTATGCTGGTGGTTATTGTGGAGAGTGTTGTATCAGAGATGGAAAAGGGTGGCCTCGGGAAATTGGCAGGGCCTGCTGCTTCAATGCCATCAGACGATTTCAGTGAGGATTTGTGGAGAACAGTGTGGGAAGTTAGCAGTGTGGTTCTGCAAGACATGGAGAAAGAGAAGAAGAAAGAGAAAATGAAGAGTTTTCTTCAGTCGGAGGAAGTCAAGGAGATGTACAGGTTTGCTGGTGAAGTGGGCATCCGTGGGGACATGCTGAGGGAGCTTAGGTTCAAGTGGGCCCGCGAAAAAATGGAGGAAAGCGAGTTTTACCAGAGCTTGGAACACCTCCGGACAGAAGAATCACTAGCAGAATCCCAGGAAACAAAGGAACCGAGACAAGAAAATTTTGGCGGAGAAGAGGCTAATGATGCTGCAGTTGAAGGAGAAAAGAAGACTGTTTCTCTCCCGAAAAGACGTGGGAAGATTAAGTACAAGATTTATGGACTTGACTTATCAGACCCGAAATGGTCTGAGGTGGCTGATAAGATTCATGAGAGAGGTGAGATTATGTGGCCAAAGGGGCCAAAGCCAATATCTGGTAAGTGTAAGCTTGTTACTGACCAGATTCTCAGTCTACGAGAAGAGGACGATCCTGCTCCATTGTTAAGCGAATGGATAGGTCTTCTCCAGCCTAGTAGGGTCGACTGGATTAATATTCTTGATAAATTGAAGGATAATACTCCTAATCTATACTTTAAGGTAAAACTTTGATTTTCCTTCCAACTTTATCTCGGAATTGCTTGAGACATTGTGTGATACGTGGAAAAAGTCATTTGATTTACATTCAGAACATTGCTCGATTTTGTTCTGATATCATGATATACTGTGTATGCTGAATTGCTGATGTTTTAATATATATAATTGTCTGCTCATGCATGCATGAATAAGTGAAATGTTCAATATATCAGGTAGGACTATGTCTTTCAAAATTCAAACTTAAGGATTTGCTGAGTGCATGGGAGAGATTGCATCATAACAGATAAAGTAATACCTTGGCTTATTCATGTGTATGTGGAACACTGGCCTCGTGTGTATATGAAACACTGGCCATTTCATTTTTATGATGCTTTTATAAGTAGCATTTGTAGTGTCTTACACTGATCTCGTGTGTATAATGAAACACTGGCCTTTTATTTTCTCCTTCCTTTTCTTTTTTATGATGTTTTTATCAGCAGCATGTGTAGTTAGTGTGTGTGTATGTGTGTGTGTGTATATATCACGAAATGGAGATCGCTGCCTTGAGCTCTGCGGCGCCATGTGTCCATGACAGGTCATCATTATTCCTTATGGTGCATATTTAGCACACAGATGGTTACTTGCATGAGAAATGTCAACATTTCCCTTGTCCAGAATTGAAGTCACAATTGAATTGGTGTGATGTTGATTGAATACTGATAGTAATATGTTCAGGAAATTATCCCAAAGTACTTGGTAGCATTCCATGACATCACGATTATAGTTTTGTGTTTCTCAGATGCTATCATTTGCTCCTTAGTTCTGCGAATGTGGCTGTAGGGCTGTATGTTCTAATTTGATCCTAATTTCCTTTGCTTGGATACTGATGTCATACACAATTTTTTTAAAACTATTTCTAGCTCATGTCATGATGAATGGAGTTGATCATACAATCTTCCTTCAAATCTTTGCATCCTGAGTTGAATAACATTTACCGTCATTCTTCAGATTGCAGAACTTGTACTTGCTGAAGAATCCTTCCAAGCTAACATCCGTGACTTCACAAAGCTGATTGATGCTCTTGCTAAACAAAATCGCTTACAAGACGCTGAAAGAATTTTAAACAAGATGAACAAAAACGGCATTTTACCCGATGTAATCGCGTTAACAGTCCTTGTCCACATGTACTGCAAATCAGGAAACCTCGATCGAGCAAAAGAATCATTTGACGCCTTGAGGGCCCACGGGTTTCAGCCGGATGAGAAGGCGTGCAATTCTATGATCATGGCCTATGTGAATGCCGGTCAACCAAAACTGGGAGAGTCCTTGATGAGACAACTGGAAACAAGGGATATGAGACCCACAAAAGAGATATTCATGGCCTTGATCAGATCTTATGCCCAGGCTGGCGATGTCAACGGTGCAGATCGAATTTCAACCAGCATGCAATTTTCTGGAATAAATCCTGATCTGGAATCCTGCACATTGCTGGTCGAGGCATACGGACGAGCTGGCGACCCGGAACGCGCTAGGTATAATTTTAATCAGATAACAAAACTCGGACACAAGCCAGATGACAGATGTACGGCCAGCATGATAACTGCATACGGGAAGAAGAATCAATTAGATAAGGCTTTGGACCTATTATTGGAGCTTGAAGGACAGGGCTTTGTGCCAGGGGTGGCTACTTATACGGTTTTGGTTGACTGGTTTAGCAAGCTGAAGCTGTTTGAAGAAGCTGAACAGATTTTGGATAAGATTTCCCAACAGGGTGAGGCTCCACCGTTTAGGATTCATATAAGCCTCTGTGACATGTACATTAAGGCGGGAGCTGAGAAGAAGTTGCTTCAAGCTCTGGGAGTTCTGGAATCGAAAATTGATCAGTTGGAGCCAGAGGATTTCGAAAGAATTATAGGTTCGCTTGTGGAAGGTGGTTTTGTGCAGGATGCTCAGAGGATACATGGGCTGATGGAGGCTCGGGGGTTTGTGCCGTCCAATCAATTGAAAATAGCTCTGATGGCGTCTCAAGCGGTGGGAAAGAGTAGTAAGAGGAACAAGTTCTCGCTTGGGAGGGAGAAATGATCTTAGGAACAGTAAAATGATGATTTGTTTGCTGGGGTTGTCGTTTGTGAGTGGCGCTCTCTCCTAGTCATTTTAGTAAGTTTTATAGCTTTTCCTCTCTCTCTCTCTCTTTCTCTCTATGTTTTCTTTTTCTTTTTTGAGTTTTTTGGCTGTTGTTCAGTCAAACAAGCAGTGAGCCTGATCAGCTATAGAAACATGTTAAACTGGTCAGGTGCCGATATCTAAAGCAGTAGGTTGCTGTTTGTTGCAATAACATGAACTGTGTTGTAAGAATTCTATTTGGTAAATTTCTGTTCAAAGATGGTTGGCATGCCTTGTGACGGTATAAGTTTGGCCTTGATTTCCAGGGGTCGAATAATTAAAAGACGGAATAGGATAAAATTAAAATCGGGATATGGTTATTGTTTTCTGCTGTGCTGTTTGACTCTTAACAGTTTTCCGCATTGATCGATACATAGAGCTTCTTTGGAATGTTATTGTTGTCCATTACGAAAATACGTCTTCAGAAACTATACTGCAACATACGAAGGTATATTGATTTCTGATACACTGTCATGCTTGATTGCTACCAACACTATTTTATTTTTCTTAGCATAATTAACTTTTGTTTCATTTTGGAAACTTTGTTGATGATATATGCACGAGTATGCAAGTGCCTAGCACATATTTCTCTAACTTTTATTGATCTGTATATTTGTGATCTAAGTTTGCTATGAATATAGGAGTTTGCATTTTTTTTTATTTTTTTTTCTGGGATATAGATAGGTGCAAGCATGTGATTTCAGTTGAACTTTCTTGAAACTACTCACAAGCCATTCTTCACTCCATTATAAAAAGAAGGAAGAAAAAGATTTTCATTGTTTTTATTTGAAGTTATAAGCCGCCTGTTCTGGTTGGTGTGGCTTGTTCATCAGATGCCTGTAAGATCTAGTAATAATCTCCTGATATAAACTCTTTGAGTTGCTTCACTTCTCCATGTTGCTGCTCCACTACTGCTCGAACCACATCCACAATAGATATCATTCCCACAATCCTCCCGTCTATAACTGGGACATGCCTTATGTGATTCTCTGTTAAACGTGAATGTTTGTGTCATTTTTAGCCCTTTGCAAAATCATGAATCTATATGCCTCTCACTTTCATATCTGAATATGCCTATTTCTCCATAGAATATTGTTCTTGTATTTGATCATTATTGGATTTAAAATAATTATCAAAGTACATGCCTGACATGAGCTGCATTGCTCGCAGAATGCTTGTGTCTGATGTTACTGTTATTAGCTTATCCTGCAAGTAAATTAAATCATTAAGGGTGATTATATAGAGTCAAAAGAAGTAGGAAATTTTGGTCTGCAAGAACATGAAGCTGAAGAAAAACAACTTGAACCTGTTCGGTCATGATCTCCCCGACCTTTGTGTATTTAGAGATCCTATCTTGTAGGACCATCTTCCGCAGGTAGTCTGTTTTGATATTGTAACGCAATATTAGAAGGTTAATAATAATGTTTGTGATGTTTTAAGTCAACTTACATCAAGTTATATTTCTTGAATTAGATTTGCAACAAAAGTCAGATAGTTCTTGTTAAACATCTCCCTTTAATATGTAGACAGATTACAGACAACATCTGAGGTATAGCCTAATTGTCGAAAGAAAAACTAATAAAACTGTATGAAACTTAGTTATCTTTCAAAGTAATGATTGCCCATGATACATTTATTTAACTCTCATTTACAAATTGCAATACCTCGTTCTGTGAGAATTCCTGCTATATGCTGTTGTTCACCGGGCTTCAGAACCACCAATGACCCTATGTTGTTCTGTGCCATCTGCAAATTGTGACACAAGGTTATCTTACTGTTTCTGAAGATTGAGGGTTATAATTATATCTTTCTACTTGTTAGTTTTCAAGAGCTAAATAAAGAAATGAAATTCACCCGCTTCACGGCATCATAGACAGTTTCGTCTGTGTTGCACCAAAGCCAAGACCCAACTTTTTCTTGTCCTTTTGTCATTAGAACTTCTGCTACTGTTGTGTTCTGCAACCCTTTGTCCGAGATTGTGTGCGATTGTGCTGCTTTTGCGCCAGTAAGACCGTTTTGATTATTTTTTGGAGAAAATAGTGTGGTTTGTTGTTTGTTATATGAGTGCACCTTGCATTTGTGGTAATACCCGATTGCTTGGCGGAAAATTTGCATTCTCCTTTTTTCTTGCCTATAAGAATCTGAAGTTATGGTCAGCTTTGCTCTTAAGGTTATAGCTGCTACATTTGTAAGGGTTCGTGTGGTGCACGGTTTAAGATTGACATTGCAAATTCTGTTTGCATATTTTCACTTTCTTTTGGTTGATCATTTCATATGCTGAGGATACCTAGGAATATAGAAGTCTGGATGAGTGATAAACTGATAATTGGATGGAAGGACCACCCCGGAGATTTAGCACGATTACAGAAAAAGTCGGTCAACTTTCAAATTTGCAACTGACCCCCTGACATAGACTCATAGTTGATATTTGATTCCATTGTACAAATTGCATAAATTGGGTACGTGTAGAGTTGATCATTTATATAAAAAAAATAAATCCCTTAGCATATCTGTAAGTTTTAAATGGTAACTGAACTGTTTCAGTAAGACTAATAAAAAAAGGAATGATCTATTGTTTAAGTATCATATTTGAATGAAAGTATGTATATTCGTTGGAAGAGTGTAACTACCTAATCATGATACAGTGTAATATGAAGTCTACTGAGAAAATTTGAGAAAGTAGGGGAAAAGGAATATTGAACCCAAAATGGCTATAATTCAAGAAACAGAAAGTTGGTATATCAATGGATTAGTTCATTCATCTTTGCATGAAATAGGACGATAACACAAGATGTCTATATTCTAACAAAGAAAGTTGAGTTGCAATGTCAATTAGAGTAGCTTCACAAAATATATTACCTACCTGCAGAGGAAAGAGTTTTCGCCCTGGGGCTTGTCAATTTCAGGAAAATTAGAGCTTATTCCCTTTTAATTGCAATCAACTTAGATGTTTTATTGCCGTTGATGATTAGTTAGTAACTTGTTTGAGTCTGTTTATGTGTTCTTTCCTTGTATAACACACAAATTGTTTCCTACTTATTACATTATATGGCTGTTTTTCCTTCCGATGAAGGCAAAACAAGAATAATCTTCCAAAAGGTAACCCAGTCTAAAGGGTGGTTAAAAGAATAAGTACCAAATTCAAGAAAAGGGCAAAACCTAAGAATGAAATATAACCTTAACAAAAATTCTTAACTTATTGTGCATAGAAATACTAATACAAAGAATTCCCTGATTTTTGACAAGCAATCTTGATTCCCTGTAAAATGCCAAAGGATCAAGGAAGGTTTAACCAAATTTAACAAGCTAAACAACACATACGGAAGTAGCCACAATTTCCCATTTAGTAAAGCTACTATAATAAGATGACTCATTAGCCTTTTGTTGCATATCAAACCAAATTCAAACACTATCNGAAAAAAAAAAAAAACTAGCCCTATTTTCTCATCCATGGCAGATAGAAGACAATCGTACTCCTTCCGTTTTTGGCCCACCAGGCGAACCCAAACACCATCCCCACCACCGGCCACCACCAATTCTCCTCCAGCCGCTAGGCCCACACCTCAATCCCGGCCCATTAGCCGCCAGGCAACCACCAATCGTCCAGCCGAAATTCAAAGTCCTTCACGACCACCATCGACTACTAATCTCACCCCAGCTGCTCAATCCCGACCAGTTAGCCGCCAGACAACCACCACCAACCTTCCAGCCGAAACTCAAAGTCCTCCACAACCACCATCGACTACTAATCCTCCGCCAACAACCGAAAAAGTTAGCGGCAGGCCTCCAAATTCCAACTCTCCACCTCCAACACCAAGCATGCAAAAAATTAGTCCTCCAAACGAGACTAAAACCTCATCACCATCAACTCCCATCAAACCCGCGTCTTTATCAAATAAATCCAAATCACCTCCTCAGACTTCATCATCTCCATCTCGCCTGGCCCCACAAGCTTCACCAATCAAGCCTCCATCACCGTCTCATAACTCTAAGGCCTCCTCCACTCCACAGACACGTTCCCTATCTCGTTCAACCTCTAAGCAAACATCCTCGAATTCTCCCAAAAAGCCTCCTAATTCCCCATCAAACAAACCAAACCTTATGGCACCTCAACAAGAACTTCAACCAAAAGCTGAGGCCAAATCCAATACCGCTGCTAACAATGATATCAATGGCACCAAAACCCAGAATGAGCTTCTACCACCTGAAAATTTGCCGTCGTCCATCATTAATGACGAGCATGAACCTCTAACCAAATTAAAGACAGCACCTGAAGAAACTATGCATGTGAAGGAAGTGGTGCAGGCTATAGAAAACAAAGATGATGAAAAGATAACAACGGAGGCCAACAGTATTCCCAATCCAATGTCTAGCTCTCAAGGATTGACTCCAAGCGAGGAGAAGCCAGAGGTGCTGCTAGAGAGAAAGGAAACTTTACCTACCTCTCTTCCCAGTCTAGAGCCAACCAGCAACAACACAGCTTCTCAACCGAAGAAGATAATGAGCACAGTTGAAGGCATTCGTGATAAAGCTGCACAAGAAAATGGAGAACATATCTCCTCAAACAAAGAAATCAAGAACGACGTCTCGAAATTTCTCAACCAAATGGCCCTCGGAGACCCCAAAAATGCGTTTAACGAAAAAAACGTGAGCATCATTACGCTCGCGGGGGAAAATAGAGGTGCCTCAATGCAAATGGGGCCCACTGCTCAAAAAGACGGGCCGCCAGTCCACATAAGCAGGGGATACAAGGTCAACCCTGGTGAAATTGCAAACACAACAAACAATGGAGAAGAAAGCTCAAAAGGGAAAAAACCGTCTGACGATGCAAAAGCAACAGCAGAAGGCCAACCAACAGAGGCGTATGTGAATAACAACACACAAGGAATCAATAACTCTATTGTGTTCAATGCCTCAATTGCCGAAAGAAATCCGGGGGTTCACTTTGTTGTCACTCATGTCCCAAAGGAGTCAATCTGGACTGCTGCAGAGAAAATAAGCCCAGCAGAGGCAAGAAAGGCGGAGTACAACATGACACAGGCGGAGAAAATTACCTATGACCCCTTGGTGAGAAGAAGGTGCTTGAGAGGCCTTCTCTTGGAAACGAGTGATTCTGATATAGAGAACCCTGAAAAGCCTAGGCGCCATGGTTGTCGAGTTGGATGCCAGCAGAAGGAAAAAGAGAACAATGCAGATATTTCCTGAACATTTTAGATCACACAGAATTGTATATGTAGTGGGCATATGGTCGTCCAAATACAAACACAATAAACAATCCTGTCGTTTTTTAAGTATTTATGATTATGATTTATGACGAGCCACAAAAATATGCTCCCTTCATTGTATCGTGTGCTGTAATAGGCAATTAGTTGTGAATCCTCTAAATGTAATGCACCAATTCTGACACAAGTAGTCACCAAACCAAGCATCAGTATATAAACAGTTTATTTGTTCATAATACAAAAGCACAAACCACAAAACTACATCCACAACTAAAGCTCAATCATTGGATGAACATGAGAAGACTGAAAAAGACATTAAAAAAAGAATATATACAACCCATTTTCAGTAGTAGCAACTTAGAAACCATTTAACAAAATGCCTACTCACAGACTGGCTTTGTGTCAAAGGTGCTCAAACAGACAGCAAACGCCTGAAATGCAGAAAGAGGGTACCGATAGTCCATGGTAAATATATCTTTTCCAATCTTCCCAAATTGCAAGATCACTTTATCTTGTTCCGAAGCTGGAATATTCTGAGACAGGTCCACAGCTGCCACCAGCTGAAAGTTCTTCACGGACGCCACTGTAACACGTCCTCTGAAGTTCAAACACCAACACTGGAGCTGCTCGTGCCATCTTGGAGTTTTGTTTCTCAATATAAGTGGTTCGCTAGCATTTCCAGTAGAGTCATCAGTGCTGGGTCGAAAAACTGAACTTGAACGAGAATTTTGTTTTCGTTCATTGGGAGTTGCTACGGAGCAGAAGGATCCATCAAGGCCATTATTTTTATTATATGATGAGGGAGTAGGAACAAATCCACCTTCTTGAATTGCCGAGAAAGGAATTGAGTTCATAGTGCAACGCATTCTTCTCGGCCCTCTTGTTCGGAGGACATTGAGATCGTAAGCTATGGTGGCCACGTTATAGTTGCAAATGGGCAGTCTTGGAGCCACCTTCTTGGAAGAAATCCTTTTCCATGACCAGCCATGAGATTGGATAGTAGTTGCAGGGTTGCTTAGAGGCCGACAGTCGTGAATAAAAAACTTTGATCCGAAAAAATTGGACCTGGTAATGAAAAACAATTGTGTATAAATGATTTAATGATAATAACATGTTGATGATATGAACAGGAGGCTGGCTTAAAAAATATGCACCTCAATTTCCCAGCATAATTATCGCCAGTCTGAGAAAAATCGTTCTGAGCAAAAGATATCAAAAGGTCTGTTTTAGTGGCTTTCTTGACCCTTTTTGCTGCCAATAGCAATTTACTCACATCCCCTGAAAGAGCTGTATAAAACACAAACGTTCCAGTCATTTGACATGATGACTTTAAGCATTAGAAGAAACCCAATCCTCATGAAGGGAAAACAATATGAGCATGTAAATGAAAAGCTTATCCGCAAAAAGAAAAAAAAAACGATACTTTCTTTTTGCCTAATTTTGGATTTCATATTTCATCAACGACAGACAGAAGATCATAAGTTACCTGGACTCAAGCCAAGGTATAACCGATATGTAGATGTTACCCTATCCCTTCTGATAAAGCACTGAATAGGAGAATCTCTTGGCCCCGGCTAACACAAATTTCCCAGAATTAAAATCAAAGACGGATATCAATAATAATAACAAGGGGAATTCCAAAAACATTCAAGAAAGTTAAACTTACCAGCTTAAGCGACATTGGAAATGTGAATAGACCACATTCTTCAGGAGTCTTAACAATTTCTTTAGTAATCTCTCTCCAAGATTTGCAAACCGCAGCACAAGCAACCACAGCTGTACGAGCCGGCCATGTAGTCTCACTGGCCTCTACTCTACCGATAATATCAAGAAGCAGCTCAGAAGGCAAGTTGGCCCACGGGCTTTGTTTTGCCACGGGATATGAAGAAGATGATGATCCATCGGCATTAAAATGCAAATCTCGGTGGTCTAATTCACACTTGTGGTTGACTGGTCGCTTTAGCTTGCTATCCGTACTATTTTTCCCCTTAAGATCTCGGAAAATGGATTTAAATGGCATTTTTTTTTTTTTTNCTTTTTTTTTTTTTTTGTTCGGATTGACTCTGTGGATACAATTCAACCGAACTTTATAGTATCAGAGTACTAAAGTGAAGGATTATACAAATTTACACATTATAACACAGCAAAACAGATGTGAGTAGCGCTTGCATTTGAAAATGTGTTCTCACATTCGAAACCTGAACAGCAGAGGGTGAAAAAGAGAAAATCGGGCCTTTAAATTGAAAAGGCCTGACAGCAGAAGGAATAATTCTTGATATGCCTATACGTGATAAATTACAAATATGCTTTCAATGCTGATGAATTCAGTAGCCCACAAGCTCCAAATCCAAACAAGATGCGTTTTTTATGAGAAATCAGAAGCATTATGCTCAACAAAAACTCACATCCACTGCATTTATGTTCAGAAAAAAAAAAACAATGCATATACACAAACAACTGAGAATGTAAAGGAAATTCATGAATACCTAATCCCCAAATTGCTTAGCGAAAGCCAAACCCTAAAAAGAAGACCTTTTCACGTTTCAATGTCTCCTGAATCCAAAACACGAATGCACACGCACGCAGAGGCATACACGTACGCCTATGTACATAGATGAGCGCAAAATTTCTCCACAAACACCCAATTTTCTCGGGGAAAATAAAATAAATACAATGCGGTGGATCAGAACAGAGCCCGACAATTACTTGAAGAATCCCACCGTGTCCCCGCAATCTTTTAGGCTTTTAAACGAAAAAAAAAAATGAAAATTTTGCTCGAATAATTAAGGAAAGTACACCTAATACCTATTGAAATTTCTACTTTCCGGGGTCAAAATATATAAATTAGAGCAGTGGGACACTCAAAACAACAGGGGATGCCGCAGGCCACCGCCACAGCCACCGCCACTATCGAGACGAGGATAGCAACAAAGCGTTCCTCGGATTCCCCGACCTTTTTTTGCGCGTTTCTTTCTTTATTGCTAACATCTTTTTTATTGCTCTTTC
>BKCP01004973.1:596518-612989 GCA_008636005.1 Striga asiatica | reverse complement strand
AATCTTTTTTCAAAAATCACTCATTATTTTATCTCTAGATTACTCATTAATTTCTCAGTTTAGTTAAATTTCTTACATATTAATTATTAAATAATGAAAATAATTATTATTTTATATATGTAATATGATATTTATATATTATGTTCCAAAAATTATAGCAAATAAAAAGTTAAAAATTAGAACAATCAATTTTATTTTTTTAAAAAAGGTTTAAAAATTCTAACCTACATGGATTAAAATACAAATAACTATTGTCTATCATCTAAAATTTACACATATAAGTAATAAGCACAAAAAAAATATAACCGTTTCATAAATCAACTCATTTACATCGATAAGTACAAGTTTTAAAAGTTTATATTTACTTTTATTAATTATGAAATTTTTATTTATTACCTTTTTCATATTTATTAGTAAGTGTTACGATTTAAAATTTAATGGCAATTGGAATCACTAAATACACTAAAATTTCAATGATAACATGTAAAAAATTAAATGCGAAGACTTATTGCCAAATAGATGAATGTTGAATGCTTAAGATATCTTTTATATTTGATATATTTATAATAGTAAAACTATAATTACAATGATTAGTAAAAGAGAAAGTAAAATTTATTGTAAAATTAGAAGTATGCATAATAACAAATGAAATATGTTAACTAAAAGTAATTGAACGCAATTGTCAAATAAATTATAAAATATAATAACTTTTGTTAGTTAAGAATATAAAATAAGATGGGTATTACTATATTACTAATTTGCCATTAAAAATATGTCAAAGTAAGGGTGTTTTAGACAGTTCAACGTAGATGTATCTTGTTTGTTTTGAAAAAAATTACTAATTATCATAAATTAAATGAAAATTACATTAAATGTATGATATTTTCTATCATTATAAAAAATTTTCATAATAATTAGTTGCACGTAATATTATATATAATGTAAATTTTTTTATTGATTTAAAGCCTTATTTTTACTACAAGAAAAATGATGAAATTTTAACAAAAATATATTACAATCGAATTTCAACGACAATCTAACGAATATTTCAATGTTATTACTCCCTTTTGAATTTTCCAATAAAAAGTTTCTAACAAATATTTCAACGGGCAGATCCATGTTTATAGGCCCGACACAGACTCTCGTCCCAAAACATCTAGGATATATTATGTAACAACAATTGTTGGAATATTTTTCATAATTTTAATCATGTCCCCTATTTTAAAAATAAAATTAAAAGAAAGAAAATATATAATGAATTACTTTACAAATCAACCAATTATAATTTAATCCAACTCATAACTTTATTAAAGTTTTATAACATAAACTCGGTATCACAATTAAAGAAAATATTATAAAATCTCAAAATTACAAATTTACCCTCTATTTCTACTTTTTATTCTTGATGATAACTCTATTCTCTTTTTTGCAACATAATGTTTTCTCTAACTTCAAAATATATTTTTTACATCTTTTTTAACTAATGTACGTGGAATTCTAGCTATATGTTCATAATTTATAAATTCATCAATTACATAGTTGAGTTGAGCGAACTATACTACAATATAAATTTTTTGTTCATAAAAATTTAAAAAAATATACTATTTTCAGTGATTTTCTTATGTTGAATTTACAAACATTATACTTTTTTTTCTTAAATACTTTTTAACTTATTGTGATTGTATTGTTGTGTTAAAACTAAAAAATATATTATGAATAAGAAAGATGATATTAAGAAATTATAATTTATAAATTATAATGACATTATATTATTTTGATGGTATACTTTTTCTATGAACTAAATATTCTCTAAATATTAATTTATTTTGGATATGCCACTACAATTAGTTTTTCAATGGAACTTACATTGATTTGTTTACAATTCCAATGATAGTTTTATCAGGTTGAAATACAGTCTGACAAAAAAATACGGAAATTCACATAATAATAAATAATGGTAATTGGAATCATTAAAATCCATTAAAATTTCAATGTAATTTAATTTGATATTTGTTGAAATATCCAATGAAAGTTATATCAATGAAATATCCGTTGAAATTTTCAGCGGAATACCTGCCTTCAGATTTTCCATTGCAATATAGTAATTTTTTTGTATTTCTTTTTAAATATTAAAATTTTTATGTAGTAGTTTTTTTTAGTCTATAATCTTTTTTCAAAAATCACTCATTATTTTATCTCTAGATTACTCATTAATTTCTCAGTTTAGTTAAATTTCTTACATATTAATTATTAAATAATGAAAATAATTATTATTTTATATATGTAATATGATATTTATATATTATGTTCCAAAAATTATAGCAAATAAAAAGTTAAAAATTAGAACAATCAATTTTATTTTTTTAAAAAAAGTTTAACAATTCTAACCTACATGGATTAAAATACAAATAACTATTGTCTATCATCTAAAACTTACACATATAAGTAATAAGCACAAAAAAAATATAACCGTTTCATAAATCAACTCATTTACATCGATAAGTACAAGTTTTAAAAGTTTATATTTACTTTTATTAATTATGAAATTTTTATTTATTACCTTTTTCATATTTATTAGTAAGTGTTACGATTTAAAATTTAATGGCAATTGGAATCACTAAATACACTAAAATTTCAATGATAACATGTAAAAAATTAAATGCGAAGACTTATTGCCAAATAGATGAATGTTGAATGCTTAAGATATCTTTTATATTTGATATATTTATAATAGTAAAACTATAATTACAATGATTAGTAAAAGATATGCATGTTCCTATAATTTAACTTGCCTATTTCCCAAAACATATAATAGACTAAATGTCATGAATTTGGGAGATTTCATGGATAAGAGAGCTCTATTATTTTGAAGACAGGGCAAGGCGAGTTGGTTTGATGGAGCTCGTAGTCAGCGGCAACTAATGATGTCTGTAGCTTAACCACAGTTTAAGTTACTATAAGACTAGATAGAACGAGCCATGACCTTGTCCAAATATTATTTGTCGACTCTACCTTAACACTGACATCGAGTTACTTGTTATTTGACGAGTTCCACCAATTGGACATTTTTCTCTCTCTAGAGGTTTTAGAAGTTCCACAGTCTTGATTTTTCAGACTGTTGTGTCTACGGTTCCCTTGCCTTTTGGTGTATCTTTTGAAGTAGTTTTTCTTTGGATTGGTCTGTGTAGTGTCATATGTTAGGCTTTTTGACAAACAGGGGTTGACGGGTGCGGTCCCACAGTCGAAGCGCACCAAATCAGGGAAGCCCAAATGAAACTCAAGTGAGGTTCCATCCTAAAACCAATTAGTGGTAGGAGGAGTAGCTTACTAGGCTTATAAGTTAGGCCTATTTTCCCTGTATACAGGATGTGGGATAACTCACAAGTGTATATTCTAACATCCCTCCTCACTTGTGAGTCCTTCGGAAGCCCAAACCCAACTGGGCTGGGTGACGGGTACGTCATTGCACGGTCCCACGTAGGCTCAAGCCCAACTGGACTGGGTGAACCTGCTCTGATACCATGACAAATGGGGGTTGATGGGTGCGGTCCCACGGACGAAGCGCACCAAATCAGGGAAGCCCAAATGAAGCCCAAATGAGGTTCCATCCCAAAACCAATTGATGGTAGGAGGAGTAGCCCACTAGGCTTATAAGTTAGGCCTATTTTCTCTGTATAGACGATGTGGGACAACTTACAAGTGTATATTCTAACACTTTTCCTCGTTTGTAGGTCGGTGATTGTTCTAATTTACTTGTCGTTTAGAGTTTTCGCCTACTATCTTTGTCTTATTTGTTTTTTTTTTCAATCTTTGCAGGTTTCTTCAATTTCACTCTCTAGTGGGGTTAGATTCAAGATTACAAGCTCTTTCGCGCCGCAACTATGGAACATGAGATCATCAAGAAATTGAAGAATTTCGATTTATCAGATAAAAAAAAAAACGGGCATAGTTCTCCCAGAGACAAATATTTAACCAAGATTACAGAAATGTTCTCTCAGTTTGATTGGTAAAATATATGGAGAAAAGCGGGAAAATTTGGGGGGGTCTCAAAGCGACGATGAGAGTAATATGGAAAACTCAATGACCTTTCTCGGTGCGAGTCTAAGGACAAAATCGTTTTCAATTTTTCGATTCTTACAACACTGAAAAACTTACTTTGTTCTTTATTCACAGACACCTTGAGTTCTTATGAATTAATTACTCTTGTAGCTTGGACAAATCCATAGTTGGTTTAAAGTCCATGTATTGTGGCCAGGGAAGTAGTAGATAGAGTCGGGTACAATGTTGGTTAGATTAGGAGGGAGTCTTATTCGTGTAATTCTAAATTGTACATTGTGTGCAAACCGATCACTAATAAAAGAACTATAAAGGGTAGTGGAACGCTCCCAAAAAAAACATTTGTTTTTATATTGCTGCCGCTTTTAATATCTGTGTTCAAACGCACTTTGCGCACTCTATTTACTCCCGAATGCGCTAAACTTAAGTGGCAGACTCGCGCGCTTCAAAATCCTAGTTGGCGAAAAATCATGTTTCGTAATTTAGTTTGGATAAAAAATAATGTTATTCTAGATCAATAATTTTAAGTTCAGACATTCCACACATATTGAAAAGCTAACTTGGGTAATTCCATAATACTTTGATTAATATAACCCTTAATTTGTTTTATAAACTTACTTACTGCTGTTTATATGACTAATATATAGTCTTAAAATTTGTTTTTGAATCTCCGACTTTTCCAAATTGAATGTTACGATAAAAATGATTAATATATCAAATTTTTATACATATATATTACATTTTTATATATAATATATCAAATTAATCATGTCTTGATGAACTTTAATTTGACATTTATATTATACATATAAAATAATTAAATGATTTTATTTATATTTATAATTATAATTATATTATCTATTAATATTAATTCGAAAAGATATATTTTTTATATATCTTTTAAGTGACGGTGCCAATTTAAATCGTGTAAGTGACGGTGCCAATTTAAATATAAATAATAATATATTTTTTAAAAAAGTATTTAAAAACTAAAACAATTTTTGTTGTTATTATTATTTAATATGAAATATAATTTTCTTAAAAAGTACCTGTATATTACACGGTGATTGTAGTAGTACCTAAATATATCTAAATGAAACAATATTATAACAGATATATGCCTAATAATAGTTGAAATTAATATTTAAAATTTTTATATTAAAATTGAAAAGAAAAAAAAATATACAATGGATGTATATTACAATATTTGAATTTTTTATTTTTCAAGAGAAAAGAATCTGAAAATATTATCCCTTCATTTCTTAGACGCTCACAGAAAGCTCTGCACGCACAAATACACAGTGGTCGCAAAGGTGAGGGGGGTTTTTTCGATTGCCTTTTCCGTCTCTGGATCTCCATAATTTTCTGATCTTTTTCTTCTTTTCTTTGTACGCTGCCGCTGCCAATCGCCGCCTGCCGCCGCCTTCTATTGCCGTTATTCGCGCAGGGAACGTTCAAGCTGAAATTATTTTGGTGCCTGCATAAATCGGTCGAGATCTTCTAAAGGTGGGTAAACTTTTCTCAGAAAGTAGGTTTTCCTTGAGCTAATTACTTTGTCGTCCAAGCTTGCATTTTTCGTTCTTCGAGTTTGGTTTGAGTCCAAGCTGATTGGAAATGATCCCTTTTGTTTTCGTAGCCTTGTAACTAATGGATGTGCTAAATCTTGATGGGATTTGAAGGTTTATGTAGTATTGAAAATTGAGGGTTATGTCTATGAAGTTTGTGAGCTCGGGGTTTGATTGTTGAATGGTCCCAACTTGTCTCGTCTTTGTTCGGCTTTTCACAAAATAAAATTGCTGTCTGCTCTAATGCACTTTTCCCCTTCCTAACGTGTGAATTTCTTTTTGTGGTCTTCACAAAGGTCATACCCCAGTGTGTTGTTATGTCTTTATGTAGATGCAAGAACCATTCATATTTTCCACTGAACAGCATGCATAGATAAAAACTGGAAAATTTGCTTGCTAATGTCCAGTTTGCAGCAGCACTGCCATTAGGTTTTGAATTGTTCTTTTGTTGCTTTGGTTAGAGTCGGTAATAGAAGTTGTAGTCCCGTATCTTCTTGCCATACATTTACAATTCTAGAAATGCTGCTATCTTAATATCCGTTTTATAGAGGAAGTTATGTTTAAATACCAACAGGATTCTGTCCAATATATGTATTTCAAGCTATTTTTACCCTAGTGGAGACTGGAGTACTGGAGGGTTTTTGGAGTCATGAAACAGCTAGTACGTTAGCAATATCACTCATTTAAAAAAAACAAAAAAAAATTGAAGAAAGTTGGGCTTCTGCATGAGACACAAATACTGCAAATTCAGGCATAAATAAAAACGCTAGGGTTCCCAGCACAGCTGACTTGCGGTTCTTTTGAATATGTTTGATTTTTTTCTCATTTTAAAATGAATATCGCGCCCCTTCAGTTTTGATGGCTAACTACATCATTTGAGCTTATGTAGAAATTATAATTATTCTACCTGCTGTTCTTGTGTACATATGTTGCATAAATGTTTGTGCTACTTACATACTTTTTATATTCTTATACAATGTTGTGAATAGTGTGCATTATATTCTATTAGTCCACATGTAAATAAACGTTATACATATGTTGAGTTGTTTTGGCTTAACTGGGACTCTGTGGTTTGTATTTTGCTCCATTGTATAGTGCCTATTTGTATCTTAAGGCTCTTGCTGAAGACTTCTGTTCAAGCTACTCTTGTTCAGAGTGTTTCCTTCATATATGCTACGCTAGGTTGGTTTATTGTTCTGAGTTCTGGAGATTACTGGTTTTGTTGTTTATTGACTTATTCTGAAATTAGATAGTTTTGTCTATGGTTGTGCTTTTGTTTGGAGTTTCAAGTGATTGTATTATAATTAAATCAATGATTTTCTGAATAAATATTGATTGACAATTAGTGTGGATTTGATATTTAGTAAGGGCTCATTCTCTTAATTCCTAACCAAAGGTCTCACTGGAACTTAAAAGGGCTAGACATGTGCTCTTGCAGTTGATCTGACCGATTTTTTGTGTTAGGCAAGAAGAGTTGTCATAATTCGTAAAAGTTGTGTATCTTTTTTCTTTTCTGGAGATGATGTATACCATAGAATTATAACTCCACGACTCTATACACAGTAGATCTAAACCTGGCTATAGTTTAGAGCCCATGTTTGTAGGAATCAATATTTGCATGTCATGCCTATTATCACGATACTATATCATGTTATCAAAATCAGATCCACTATCTGCGTGATATTCACACTCTTTATTCTGTTTTTTCAGTTTTAAAAGAAATGGCTGCTAAATACATCTTTCCTGCTATACTGGGGTCTGCTGTCATCGCGTATGTCAGCGACAACTTGATCGCTGACCAGAAGATCTTTGGAGGTTTTTTTTCTTACTTACCTTGAATTAATCATCAATAACATTGTCCTTTGTGTCCTTAAATATCACATTTGATTCTAGGTACAACTCCTTCGACTGTCTCGAATAAACAATGGTGGCTCGAGACTGACAAGAAGTTCCAGGCATGGCCCCGCACGGCTGGCCCTCCTGTGGTCATGAACCCAATCAGCCGTCAAAATTTCATCGTTAAATCCGACCTCGATCAGTAAAGTCACCTTTTACTGTTTATCATTGAGTCCGTGTATCTATCTTTTCCATGGCTAATGTTGGGCTCGTTCAGTCTCGACTTTTGTGTATTGAAATCGTGTTTGTTTGGTTCAATAATCATCTCAATAGCAGACTTGAAGAATTGGCTAGTAATAAGTGCTTACGCTTCGCGTACTCTTGACTTACATGTCTCTTCATGCTGAAAGATGGTTATTGTTCGGTATTGGTACTATTGTGGGGAAATCGCTTTTTCTTTTGATGTGTGTTTGTGGGGTTTCTATATACCATTGGGCATTTTTCATTTTGTGCAGTTTATCTTCATTTGCAGGTTTCTCACGACAGTGTGTGAGATGGTCCTGTCTGATCCTTGCATTTGCTTGAATATTTATATTTCTGGGCATGTTGATTGTTGACGCAAGCAAATTAGGAAATATTTCATTGAATAAGGAAATCATTTTTATATAACTAATCTCAGTAAGGCAGTAATGGTTTTTAATTCCACCACTGCTATATAGCTTTAAGCCTTTCAAGTGGTGAAAGCTGTTGGTCATGGATTCAAATTTTGGAGAAATTCAACTTAATCTCACAGTACAGTATCCTTCCAAAAGCGTTTTGAGTGTTATAGATCAAGTTGCTGGACTTATTTTCATTAGGTTTTGTATGTCTGGTTTTTTTCTTCTAGGAGGAGAGTTTTGTAGAGTAGATGTACGTGGTGTGTTCGAATCTGAAGTGATTAGAGGTAAAAGAGAAGAATTTGTTGGTTGTGACAGAGTTGGATTATGAGGAATGCTTGTCTGGTCTTGAGGAGAGACTGTTTGATTTGGTGGTCAAAGAAGGATGGAGGAGGATCTTTATATAAAGTGTTGTGGTTAAGAGAAGTGTTCTGTTTGGCAAAGGGAAATGAGAAGACTCATAGAATTGCACATGTCTGGATATAAATGTTTGGTATCCAAGTTGTAAAGTCTATAGTCTTTACAACCTAATGGATAACCAAGAAGAATGCATTTGGATGCTCTTTTTCTCAAATTTATGTTGGTTACCAGAAAGTATAGATGTATAGCATAGGCAACCAATGACTTTTAAATGATCATATGAAGGTGGTTTCTTATGCAACATTTTATAAGGATATTTATTTGCCAACCCAGAAGATGGTGCCCTGTTAATTATGGATGCAACAATTACGATGCAATCAATCCAAAATGGTAAAGGTAGTGAAGCATGAAATAATAGAGCTCTAGCTACTTGAAGTGAGTATTGGTATTTCCTTTCTACTCTACCATTCTGTGGGGTTTCTACACAACTAGTTTAGTGTATAATTCCATGTAAGGAGTAAAAATCATTAAGAATAAACTCAGTTCCATTGTCAGACCTGAGGGTTTTAATTTTACAATTGAATTGGGTGAGAACCATGATGTAAAAATGTTCTAAGTGTGATTTAGTGTCTATTTGTATGCAAGAGGGTACACCCAAGTAACCATATTGTAATCATCAACAATTGTTAAGAAATACTTAAAACCATAATGAGATTGAAATGAAAAGGGTCCCCATAGGTCACAGTGGATAAGATCAAAGGGATTATCTAAAGTAGAAGTGTTTATTGGACATTAAACCTTCTTTTGTCTAGAGTAGTGACAGACATCGCAAAGGTTAACATGTTTACAAGTCTTGTTAGAAAAAGGTAGTTTCAGTTTGCTAAATGATAAATAGCTTAATCTATAATGTCATATTCTATTGTTTGATGTAGAAGCATTTACATGTAAAGGTGAAGTTACATTCTCAACAAGAAGTAGAGAGGTAGAATAATGAATAGTATGAAATGATGGTAATGACATAGCAGAGATATATGTAGGACCTTGTGATGAGAGACGATAGAGACCTTCTTTTAGTTCAACAAAACCAATCGTTTTGTGAGTTGTGAGGTCCTGTATGATACAATAAGAGGATACAAATTAAACACAACATGAATTTGTGGAGACTAATTTTGAGACTAATAGTAAGTTGAATTTAAATGTAAGAACATATAAAATGCCAGTCAAGATTATAGTAAAATCTAAATGTACAGTTTCTATGAGTGATGTTATAGTGTGCCTACCATTAGGTAAGTTTATTTTAGTAGAAGTTTGAGAAGCATGCACAATATAAAGAGATGCATCACATATCATGTGGTTTGTTGCCCCAGTGTCTACTATCAAAGAACATTTAGAAAGTTGTGTATTAGCAGCACATGATAAGGACAACTTAACTGATGCCTCATAAAAGACTGTAGCAACAGCAAGAGTGGTTTTAGTATTCTCTGTTGTCATGTTTGTTTTCTTAGAACGTTTGAATTCTAGAAACTCATAAAACAAACGATTAGTAAGAAAGTCAACATTAATATATTTAGAAGGTGAGCCATTAGTCATATTGGCATTGGTTGGATGATTAGGATTAATTCTAGGGCCTTGCCAATGAGAAGGGTAGCCAATGACTTGATAGCATCGATCAGAAGAGTGACCATGGTAAACACAATGAAGGCATTTTATGCGTTTCTTGTCTTTGTTTTCATTGGAAAAAAAGGGTAGATGAGGTTTTTGAGTTATGTTTGATTTGGCTATCATAGCAAGAGAGTCAATAGGTTTTGTGGTACTAGGGACAACACGTTGGCTTTCTTCTTGAAGTAGGAGAAAGTAAGCAGTCGATAGAGAGGGCAAGGGAGTAGACAATATGATGTGGTAACGAATAGAAGTATAGGACTCATGCAAGCGACCAAGAAATTTCAGAACGAAGTTATTTTGTTGTGCAATTGCCATATATCCAAACACATTGCAGGTGCAATTGGCAATGGTACCAAAATGACATTTACAGAGGGCGATAAGTCACGTATTTGTCCCATAAGGATTTAAAAAGATTGTAGTATTGAGTTATGGACATAAATCCTTGATCAATGGTACTTGGGGATTTTTAGAGTTGAAAAATCGTAAGTCCACTACTTAGGGCATAACAAATACTGGTTTCATCCTAAACCTTTTTGGCAGTGTTAAAAAACAATAGAGATTGACGATCTCTTTAGTAATTGAATTGAGAAGCCAGGACGGGACGAAATTATTAGCGCATATCCATGAAAGATAAAGAGCAAAGTTATCGGTAGGGGAAGGAACGACGATAGGTCCGTCGATAAAGCCGACCTTGTTCTTCACACTAAAGGCGACCATGATGAATGCGCGACTCCAAAAAACGTAGTTCTCGCCATTGAATGGATCGACGATGATGAGAGCGTCGGGATTGTCACTGACCTGCAAATACAACGACGATGAGGGGTCGTTAGTAGGATTTTCCATCGGCATCAACAAATTGAAGAGGAATATCTAAGGAGGTCGAAAGGATTGGAGGATTTTTAGGTGATTGATACCATATTAAGTTTTCAATCAGGGGCGGAGCCACCACAAAGGTTGGGATGGGCTCCTGCCCGGTCTTAAATTTTGGACTTTGTTAATTTTATACTAGTAAAAAAAAATATTTTAGCCCATGTTACTTTAGCATTAGTCCAGTTCTTATATTGAAAAAAAAATAAGTTAATTTATTTTATATTAAATTGATGAATTATATATTTGACCATGATTTAAGTTTCTTTCCACTTTTATTTTTAGATTATTATATCCCTTTTATGTCATTTTTTTAGATTTTATTTTAATAATTTTATTCGAGACAATATTTGATTGTGTTAGAGTTTTATTAGAATACTTACTATGTGATTGAATATATAGATTTCACAATCAAGTTTATATATTCTCTGAATTATTAATAATGACTTGATTATATGAAATTTACTACTAAATCTCATTTATTTGTCTAACAAATTCAATGAAATGGCATTTGTACTTTAATGACATGTCATACGACAAGAATAACATGACTATTACACTGTTTTATAGTAGTTCTTTTAATAAATTATATTTTTTAATTAAAATTCAAGTACATGAGAAAATTATCTTTGTACATTTTTAAAGAAAAAATAAATATTTGTCATATGTATAAGAGAGTAGTTAAAACTCCAAGTTTTTATTAAAGGAGAGTCATCTCCATATAAAACATGACTAGTTAGAAGTAAAATAATTTTTATTTTATAAATGCAACATTCACTTTTTGATATTATTTATTGTGATTCATGCAATTTATGTTGATTTAAAAATAATTTTCAAATTTTGATTTTTTTATACATGTGTCTATCTAGAATTTTTGAATCGAGTATTTTAAGTTCGAGCTCGTGCTCGTTTAATAAACGAGTTGTCGTGATTCAACTCGTTTAATAAACAAATAAAAATTTTAGCTTGGGTTCGACTCGTATAAACTCAGTTCAAGTCATTTAGTAAATTTTAAAACATAGACCAAAATCCAAAACTCTAACCGAATTATTCGCAAACACGTTCGATTCGACTTGTTTGATAGACAAGTTCGATTAATTGTTCGAGTTTGGCTTGTTTAAATATATAAGCATTACAAGTAGAATCGACCTATATTAGATGACAACTTAGTTCGAATGACAGTTGCATATTTTGTAGTCTTGGATAAAAAAAAAAATTGGCTACGCCCCTGTTTCTAATGTTTAGGTTTTGTGAGGGAAAGATGGACAAACACGGGGAGAGAGGAGGGAGAAAACAAACTGAGACTTTTTTTCCAACTTCAAATTTCATTAAAAGAAAACTCAGAATATACATACGCATAGCCAACCGGCTACAAATTAAACACCTTACCTGACAGACCAGATAAGAGTTAACACGAGGGATTACACAATGAACCCCCTACACAACCAACTAGGCCAAACAAGTAAAAAAACAAGCAAAAAACTACAAACTAAGTTCAAACCACATTAATTTTCATCCCTGCTAAGCACAGCTACAAAGGAACAAGAATTAAAGCAAGATATTAAGCCATAGAAACCCTGTGTCAATGTAACATCCCCACAGGTAACATTTTGTCTTTCCACAAGTTTGCTTCTGAGATGTTCGTCATTGACCTAAATTTCCACAGCTTGCCACCCAGGTTCTTTGCCTAAGAATAACCACTCTTGTAAGCCTTTAAGCTCCTGTCCTCCAATCTGATGGATCTGAGATTCTTGAACCTTTCACCTCTGAACCAATTTGTCCCTATGCCAAGCCACTCCCTTCACAAACCCAGTCCCTTCAATAGTTACATTAGCACTGAGCCCACACACCTGAGCCCCTACTCCTTGCAACCTGCCAGCCCCTCCTCTACTAGGTTCATTAACACCTTCAAACTCCAGCCATTCCTTGTATGCTTTGTCTACTACCTGCTTCTCTGCCACCCATTCTTGATTGAATATCCAACCATTTCTCGTAGTCCACAACCACCACATGATAAAGGTTGACAATGAAATCCTATCCTTTCCACTTCCTTTGAGTTTTAAGGTACAGACCTCCTCCCACCATCCTTTGAAATCCACATGTGGCTGTTGTAGCTGTTCCCAAAAACCCCTGCTAATTTCCACACTCTCCTTGCTCTGCCACAGGTAAACAAGATATGCTCTAATGTCTCTCTCTCCTCCCCACATCCTCTGCACTTGTCATCCTCCACCACCCCTCTGCTACACAAATTACTCATAGTGCTTATACAATTGTGGTAACACCTCCACAGAAAGTATCTCCCTTTTATCACCCTACTCATCAACATATTAAGTCTAGTCATAACCCTCCAAAGCTGTTTAATAATGAGAGCTACATTAAAATCCTCAAACACCTTAAACAAACTGAGACTTTGAATTGGATTAATGGAAAAAGTGTGTGTACAATGTGGAAAAATAACTATTTATAATAACCATCTATTTTACAGTTTTTACTAGACTAGAGTTGTCATTTGTATTTGTGACAACTAACTAAAACTAATGATACAATTGGCATAAGAGTAATTTTACGGTCGTATTTATAATATTGTCAGAAACACAGTAAAATATATATTTGGTGGACTCTGCCCTTCGTTTTATGTTAAAATACTTCAAAATACAAAGGAAATAATTTTGTGAAGTAAAAATTGAAAAAAAAGAAATTAATAATTTCAGCGGTAGGTGAATGAGATGAGGAAGAAAACAATCGGCACTTGACTTTGAATGCAACGTGAGTTGACTGCAAACATGGTATGATTCATTAATTACTTGTTTTTGCCTATTTTAATTTTTGGACTCATTTATTATTACTTAACTTAGAGACAATTGATGTAGACGTCATAATGAGAACTATACATTGTTGAATATGTCAGGTAAATGAGTAAGGCAGTGGACCGAATATCGGCTACAAATCCGTCCCAGTGCACTGCCGTCACCTTGACGTGATTACAACGTCATATTCTTATTTGTCCCTTTCACCTACTCTATTTTTTGATTTTTCAGCTACCTTCAAAATTAAGATGGATATTGTTTTTTTGAAAAAAGGAAGTGCAAAACTACTGATTGTAATTTCTGACTAATTTCAAAACTTTAAATGGTAAAATATAAATGTTACATGTATTGGCGAGATCTCAAGGTTTTGAGTTTAGACTAATACCCCAAATAAATAAATGAATAAATAAATAAATAAATAATAATAATGATAGTACATGCTTGACGGCTTGACCTTCTACGAGGTTCCATTTATTTGGTGAGAGCTTTTGTTCCTATAAATACCGTGGGTGGGTTTGTGGTAAAGCTCATCCCACAAAACTCAAACCCCATTCTTGTGTACATCCTTGAAACCAAATTTCCTTATAAAAAAAAAAAATGGCAGAACAGAAAAGCAAGATTCTGATAATCGGAGGTACGGGGTACATCGGTAAATTCATAGTCGAAGCCAGCGCTAAATCCGGCCACCCCACCTTCGCCTTAGTCCGCGAATCCGCAGTCTCCGATCCCGTCAAGGGCAAAATCGTCCAGGAATTCAAGAATTCTGGCGTCACCATTGTCACCGTCCGTATTATTTCAAATTTAATTTTATGTGATGAAACGTATTTTTTTTTTCTTTATATCGAATTTCAATTTATTTTTAATGCACAGGGTGATCTGTACGACCACGACAGCTTGGTGAAGGCGATCAAGCAAGTCGACGTTGTTATATCCACCGTTGGATCCTTGCAATTGGCCGATCAAGACAAGATTATTGCTGCTATTAAGGAGGCTGGAAATATTAAGGTAAAAAAAATTGAAACATTTACCATTTTGAAGAAAAAGGGTTGGGACAAAATTGGGACCTTGTTAACATTTTATTTTCTTTAATAATTCTTGCAGAGGTTTTTCCCGTCGGAATTCGGTAACGACGTGGATCGGACTCGGGCTGTTGAGCCCGCTAAATCCACTTTCGAACTGAAGGCCCAAATCCGTAGGGCTATCGAGGCCCAAAACATTCCGTACACATATGTCTCGTCCAATTACTTCGCGGGCTATTCACTTCCGTCTCTGCTTCAGGGGAATTTAACTGCTCCTCCTAGAGACAAAGTTACCATCTTAGGAGATGGCAATACCAAAGGTAATTAATTAATTAATTAATTCATTGATATTGAAATGTGAATTATTACATTTTGATGAGGTGAATTCTTAATTTTCAAATTGTTTTAGGTGTGTTCAATTACGAGCAAGACATCGGGACTTACACGATCAAAGCTGTGGATGATCCAAGGACACTGAACAAAATTCTCTACGTTCGGCCTTCGAAAAACATATACTCGTTTAACGAGCTCGTGGCTTTGTGGGAGAAGAAAATCGGGAAGACTCTCGAAAAAGAATATGTTTCCGAAGAACAACTGCTTAAGCAGATACAGGGTGAGTTGAATCGTTAATTTGAAAATAATTTCATTGCGAATTGTTGTTTGCTTAATTAACTTAATTTTTTTTTGCAGAATCACCGATTCCATTTAATATAATTCTGGCAATCAACCACTCGATTTTCGTGAAGGGAGATCAAACTTACTTTGAAATCGAGCCATCGTTTGGGGTTGAGGCCTCGGAACTTTATCCGGATGTTAAGTACAAAACTGTGGAGGAGTATCTTGATCAGTTTGTGTGAAAGAAAATGTGATCTGTGGGAAGGCTTACCTATAATTGGTTTATCTTTGGTCTTGAGTTTTTTTTTTTTCAAGTGCTTTGTTATGGCAGAAATTCTATGGTGTCTTGTATTTGTTGTTTAATAATGGAAGCATTTGGTCAATAAAAATGGAGATTGCTTGAGATTTGATTGCTTGTGTTGTTTTCAACCGAGCCGATTTGTCTCATTTATCAATATTAACAACTCAAAAATTACATAAAAGTTTCTACAAATATAATGTTCTTTGTCTCATTTATCAATATTAACAACTCAAAAATTACATAAAAGTTCCTACAAATATAATGTTTCATTAAGGTTCTTATCACAGTTATCGCTGTAAAAAAATTGTCATTGCAATGAAAAATTTAATGGTAATATTTTTCAACTAAAATTACAATGGATATTCGAATGATATAAATTCCGTTTGAATCATTTGCTATAAAGTATTATGTTGGAATGAGTTTTCCATTGAAATTTTAGATGGAATTTGGCAATTTCAACTTTTTTTACCATAGTAATTCTGTCGAATTTTTTTCACTCATATTTCAATTATTGAAAAATCTACCGTTAGAATCATCAAATTCAACGGAAATTTTAATAGAAAACTCATTCTAGTGTAATATTTTTGTTGAAATTTTCGTTAGAGTCAATTGAAAAGTTTCAACTGAAATAATAATATTGGAATATCCAATTCCATAGGAATATAGCGTTGAAATTTCAATATTTTTTGTAGTGAGTGCTAATACATAAACTTGAGCCTTGTTTTGT
>BKCP01004973.1:581575-593721 GCA_008636005.1 Striga asiatica | reverse complement strand
TTTTTCTAATTAAGAGAATTTTGGTGATGTTAGTAATTAACCTATCTATTATGTAATATGAAAGTTGCAATGTTTAACATATATATACTTTTATTTAATATAAATTAATCTAAGAATAAATTTATTCCTTCCTTTTAATATGAATTAGAAATTTATATATATAAATTTTATTTGCAAAGTTACAAAGTGCATCATCAACTTAGACACAACCTTTTTGAGCATATTTGAAATGAGCTTAATTGTGTTAGAAGTAGTATTTTGATCAATTCATGAATGTGTAATAAATACCTTTATTTTTTTTATTCATAATTATAAAGTACATAAAAAATATTTACTATTAATAATAATAATAATACATTAAAATAATAACATGTGTTGTCATTTCAAAGAAAAAGCTGAAAAAAAAACTTAGAAGCGTGTGTCTCCTATCTTATCTAAAATATGATAATTTTTTAACTTATTCTATTAATAATAATTAATACGTACTATATAACCAAGCATTTGGTTGATGAAAAACTCAAACAATGTACTGAAGAAAACTCTTGTTTTACCTTGCATTTCAATTGACAGAAACCCAAATTTTCCCAATTTTAATATGCCTAATTCTTCTGAAGATGATAACTCGTCTTCGGTAAATTCCCGCTATAGTCGAAACATGCCTCTCGCGCGCGGCCAATTTTCCATAATACAATTGCAACCCCATGCAATTCCAACGTTTTCCATATCAATCGATGCTTTCTATTCTCATCCGAGCTGCAAGCTCGAAGTTCTACCTAGCTGGGACGTTCGGCCTCGAGCTGCGATTTCTGAGTTCTGGGACGTCCGGCCCCGAGCTCGAGCTCTGAGTTCTGCCTGCTGGGCTAGGCGGAAAAAACTTATCCAATAGACATAAATAATATTGCTAAAAAAAAAAGAAAGCATAAAAAACATAGGACTACCGGACTTCACTTCAAAGGCCTTCTCTGCAGCCATACCTGGTCCGAGCTATCATCCTCCCCATCGATGAGCCCGATATCCACTAGATCGGTTTGGGGAGGGATCTCAGCTTTCTCTTGTCTCTTTGTGCTATTCGAGATCTCATGGTGCTCGATATCCCGCTCTCTTTTCTTGCATTGGGCCTCCGCCCTCTTCAGCATTATCTCACAACACGACATGGTCTGCCTTTGATCTCCCGCACCTCTCCAAATTGGTTACCAAATGGGAACTTTATCTTCATGCAATATGTTGATACTGCAACCTGAAAGGAGTTCAAGTTGGGTCGTTCTAGAATAACATTGTATGATGAGCTGTCGTCTACCACCAAGAATCTAACCATCTTAACCTTCTTTAGTTCCGATCTTTTGAGGACAACTGGCAGGTGTAGCTCTTCTAGTGGTATGACCTCACCTCCATTGAATCCATAGAGGGAATGACTTTGTATGATGAGTTGTCGTCTACCACCAAGAATCTAACCATCTTAACCTTCTTTAGTTCCGATCTTCCGAGGACAATTGGCAGGTGTAGCTCTCCTAGTGGTATGACCTCACCTCCATTGAATCCGTAGAGGGTTGTGTAGAGTGGGACGATGCTTACATTGAGCTCCATCTGCTTGAGGCACTGGGCGAAGATGATGTCCACTCACTTGCACGTGTCGATAAAAACTCTCTGCACCTCGTACCCGACAGATTTATACATATATATTTTGGTAAGTGCACAATTTGATTTGAAAAAATAACTTTATATTAAAAATTATATTTTTAAAAATAAAATATCATGTATTATTTCGCCAAGAAATAAATTATAGTCATGGAAAAAAAATACAGTTTTTGAAAAAGTAATACTGATAAGTGCAATTTTTTATTTTTTTCTTTAAAAAAAACTACATGGATGCCACGTGGCAACGTGACCGTACACAACATGTTTCATTCGTCGAAATCCAACCTTATGCTTTGTTTTACGGGAAAAAAAAAAAAAGAAATGCCAGATACCATTTTGCCAAGAGCCAAAAGTCATAACAGAATTGCAAAAAAAGGCAAAAAAAGAAATGTCAGATACCATTTTGCTAAGAACCAAAAGTCACTTGAATATCTGATTATGTATTTGGTTGTTGAAAGCCGTTGTGCCAAATGTGTTTGTGTGAGCATGATTTAAAAGCCTTTTGGCATCTCTTAGCCAAATCTAGGTCTAAAGATATCCCCTTCCTTTTCCATTATAATTTTCAAGTACCTACGCACTGTGATTGAACTACAAAATACCCGTCGACCATGATATGACGAATATTTTAAGTTTGAACTCAACTCGATAAAAGCAGCCCAACTCAGATTCACAAAAGCTCGAGTCGGGTTGAATCAGTTACAGCCTTTAAGTAATATGCAATACTTCTCCATATCTCATAACTGACCCCATTATTAATAGATAACTATCGTAATAATCCTAACAACCAACACAAGTGTAGACATATTAGGAGAGCACTATATTTGTTTNCAATGAGGACCAATGAGGGCCTAAGCCCACATTAAAAAAAAGAACCCTAGTATATGTATATTACACTTATTACTACTGGTCTACTAGCCCATAATATGAGCCTAACTAATGATTTAACTTAATATAACAATCTAATAAGCATTTGACATTGGGATATAATTGAAAAACTTTAGGATAAATTTTGTACTCTTTCTGTAATCTAATAATTGGTCTGTACTTGAATTTTTGTACAAAAAAGAAAATCTAATACAAAGTTTATTTTCTTGATAGTTATTATATCCTAATAATCGGTCTGTAATTGAAGTTTTCAAAATTTTGTACAAAAAAGAAAAGCTAATAATTTAATAAGCATTTGACATAATATTACTAATGACGGACATACAGAGTAAAAGAAAAAAAGGGAGAAAGAGGAAGGATATATCAATTTTCCGTCCAACCGACTTGTAAAAGGTAAAAATCACTCTTCTTTAATTCGGTGGATGTAAAATTTACTCTTATTTATTTTTTAAGTATTGGTAAATATATTCTTTTTATGTAAAAATTGCAAATTCAAACAATTTTTAGGTGTTTATAGCTCTTTAAAGTGTTATATGTCAAAATAAATAATTTTATTCATTGTTAATTTATAATATTATTTTTGTATATCAGACATTGAGAGATATTTTCAAAAAAGCCCACGTCAACAAATTGTTTGTGAAAATGTCTCAAAAGGAGATACATTGAATCCAATAGATTTGAGGGAGATTGCGGTATCACTCGTCAAAAAGAAACTACAACCGAAAGTTCAATGGTGATCGGAGAGTTTGATTCTTCTCAACTTCCCTCTGATCCCGTATTGAGAATTCCAATCTCACGGTACAGTCCAACGGTTAGGGACCAAGTTCGAAGAGCATATTTGCATAATTAAAGGTCCTCGTCAACCGTTTGATCATCATTTTCCAATGACGAAAGCCTCAACGTCATTACTAAAGGCCAGAAGATTTATAGCTGGTTGGTTTACTGGACACAAGGGGTTGAAGTTTCCATTTCTACATATGCTACATATTGTCTCTATTGCTATCTTTTTAAACCAATTAGAGAACAATCAGGAGGGGAAATTTTTGTTACGGAGAGATTCAGATCTTGGAAAGAAAAATCGAGACTTGGTGTTCGTTATAATATTTTAAATTTTTTAATTAAAAAATTAGGCCCCTGCTCATAATATTTGCTAGATCTGCCCCTATCCAAAGAGCACTATAAATGTTTGCTTATGCATGGTATCCTGGGAAAATGGGACTAATGATAAATATGTTCAACTGTTTGCAGAATTTCATTGATAAATACGTCAACAAAACTGCTCAAAACTTGATCCAAGATCAGCTGATAAAAGCTCAGTTGGATCTCAATACATTAAGATGGAGAATGATTGAAAACTCAATTAAAAAAGATGCAAAACTAAGGCGCTGCATTTATGAATGGTAGATAAAATTAAGCATTTTCTTAGGATAGTTTGATTATAGGCTAAAGTTTGTTTTACTTTAACCTAACAATCAACTATGGTTCAATAACAAAAGGGTATATATTTACATAAGAATGTGAAATCTAGAATCTGTGACATCTGGATGATGAAAGGATAGATTTATGCAGTCCATCGAAAACTCAAGGTGAAAAATGGCACGATAAGTTTGGAATTTCAAATATACAGACAACAATCAATATAAAAGTCACAACTTTGAGCTAATTGATTCAAAGTCAATAATTTTGAGCTAACTGATTCCTCCGAATCAACCCTTGTCAGAATTTAAAATTTACCGATAACATAAAAGTCAATAATTTTGTGCTAACTGATTTCTCCAGGTCAACCCTTGCGCAAATACAGGGCACACCTTCCTAGGTGTGCCATGGCCTTTTGTGAAATACAGCTCCTTCAAAAGCGCGTGAGGTAAGGAGGTAGAGTATTTTTTTTTTTAAATGGGACATGTGTCCCATTTCTATTGGGTAACGAATTTCATATATCATATTATATAAATTAAATTATCATTCATATTTTGTATCAAAAAATAAAAATAAAAATACCAAAATTCATAATTTTTCATTCTCTACAAATAGAGACCACATTTGATATTTTTTGGAACACAATTAATTTATTATTTTTTACAATTAATTTATCTTATTGGAAGATTATGACGTAAATCTATAATTAGATGAATATGTTGCATAGTAAGATGAACATGTTATAGAGGAAGATGAACATGTCATAGAATAAGATGAAAATGTTACATTTTCACAGATGAAATTTAGATGAACATGTTCTAAAATAAGATGAACATGTTACATAATAAAATGAACATGTTATAGAATAAGATGAACATGTTACATAATAAAATGAACATGTTATAGAATAAGATAAACATGTTACATAACAAAATGAACATGTTATAGAATAAGATGAAAATGTTACATACACAATAAGGTGAACATGTTACATAATAAAATGAACATGTTATAGAATAAGATGAACATGTTACATAATAAAATGAACGTGTTATAGAATAAGATGAACATGTTACATGCACAATAAGGTGAACATGTTATAAAATAAGATGAATATGTTACCAAAATGAGATGAACATGTTATAAAATAAGATGAATATGTATTATTTCAATCTGCAATCTGTAACATGTTCATCTTATTTGAAAACATATTCATTTTGTTATGTAACATGTTCATTATATGTCAGTATAATAAAATAATTACGAAAAAACAAAAAATTAGTTGTGTTAAAAACCTATCAAATGTGGTCTCTATTTATAGATAATGAAAAATTATGAATTTTGGTATTTTTATTTTATTTTTTTAATATAAATAATTAATGATATTTTAATTTATGTAATATGTCTTATTTTCAATTAAAAAAAAAAAAAATAGGAATGTACACTACACTCTCTAAATTTTCTAATTTTTTGAGGTGAGATGGCGCGTGCAAATTTGCCCTGGCACACCTAGCTAGGTGTGCCAGGGCACACCGTAGTGCTACTGCAACCCTTGTACGTATTCATGCGATACTTTGATGTACATTGTCTGATACTTGCACTTTAACTTAAGTTCTATGATCTTTTATTCTCCTTCATTAGTAAACTGGGTCCATAATTTTCTTTGGCCTTATGTTGTTCTACCAACAAAACATAAGAAGGAAACGCCTTAATTCCTTTTAAATTAATATCTCAGAGGCCCTTCTAGTATTCATATTTTTCAGCAGTCTCATTAAACTCACAAAAGATTGAAAATACTCTTCCAAAACAAATGGAGACTAGACAAATACAATAAAGGAAAGAATGTGAAAGAGGTAAAAATAAACAATGAGGACGTAGCTACAACAAAAAGAGCAGAAACTAGACATAACATGCAAAACATAAAAGTCACAAGAGATTCAATAATGTGTCAGCATAATAACAACCTTAACAAGAACAAAACATTAACATACTACTTGTTCTGGCAGCACCCGTGAAATAATAGATCCAACATGGACAATTTTTTTTTTTGTTTAAAAAAAAAATCTTGATGAAACTGGAAAAACACAACCTTTAATTCATATACCTTGTGAGAGATAGTCAGATATACCTCTGAGATTCCAGAACCTCCAAACCGGGAGTCGGCCACAAGTCATTTTCGGTGGGCTGACAAAGGTTCTGCAAAGTCTAAAACGAAAGAAAATTTTGATTGGCATACACATCAAAAAAAATTCAGTGGTTTGAATCATAGTGCTCACTGAAGAAGAATTGTCCACGAGGGAAATAAGAATATTCCAAACCTGAGACAAACCCATTTTGGCAGGGAATTAATTGTTCTTTTCTGACATTCGATATTGTTGTGCTAAACTTATGCCGCACACTCAAAACACAATACCCATCTCAAGAAGAAAAAATAAAAGTACAAATAGAACTAGAAAAATAAGCATACATGACAATAATGTTAGTTGCATAGAACATTAACATAGAAAACTGCAATCAAAAGTCCTTGTGTTAGTCATTTGTTTATTTTAGCTAGTTACAAGTGTGACTGTAAGCACGTGTCTGAGGTCATAGGTGTCGCCAGAAAAACATCATGACGTTAGTACAAACTCCATTTATCAATGTGTCTTTGTCTTCATAACTCTTTTGAACCACTAGCACTTCTAGCAAACCTCTTCCCGGCAGACCTCTGTTCGACATTGCACAAAAGCTAGTTAAGTCATTATAGCCAGTGCTAAGATCAAGAAAGAAAATGGCCACTTAAAACTAATATGTGTGTGTGTGTGTGCGTGAAGAAGATGATGAAATGGAAAGCTAATAAAAGAGATGGAGAAAATACAACCAACTGAAACATTTTAAGGACTAATTAAAGAAGGACCAGATATTTCACCTGCTTCCCAAAGTTGAATGGCACATATCTATGTTTGATCATATGGGTAATTTGCCTCTTCATAGTAAGGAAGAACAGAAAAACCCAGTAAAAGAATAAAATGGGCCAGAACACTGGGACATCGAAAACAGAGAAGAAAGTCATCATGAAGGCAACACAAAAAGCTTTTGTGATTGCATACCTGCAATAAGGAAATTAATAGATAATAAGTAGTCTTTTCAAAAAGAAAACAGAAAAATGCACACCATCTGGTAAGAGGTATATCTTACTCAAAAGAACATTAACCTNGAAAAAAAAAAAAAAAAAATACCGTTTTCTTTTCTTTTAAACATTTCCACATATTCAAGGGTATCAATGGCTTTCTATTACGTTGATTATTTAGCTAAAGAGTTACCGAGCAACCAAATCCAATAACAAATCAACTATTTTACCAAGCAGAGCATAGTTAGTTTCCTTTTGTTATCTTTAAACTAGCCCAGATGAGACCCTTAATCTAGAAAATCCACGGCGTAGTTCCAAAACGCAAAAATGCCACCTTTTCACTTTCTCGGTTGCAAGAATGTCAACTTAGGCTGTAATATCAGTTGTTATAAGTCATTGTTTTGGTCGTAAAAGACAAGGGTCGCATTTCACAAACACTGAAACACAATGACAAGAATTGACATTTTTCTATTTCTTTCAAAAAATTAGATACATGAAAGTTCTCGCGTCCAATAGCGAATTGTAAACATCAGTCAAACCAAAATCAATATGCATAGTAAGAAATCAATAGATGGGAAACATAAGCACGTGCACAAACCCTAAAATTTAAAACCAAAGAAACTACATGCTAAATCCCCACAAATTCGGTAGCTCCCGCAGAAGCATTCAATATCCATATGATTTTCCATCTCCAAAGCATGAAATTTCTCTTGAAAATAACACTGATGCATGTAACACATACATAAGACCTTATCAGTTTTTGGTGTTTAAAATATTGGATGACAAGAAAAAGTTTCACATGATTGCAATTAGAATATAAACTATACATCAAATTAAGAGTGTAAACCATCTATTAATCTAACCAGAACATGAACTCTGGCAGGCGGCGGATGAAGGGCCTAAACTCATGTGGATCTCTCATCGGCGAAGAAGCCCCGTCTAACGCTTCAAGCTCTGGATCAACTTTTGGGGACATAAACCCGATCAACAAATTTAAGATATATATTCCTAGGCCGTATGAGATCACATAGAACCCTTGCACATAATAAACGCGCAAGACATAAATAGAAGCTGCAGCAAGTGTGCCGAGCCACCTGTTGACTGTATGAGGGGCAGATCTGTCCAGATAATAGTGAAAAGCCCTCGAGAAGTCAATCCTCCATTTGGCTAAGGGTGATGACATGGGAGGACCATCAGTTCTAATCTCTTCCATTTTTATTTTTTTTTTACAGACAGTTTAGAACTGCAATCACACCCAAATTACCATACATGAATTACTCTTAAAAACAGAGTGAATCCAGCAAACAGTGATTCACTGCCCCAAATAAATGATTTTATTGTTAATAAATAATAAATTCACAAAAGAATCGATGAACATAGAGAAAACAAGAAAAGGAAAAAAGAGTTAACAAAACTAATAAAAGCTCAGTGGATTGTTCTACCTAAATAGGGAAATCATACTAGACTCTGAGTTGCATTAGGGATTTTTCTACAGCAAGTGAATAGATTATATTACTTTTAAAGTCCCATAAGCAAGTTCTTAAAAGCAATCAGGCATTATGTAATGCAATCGAAAGAAGAGACTGAACTTTGAGTCACTTCCAAAGCAATTGTACCCCAAAAGTTACAATTAGCTCGAATAATCAGATTAAGAGCAATGAATTCAACTACCCAACAAACCATCAAACAATTATCCCGACCAACAATTCATTCATATGTATCGATAGCTCAATATGAAAAAATAAAAATAAAACCTTCGACATAAGCAATAAAAGCGATAAACAAACACATGATGATATGGACTCCAACGTCAATTCCACGGAAGGAATCTACAGATGAGATCACAAATAAAGAGGCTCCTTTATCTGTTACCTACGATTCTATCACGCGAAGTTTCCACTAGTTTCCATTTCTTCTTGTTTGTAGCATGACTAACTTGCAATTCCGAATTTCTCAGTTTAGCCCTCAACAAGAGACTCCTATATTCCGAACCAGGGATGCTTGGATATAAAAACTTTTTGATTTGTTTGTATCTGTTTTTGTTTGATTTGGTTAATTTTGAAAAATGTGGTATGATTAGTTGTTAGTGGGTATATTAAATAATATTTAAAATAAAATAATTAAAGTTGATTTGATATAAAAATATGAGAGATATGATTTGAAGTGATGGTTAGTTAAAAATATGTGAGTGGATGAATAGTGAATTAAGGTTGATGTGGTGTATAAGAATGATTGATTGATATTATTTAATTATATTAATAATATTGATGATAATGGAGTTGAGTTAAAATTGAATTAAAAAAATAGTTGAATTAAAAATGATTGATTTTTTTTGGATAAATTTTGTATCCAAGCATAGCATTGCACCGATTTGTATATTAAACCCTTTTTTTTAAATTTTATTTTAATAATGTATTAGTTCCTTGACCTATTTATATTAATATAAATAATATTTCAAAATATATATTTATCTTTTGATATAGAAATAATAATTTTATTTATTATTATTTATCATAAACTTAAATAATCTAAAATTTAATCTTATATAGTTTCATTATTATTAGTTATAGCAATTATAAAAGTAGTTTTTTTTAATATAATGATAAGTATTTAATTTATATTAATATTATTTATTGATATAATTAATATAAAAATATATAAAAAAAAACTTTAAATAAATATTATGCTATATATGCATTCTGTTCAAATTTTAGAATTTATCCTATCTCATAATAATTAAAAATAAAATCATATAAATTCGATTTTATGACAATATTAAATATATTAAGCCTAATATTTTATTTGTTCCTTATAAGTAGATACTTTTTCATGATGTGGTAGATTATATTAAAGTTAAGATAAAATAGAATGTATCCAAAAAAATCTATATGTGAACTTTTCTTTTAAATGTTTGAATTTTTTTTTTTTTCAAAATTTTCAAAAACATTATTATGTTTAGTAAATATTTAGGCGAGATTTCTAATTATTTTTTAGTTACTATTTTAGGATTTTTTTAGGTTATCTCTTTATATATAATAGATAGATTCCACTAGGAGAGATGATGTGAAGTTATTGAAAGAGGGAAAATTTATTTTGTATTACACTTTTTTTTTCTTAAATATTATGTAGATTTTTTATTATTACTATTTTATTGTTGTGTTGTGTGTTGGTTGGTGTAGTGTCCCGTTCGAAGAATAAAAGTCGGTTTATTTTATTCTAGTGTTTGCATTTCATATTACTTGTTTTGTTGCTCGACTAATTCTCTAATAAGCTAATTTATATTGTAGATATCCACATCTACTTATATTGATCCAAATTTTATTATTGTTTCTGCTAAGCAAATTCGTCCAATTTTATCCTAAGTGCAACCTCTTTTCCTAATACCAAACATTACCTTTTAGCTAGTTTGGTTTCACCTTTTGTGCAAATAATTTGTGTAACTCCTTTAGAATTTAAAGCATGATTTAGCTAGCATTTTTTAAACCCCAATAGCTCGGCCTCATCATCACCCATTCTCGGCCAAGTGCAAATGCGAGAACATTTTGGATTCAAAAGTTTTTGTAACTCCCTTGGAGAATTTATGTTCAATTTGTAACTTCCTTGTGTACCTCACCTAGCCATTCTCTTTGGTCTTTAAGCTCCTAACACCCGGTCAATGCCAGGGGAAGGAATAAGAGATTAAAAAAAGTTGTAACTCCCCAATTAAAGCCTTGATTTATGATCTTTAATAGCAAATTTTTCCTCCTCCTCTTTGTAACCGAGAGTTAGCATTTTGTGGCACTTTATTTCCTTTGTTTCCAAGTAAAAGATTCTCAAATTTCAACCTAGTATTCCTCTCGGCTTTCATCATTTTTCCAGCAAGCAAAGTATCCCTCACCCTCTCTAAAATTCCTCTGGTGACGAGAATCGCACAGCCAGCCACCGAGACCGCTACCGCACGCCTTGCTGAGCCGAGCGCGAGCCACCGAGGGACACGCAACCAGCGTCAAGGAAACGTCCGCGAGTAGCCGTGAGAACTGAGCCTTTGTTCGTGGCCTGTCCGTACATTGCCGGGCGACGCCGTGCCGAGGAGTGGCCGAGGCTTTGATCAGAAATTCGTGTTCATCTTTGCTTGTAGATTCCCGAAGTGTGGTAATTTTTCTAAGCGATGTTGAAATTCTTTTTAAGAATTTTGCTTAGATTAATTTGGAGGAAATTTTAGTGTCTTATGTGAATTTTTGGTGTGTATATATTAAAAGTTTGGTTTTAAATGTTATTTACACTAAGTCCTGTTTGAATGAGAATCATGTTTAATTAAACAATCTATGTTCTATTGTTTGCACTTAAATAAAATAGTTCATTAGCGGGTGAACATAAGATTATTTAATCAGTTACTTGCGAAACAAGAATGTTTGGTTCACAATCTAGATGGAAATGAACAACCCCTCGTGAACGGTTGTAGTGTTAACCATACAGTTGGTCTTGACTCTTGACTAATTAATTACGCTAGTGCACTGTGTGTGCATTGAACGGATCCCAGAGATGAGAAGTTCATTTTATACTGATCGTCGTAAACAAACTAGGCATCGGTTAATTACTGCATACTCTTAACACATAAGATACAAACAGGCATGTGCATACAGTGCTGCTACTTTGATTCACCAAAAGAGAGATCCATTCTGTTTGGTCGATAGTCTTCATGTTTTGGGTAGTAGTGCTATATGTATGGTGTGTTGTTCGAATATTTACGGTCACCGTGTGCGATAGTTTGATGATGTTCCCGAGATGAGCTCATAAAGGATTATTATGTTAAATCTGGATAGTGGAATTTTTTCTGAAATAATAATAAAGATTTGACTGGGACTAGTCTCGGTTCAAGAAGTCAATTTATTCTTGATTCTTGATTGATGGACATTATATCTTAAACACGAGGAGATAAATCGAGTTATAATTATTAAAGACTCGAATATAATTCAGAATATAAATTGAGAGTTTATTCAGTAATACTACTTTAGTAGAATGATTGTACTATTTGTATATGAGCGGAGAGGGCTTGGCCCACAGTTAAGCCCATATACGAGAAGCCCAATTTAATATATCCTTAGGGACGAGATTGAGGGTT
>BKCP01004973.1:555174-573870 GCA_008636005.1 Striga asiatica | reverse complement strand
CCTTCACTTGCATGATGGTTTTTGTCATTGGTGTTTTATGTTCTTTCATGTTATGGGCTTGAACATCATTTTGGATATGTCAAGAGTGGCTATAGACATGCCCTCATTATGCGACACGTCGCCAGTTTTCATTTAAGCCGCCACATCGCCTATTATAATTTAGTCAGCAAACGACGTCGTTTGCTGTGTTCTCATATTTTTCTACCGTCTCTTCTAGGGCTGCACAAACTATGATTAGCCAATCGAAATCGACCGAAACCGACAAATTAGTTCGATTTTTGGTTTTAATTTTTTCAATATTTTGGTTTTCGGTTCGATTTGATTACAATATGTCGGTTAACCGAACTGAACTGAAAACCGATATTATATATATAAGTTAAAAAGGCCCAATATAATGATATATTATATTATTTATATTAACCCAGGCCCAAAGGTACCACGGGCCGCCCACCACAAAGAAGGCCCAATTAAATGATTTATCACTCATCTGCGAGCCGATATCAATTATCCAATCTGTCACATTTACTCGCAGAATCGTCACTCACAGGCTCATTACAGCACTCATATTCCTGAGACAAACCGAAAACCCTACGGCTACCATCTTCTCCGCCCGTCTGCCGGACGGCGCACACATTCATACACTTCATCTCCGATCACTCAACGTCGGCGCTCTGAGGTCGGAAATCCCAAATCGCCTCGGCCCTTGCTCGGTCGCTCTTGCTCCCGCACACACTCGGCAGGCCGCTCTCGAGTGCGACGCTCGTCTTCTCAAATGAGTTCGCCACCCAAATCTCCTCGTACGGGATGCAACGCAGATTCGTAATTTTCTTTTCTTTAACTCGTGATTCATCTTACGGGCTGCACCCACCCAAAAATTACAGATTTAGAAAATATATAACACAATTTCTCCCATAAGCCGAGTTCATCGTCCCAGCCCTAGTCTCTCGTCTTCTCTGCCGCGCGACTGGTAAGCTTCGATTTTCCTTTTTTTCTTCTGTAGTTTTCTTGTTCGAATATTGACACCGGTTCACTACCCTATTGTTCAGATCGTGTTCGACTTGTTTTGTGCCCTAATTACCTCCGCCATTTGCGACTGCGTAAGTCTGGTTCTTCTTCCTCTTTTTTTTTTTTGTTTTTAATTTTTTGTTTTCGGTTTATTGCTCGCCTGTGTGCCCCCACCAACCTTTAGAAATATGAAACCATTGCCGTTAGGGGCTTGGATGGCTGGAGTTTCTTCGATTTCGGGTCCATTGCGTTTGTTTCTGGAAATTGGTGACTAGTTAATTCCAAATGGTGGGTCTTTTAATTTGTTATTAATTTAGGGAAAATCATTTTTGTTGTGTACTTATGTTAATCCAATTTGAAGGAAATGCGTGATGGCTTGGCCCGTGGGTTAGTTTGAGGGGATGATAAAAAGGCGTTCTTTCTTGAACTTCTCAGACTACTCTACTAAGCAGGGTCTAATTATTTTAATTTTGTTCTAATTATTTTAGTTTCGCAAGAATAGAATGAGGATGACTTCGAACATTTTCTAAAGCTGAGGGGCTATATTTGTCTTTTCATGGAAATCAGAATTTTTTGTCACATTTAGTAAATGCTTGATTAGATTCCGGATAAAATGTGTCATGGTTTGTAAACATGATACAAAAGTTGATGTGTAAAGCTGATGGGATAAAACTGTCTTATCCCACCATTAAGCTAAGTAAGCAAGGCCAAAGAATTTAAAATTATATGTAATGATGAACAGAATATAATCATAATACTAGGATAAAGTTACAATGATTTCCCTATTTTCCTCTTTTGCTGTTTTTGTTTCTCGAGACTATATGAAGTCCAACCTCAACTGAATCTAACACTTAATCGAGTCGAATCGTCATATAATTTAAATAAATATACATAATTATTATCTAATAAATCGTCATACTAACTAGTATTTGTAATGTTTGCAAATGCTAGCTAGTATTTGCAAACATTACTCTCTTGATTTTCAACTGCCTTCTTTTTTTAATGTCAGTGCACTTTGGGTCGCTACGGAAACAACCTCCTTGTATAATTACAAGGGTAAGGTCACCCCCCAGACCCCAACCTGTTGGGAATATACTGGGTATGTTGTTGTAGTGAATCAATTTCCTTTTCTTAAACTATAAACCTCTGCAGAAGCTCTCCGTATATACTATTCGTAGTTTGAACCCCAAATCACACACATAACTAACTACATGCATTTTCCACTGAAAACAAAAACAAAAAAACCAAAAGCTATTTCGAAATGACAATCTCTCTTTATGGTGCTCATATATACCTTTTACTCGTTGTATTTCTCTTATTGTAGCTTTGTTTTGTCTATTCCGAAAAAAGTTGACACAATCCCGATCAATCTACACGCAGGTTTCATTCTCGATGGCGGCCACACTCTTGATCGGATCTCCCATCTCCGGCCACCGAATGCAATCCCGAGCCTTCCGGCCTACGCCTTCCCTACAAACCCACAGCCGCCTAAACTCATCCTTCACCCCCACTTTCACTTCCTCCCACTCCACAAACCACTCGAAACAAACCCATAAAAAAACGGCCTTTTGCCACCCAAGCTTCCTTCAAAGTCGCCATTCTCGGCGCAGCCGGTGGAATCGGCCAGCCTTTGGCCCTCCTTGCGAAAATGTTCCCTCTCGTCTCGTCCCTCAACCTCTACGACATAGCCGATGTGAAAGGCGTCGCCGCTGACCTCAGCCACTGCAACACCCCGTCCACCGTCCAAGACTTCACCGGAGCTTCCGAGCTTTCCGGCTGCCTGAAAGACGCCAACGTCGTCGTAATTCCGGCCGGCGTCCCGCGCAAGCCCGGGATGACTCGTGACGACCTCTTCAACATCAACGCCAACATCGTGAAGAGCCTCGTCGAGGCCGTGGCCGACACCTGTCCCGACTCGTTCGTCCACATCATCAGCAACCCGGTCAACTCGACCGTCCCGATCGCGGCCGAGGTTTTGAAACGGAAAGGGGTTTACGACCCCAAGAGGCTTTTCGGCGTGACGACTCTCGACGTGGTCCGAGCCAACATGTTCGTTGCCGAGAAGAAGGGCTTGAAGCTGATTGATGTTGACGTGCCGGTTGTTGGGGGGCACGCCGGAATTACGATTTTGCCCCTACTCTCGAAGACGCGGCCTTTGACGAGTTACTCGCCGGAGGAGGTGGCGGAGCTGACGGGGAGGATACAGAATGCGGGGACGGAGGTGGTGGAGGCCAAGGCTGGCGCGGGGTCCACCACGCTGTCGATGGCTTACGCGGCGGCTCGGTTTTTGGAGTCGTCTTTGAGGGCGCTCGATGGGGATACGGATGTTTACGAGTTTGCGTATGTTGAGTCGAGCGTAGTGCCTGAGTTGCCGTTTTTCGCGTCGAGGGTGAAGATTGGGAAGGAAGGGGTGGAAGGGTTTGTGAAGAAGGATCTCGAGGGGTTGACCGAGTACGAGAGTAAGGGATTGGAGGAGCTGAAGCCGGAGCTTAAGGCGAGTATTGAAAAAGGGGTGGATTTCGTCAGGAAGCAGGCTATGGCAGCCTGAGCAGCGTTTGGNGTTTATGGATTTTGATGACGAATCTTGGGAGTCTTTTTGCGGATGGAATCTTGTCTGTAGTTTCTGATTATGAGTCTGTGTGTGAGTTTAGAAATGCAGGGGAAGTGTTTTGAGTCGAAGAAGAAATAAAAGACTGACTTAAGTTTTTAGCTTATATGAGGAAATCGAAATTATCTGGCTTTTTGTTTACAATTTGTTGGCAGATTCTAAATTTCTAATGGCTTTTGTACGTACTGTATACGTTTCCAAATTTTGCAGACTAAAGAGTATATTTATTTGGTAAAATGCAACCCTTTTGCAGACTAAAAAGTACATTTATTTGGTAAAATGCAACCCCAATGTACTACGAAGATTCAAAATTTGCAACTTCAAGTGCATTTCGACCATAAAATTATTTGAAAAACAATGCATGTGTGTGTTGTTCGAAATGATCTTCAGTTTGCATAACAAAGCAAAAGCAATTCTTTTTCCTTTCAAAACACTGAAAACAAGCAACCATGATATTTCTTCTGTCTGCTAAAGCAAACCCAGGAAAACAAAACAGAAATCCACTACTTTTCCTACTTACATAAATCTGCTGTCACCATGAACTAGAAAATGAACAAATGGACTGCAAGCTAGTAGCGAACCAAGCTAACCAAACACTAGATTGATAAATAACAAAGAAAAGCAATCTATATATATATATATATATATATATATATAGGGATTGGTTCCAATGCATCCCATTATTTAAAGTGAGGACGTGAGACTCATTCCTAGCCACAAGATTTAGATCTTGATTTAAATAATAATTTTTTATTTTTATCATTCAATTCTTTATTTTTAGTTATTTAAATATTATTATGACCATTGACCGTTGACTCCGGCGTTGACCGTTGACTTCCGGCGAAAATCGTTGACTTCCGGCGTTGACCGTTGACTTCCGGCGTTGACTTCCGACGTTGACCGTTGACCATTTGTCTTTTGTTATGTTATTTCTTTCTTGCTATGTTAGTTGAGTTTTGTTGCTAGGTTATTTTTTCTTGCTGCTAGGTTAGTTGTCTTTTGTTGCTAGGTTAGTTCTTTCTTGCTGCTAGGTTAGTTGTCTGATGCTGCTAGGTTAGTTGTCTTTTGTTGCTAGGTTATTTCTTTCTTGCTGCTAGGTTAGTTGTCTGATGGTGCTAGGTTAGTTGTCTTTTGTTGCTAGATTATTTCTTTCTTGCTGCTAGGTTAGTTCTTTCTTGCTGCTAGGTTAGTTGTCTTTTATTGTTAGGTTATGTTATTTCTTTTCGCTGCTAGGTTAGTTGTCTTTTGCTGCTAGGTTATTTCTTTCTTGCTGCTAGGTTAGTTGTGTTTTGTTGCTAGGTTAGTTGTCTTTGTTGCTAGTTTAGTTGTTCTTTCTTGCTGCTAGGTTAGTTGTGTTTTGTTGCTAGGTTAGTTGTCTGATGCTGTTAAGTTAGTTGTGTTTTGTTGCTAGGTTAGTTGTCTGATGTTGCTAAGTTAGTTGTATTTTTTTTTCTATAAAAAAATTGTAACCCATAGGATTTGAACCTGGTACCTCATGGAGGTAAGACAAGCAATGCAACCACTACACCACTCAAGGTTGAGTGTCTTTTGTTGCTAGGTTATTTATTTCAATACAACGGGTCAACGCCGGAAGTCAACGGTCAACGATGGAAGTCAACGATTCTCGCCGGAAGTCAACGGTCAACGCCGGAGTCAACGGTCAACTATTTTATTATTTAATTAATGTATATTTTAATTGATTTTAATCTAGAAAAAATGAGTGGCTAAGATTGAGTCTCACGTACTCATTTTAAGGAGTGGTCTCATTGGATCCATCCCCTATATATATATATATATATATATATCCATCCTATTTGCTAAAATTAGTAGCAAGAAAAGTCAAAGGATAATTAATGTATTCTATTTCCATCAATTTTTTCAATTGTATAATTATTTTATTGCTAAAAAACCGGTTTGGATTAATTCATCCTTAATTGATTTGGTTTGCAATAAAATCTGACAGATAGACTTCAAGTAAAAACATGTCTCATTTCAAATTTAAATTTAAATATTAAAATTTCACATCATTTTGTTACATTAAAATCCTGAATGAATTGTTTGCCATAAAACCTCAGGTCTTACAACAAACACAAACTACAACCAAGGTCATTACCCTCAACTTTCATTGGTTTCAGCTCCAAACACAAAGGGTATCACGTCCTACTTCCCTCAGGCAAAGTGATTGTCTTAAGAGATGTCATCTTTGATGAGAGCCAGTTCCCTTTCTCATAGAACCACTGCGAACTAGCGGCCTAGAAAACACACAAGCCTCAAGTCCCTCCATTGTTCACAGACCAACTACTTCACTTCTCAATAACAACTCTCCTCCACCCACACCACCAGATCCACATCCCTTACCTAACCACTCTCCTATGCAGACTCACTCTCAACTCTGTCAATCCTCTAGTTCCTCAACTACCGGTACAAGTCAATCCTCCAACTCCACTATTCTTCTCTTTTTTGATTTGTCAATTGTGAGAGATACTGACTTACCTAATATCATTGCTACTAATGAAAATAACCCTATGCATCATATGATTACCAGGTCTAAAACATGTTCCCTAAAACCAAGATTATTCTCTGCTCAGCTTGATGAGGTGGAACCATCATCCTACAAGGAGGCTCGCTCTCACCCTTCATGGAAAGCTACCATGGACTCTGAATACAAGGCCTTACTGCAAAACAAGACATGGTCACTTGTCCCTCACCCTCCAAATAGATCTATCATTCACATGAGCGGCTATTCCTTGACTGAAAGCAACAGAGCACCCCAACTCCGAAATCGACCACCAGATCGCATATATGGAAAACGCACGAAAGCGAACACAGGACTGAACCTTCTTTGCTGGGTGTTGAGTCAATTACACCTTTCCTTCACTTCGCTTCGTTTGTTGGGGACGCAAAGCAAGATTAATTGCCAAAGGTTATAACCAAGCTGCATGTAATGATTTCTATGAGACTTTCAATTCAGTTATTAAGCCCACTACTAAAAGAGTAGTTTTATCGTTGGCTCTTTTTTATGGTTGGTGCATTAAACATTTTGACTTTAACAACTTACTGAATGGTGAGATTAGTGAGGAACTTTACATGCCTCAACCTCCTGGGTTTGAAGATTCACAAAACCCTCAGCTGGTTTGCAAGCTTCCTATGTCTATTTATGGCCTCAAACAGGCTCCTCGAGCATGGTTCAATACACTCAAGCAATCCCTCATTTCCCTTGGTTTTCATAACTCCAAGTTTGACTGCTCTCTACGCATCAAGCAAACAAGTTCTTCTTGTGTTTGGCTTCTTATCTATGTGGATGATATCCTAATCACAGGATCCAATGTTGTTGCTATATCTACTATCATTGGCACACTTAAAAATGACATGGACAAACTCAAGCAAAAAAGTCCAAAATTTATCCAATGCAAAAAAAAGTATTAGGTCTAAAATACCTGACAACCAATAAAAATATAATAATAGTAAATGATTACTATTGTACACACTTGAGTCCAAAATAGACCCAAGAGTAGACTTGGTCTCTTTTTTTTATTGCCACATAAGCTAGACTAGGTTTACTTTTAATTGCATTGTGCAACACTTTTTTATAAACTAAGTCTATTTCCTACATTGCATGTGATTTTTCTTAAAGAGACCCAAAACATTGTGGGTGCTCTTACGGTCATATTTGATTGGCATCATTTTCTCTCTTAAGAAAATTTATATATAATTACTAGATAATTCCATTTAATAAAAACATTCACTTTCCCTCCAAAAAGAGTTACATTTTTTTTAATTAAGTACTCACTAATTCCACATTTAAGAAAGTTTCTTTTAGTTAAACCTAATTAGTTAATGGCTAAATTAAAAAGGTTTCTTTTAGTTAATCCCACATTTATGTTTCTTATTCTCAATTATATATATAAACGTGGCAGTCATTATTATTGTGCAGAAACTATATATTATTATTATTTTATTCCATTATGAATTGAATAAGCAATTAAAGTTATAAAAAATATTAATAAATGTATTAAATACAAACATTATAATACAAATCATGTTACATTACAATATAAAAAATAATTTTTTTTTTAATTTAATTTCTAGCTATACTCCATCAAACATATAGCTGCAAAATGATAAGAAATATTAGTTTCATAATTAAAATTAAAAATTTAGCTCCCCCAAATAGTAAAACCTTATAAATTAGTAGTATAGATACAGACATATAATTTATAAACTTAGACTATACGCATAATAAGATGAATTAAAAAATAATAATGACTTAAATAAATAATTTTTTACTATAGCACAATTTATATAATTATTATAGCAAAGTCTATATTGTCAATATTATCATTTAAAAAGTTCATTGAAAAAACATATGTATAAAAAAAATCCATATGATCATAATTAATAGTGCAAAATTACTATCTTTGACTTTCCATTTGGTAGTAATAATATAATATTTTATATTACTACTATTCAACAAAATGCATGATTTCTGCAGATTTGATTATCGCAATCAACATTATGTTTTATAAAGTGTGCTGAATAAATTTTCTCATATTTTTCATTAAAAAAATAAAAAATAAAAAACTGTTGGCCGTGAAAAAAAATATTATTTCACAATTATAAATATAAATATGATTAATTTTCATTAAACAATTCATCTTTAAGAAAAAAAGTGGTAGGACAAATTTCTGCATGATTAATGCATTAAAAACCATACTTTCAGCAACAAAAAAGTCATATTAAACGGAAATTAGCAAAGTCAAAGAATGAGGATTGACAAGGCATTGTATGTAATGGCAGATTGTTGCATAATATAGAAATATCAAGCATAATTAATAATCAACAAAAAAAAGTCAAATCTATGTGAAAAAATCAAAATTAAAAACACATCAAATTATGTGGAACATTATTGGACAGTATACAATATAGAAAAGAAAATAATTTGATTTCCCTATCATTGTCAACACATTCAACATTTACCAAGACATCTGCCTTTATATTAAAATTGATTTTTGCGTACAACTTTTAAAAATAGAAAATCCTACAGATTCTTTTAAACATTAAACAAGAAATTCCTAATATGTGATAAATATATCTAAACAGATTTGTTATAAACTTACCTAATATTTCCAAATTTTGAACAAAATACTAAAAACTTCGGCAAAAGACTTTGAACAACTTCGAAAAACGATTTTGAACAAGTGTTAGCAAAGCTTCACTTACTGATATGATGAGAAAGACGAGAAAGAATTGAACTATTTAGTGTTCAAAATCTGAACAAAATACATAAAAGTTACATATGTATGTTATAAACAAATATGAACAGATATGTTATAAACTTACCTATATATTTGTAGTAGAGCTGAACAGATCTGTTAGAAACTTACCTATTTTTTCAAACCCTGAACAAAATACATAAAAGTTTGAAAAAGTTCAACCAATGTCATGTTCTTTTCAAAAAACGATTTCGAAAAACATCTAAATAATTTCAAATTATGTATAAAATATGATATATCTTTGAAGCTTACTAGTGTGTACCCCGTGCGATGCACGGGAACAATATTAAATTAACAATATTATAAATAGACCTCGAGTTTGAGTCACTCAATGGCGGAAGTGGAAACTACTATTGATCCTATTTAAAAAGAGAAAGAAAAAAATAATTATATATTAAAGAAGAGGATAAACAATACTTAATAATTATAAATTAAATATTCGGGGTCAAATAATGTAAAATTATTTTGTATAAGAGAATATAAAAAAATTTGATTACACACCATTTCAAAATTATTATTATACTTTTTTGTATGGTTAGCTTATATTATTTGTAAAAATAATAGTAATTAGGTCGATGAAAATTAGCTTCTTAAAGTAGATAATGGATTTCTAGTAGTAATTATGAATTTGTTTCTATTTTATTTTATTTTTTCTTTTTAAAGATAATGGATTTCTAGTAGTAATTATGAATTAGTTTATATTTTATTTTATTTTTTCAAATCTGTATAGATAAGGGATGAGATTTTTTAAACACACATATGCAATGAGAATTTGTAACAGAAGAGATAAGCTCGTGTAGATTTATACTAAAAATAAGAAAAAGAAAAATAAATATTTATTGTCAAACAACGGTTTTGATAAACTAAAAACCAGGAAAAAAAGAAACAAATCTTTACACAATTAATGAGCCGATTTTTTTGCCTATTCAGATTTGTCTAACAATTACTATATGTAGGATATATTTAATGAATTTGGCGGGAAAAAGTTTCTAAATTTGTAAAAAGGTTATTCTTTTTATATAATGATAGATTCACAAAGAATTTCGTAAAACGACACAAATCATTGAAAATAATAAAAAATAAAAACTACGTTTAACAAAAAATATTTCAGCTCTTCATAGATTTGTAATATTATCGCCCGATTTTGACCAACCTATTAAGATTTAGCAACACAGATTAAGAAATCGGGACGAATATTTATTTTTCAATCACTACTGTTGGCCACAAAAACAACATTTCTCGGATGTTTTGTTTTAATTTTTTAAGCCTTTACCAGGAGAAAATCTCCGGTAAAACATTTGTTTTGTATTGAATCTCGCCGAGTTTGTCGTAAGATCGGGTTAAGAATTAGGGTTTCAGACAGAGTGAATAACGAGCGAAGCGCCGACATCAAACAAAAAAAATTTGGCTTACATCACTCTAAAGGAGTTTATCTCTATTCATAGTCATGTTATCATTGACCTATTTTATATTTGATTTTGGCTACTCTAAAAAATTAAGTGGACTTCTAATTTGAGCTTTTTTTATCATTCAATCAATATATTTCTTCATGGCCTAAAAATTGCCATTTTGTTCAAATGTCTTAAATATTTGACACATATCATTATTTATCAACCAAATACAATTATTTATTTTGTAATATTTTGCTGGTATTTTTTTAGTATTTTTTTTTTAAAATTTCCTATATGATCTATAGTACAAAATACAATAATTATTTAAAAAAATAAAACCATTATATGTCTTAATTTGAAGATAGTGATTTATAGTGATGAAAATTCTGTTGATAGAAAAACCACAAACGTTGTATATAAAGAATTGTTTAACAATATTAAGTTATTCTTTCTTAGAACATTTTTTCAATGATTATATTATGATTTTTACTATTATTTATATCTTTTTATTATTTTTTGTTCAATTATATTACTTTCCGTGCAAATACACGGATTAAAAACTAGTGTATGTAACTTCAAGAAAATGTATGTAATTTCACATAAGATATGTTAGCACACTAGAAGCATTTTATATTATTAGTGAGAAAACATTAGATATATTATTAGTGAGAAAACATTAGAGCAAGGAGCAACAAACTCACATAAAACCCAAAAAGCTAATCAATAATTCCAAAGAAAACCAAATGCCAAAACCAATTCAACCAACATCAGTAACATCATTAAAACACCCCACAGATCATCATCATCACAATCAATAATATCATCCGAAAACACGAACATATAAAATCCACTTGGCAAATATAGCAAGTTCCCCTTTCCCCCTCAAACAGATAAAAACCTGTCCACTTCCATCTAAAACATCTTTAAAAAAAACAAACAAACACTTCAATTCAAAAAGAACCAAAAGAAAGAAAACTCATCAGATATCCATAGGTGCAGCAGCTGCAGCAGCCGCATCTCCACCATTGCCATCGGTGGTCTCGTCCGCAGGCAAATCCTCCCCTGCCACCTCAAACTCATCGATCAATCCCTGCACAGTCTCGTGATCCAGCACGTGAAAGGCCTCGCCTGTACCTAACACAGCAATCGTGCACACTGAGCTACTCAGCTTCTCGCCTTGTAAAGTCTCGCGAAGCGCGAAAAGAGCATCCTTGATCAAGTCATCTCGAGAAGAGCTTGTGAAGGTCTCGAATTTTCGCTCGAGATAAGTCTTGGCAGCCTGGGACCTCGACCCAATGGCAAAAGCCTGGTACTCAAAGTAATTTCCACTAGGGCAGTTGTAGTATAAGTGGGCCCCGGACTCGTCCAGCCCACCTACCAGGAGACCTACCCCGTAAGGCCGTTTCCATGATCGTTGTGTGCAGACCTGGATAATTTTCGATAAAGACAATTAGAAATGATTTTTTTTTTTTTTTGGCTGATATGTTTTGGAGGAAACAAGAAAAACGAAGGATCGAGAATTTTAAAGCCCCTGAAAAGAAAAAAAAATTGTGAAGGGAACATGCGCGTGTGTGAATTGGGATGAGTTGATGTAAGAATAGAACACATTTAGAAAAATATACGCTGAAATACAACTTAATGCCAATATAGTTTGAGTTTAATTGGACATGCTGATACGTTTCGATTCACGTCAACCAGAAAACCTTTTTGCATACTTAGTGGTTGCAGCATAAATCATTATATATGGGATGATATGATGGCTTATTGATATTTGCTCCTAAGAAAATCACCCGGATTAATTCCTATATATCTGTTTTGTGGTTGTGTACAGAAATTAACCAAACTTCACTACGGTTGAAGCTATGCTACACGGTTTTCCTGGTGAACATTGAGATATTAAAGTAGATGAATTAAAATAGCGAACTAGTTTATCTGTAGGGATTGGACGTAGCAATTGAAGTTCTGAAGTCAGAACTGAATTTCTCCATTGTTACAAGTTGCAACATATATTTAACAGACAAGTTTTTACTCTTTAGCAAAACATTTTCACTAAATCAAAATCAGTTTATTTACATGTCTATGCCAAGTACAAAATAAATCGACACCAATTAAGCAACTACAATGTGAATCTTCATCAGGTTATTTTAAACTAAAGGACAATGTGGAATTTGATAATTGCATGTGTACCCTCAGTCCATAACTACTAAACAGAAACCAACAGGTAAATCCAATGAATTCAGCAGAACAAAATTTCAGACTAAAAATTGACAAATCCACTTTAGAAACAGAGATAAGCAGAAAAGAGAATGTCGTACTATGAAACAGTATGCGAGTAACATATGATAGAGATACACTCAAAGAATGATTTGTTCCCACTAGCAGCCTGTATAAGATAGATATATAATTTACTGTCGTCCCCAAAACAAATCATATAACAACTAAAATGGACAAAAGATACCCTACAAAAACAAGACCAGCTGTAAAGATTACTATACTAGGTCTATGTTCCATATACAAAGCCACAAAACTCAGAAACTATTGAAATTAACTCTTCCCAATGCTTTAAATTTTGGTACGGACATGAAGTTTGACCAAAATGTATGACAACTTACAAATTCTAGGTCAAATTGTGAAACAAAATTTTGACAAAAGATCACGGAACTTCCTTTTTAAATTAACTTCTGGAAGAAACCAAGATGCATGTTTTCGAACATATTGCAGTCCATGCTACTTAGCCATTCCCTTGGCGATTAAAATGCACAAGATACAGAATAGGCTCCTTAAATCATCAATTTCGGAACACAGGGCAGTTCTAAAATAGCCAGCCTGTGTAGGTTCATTCGGAAATCCAAGGATAGCTTAATAGTATTTCTTCTAGACTTCCAAATTTCTTACTAGAAACTATATTATTAACTTCTGGTGGACAAGGGCTACAACTAATAAATAAGCTAACAACATAAAATAAAAACGTAAGTTTTCACCTGAGACAAAAGCATGCTTCACATTAATCAGTCGTATGTACACAACCATTTTTAACAAGCTTTCGTTTTGCCGAGAGTAAGGCATACTGATACTTAATACTGGAAAATTCGTTAATTTTCCCCTTCAAACTGACCGATTTAAGTAAATTTTATTTGTTATACACTTGTACTTATCAGTTATTTCCTTTCTCAGTTTAAACATAAATTCCTATACCCAGGAATCCCCACAAACTGCACCTGAATCCAAAACCTTATGCCTCAATTCCAAAATTAGATGTGAAAATACATCTTGTAAATTATTAAAAGTTAAAAAAATAACATTTTCTTCTTAGTCTAGTGTTCTATTCAATTACGCCCTTTCACACACAAACTGTTCAACCTAGCAACCCGCAATCTTAAACCCTAACTCTCAATTACACCATGCTCTCCGCATAAAAATCATCAAAACAGCACGAGAAATTAGAGAACTTAAAACTTGCTAACCAAATACGGCGGATAGCAAACCTGAGCCTTGTCGGCCAGCTGAACAACAAGGCGGCCGACGGGGAGCGGCGACTCGTAGGTATAAGAATAACTGATGCACTCGTTGCGCATGTATCTGGAAAGCACACGGCCGTCCGCCGTAAGCCCGGCGATGGCGACACCGATGTGGTCGTCCACCTTGAAGATCTTCTTCTGGTGCGAGGAAAGCTCCGAGCTGGCCTTGTTGACGGACGCGAGCACCACGTGGGTCTTCGATCTCAGACCAATTGCTGCCGAGCCCTGCTTCACCGCCTCCATTGCGTACTCCACTTGGAAAAGCCGCCCCGCCGGCGACCAGGTCGTGACGTCGGTGTCGTACTGGTTTCTGAACATTTTCTACGTTGGTAATGAAAATCGCCTTCTCAACAATAACAGGAAAATAGATTCTGAGATTTGTATGTATCAGTAGCTCGCTCTCTCTCTCCAGAATCAGGAGAAAAGGAGCAAATTTCGCTTTGTTTTCTTTTTCTTCAAGCCAGAAGGAAGAAAACGTAATTGGGCTTTTTTAGGACTATGGGCCGAGTTATTTGGGCTGGATAGATCTTAAAATGAGGATAAAAAATTGTTGTAATATAGATTATTTCATATAGTATTTTAAAAGGCGAATAGTGTAATCTATCGTATTTTGGTTCTTCGTAGCGTAGTATGGTGCATAAGCTATTTGAACTAGAAATATATTTGAAAATGATGCTATATAAATTCATATATTACCGGAACATACAAAATAATTAAATCTAAAAGATAATATTCAAATTTTATTCTTTATAAATATTGAATATAAATGTCATAATATGACTATTAAAAAATAAAAATTATAAATTTACTTTAATTTAAACTATCAAATCAACTGTATAATGTATTAATGTAATCTAAAAAATTTAATTTAAATGTGATATCAAGCATTTTAATTTTCCATTACTGTTTGAAATTATGAGCTTTAATTTTTCAATCATTTTGTTCTTTTGGCACTTTAACGTGAAAATAACGCAAAATAGTGTAAAAAGCGTGAAATAATGCCTAACATGCTACGTAAGCATTTAGCGTAGGCTTTATGGGCATAATGCAAAATTAGAAACGCTATGCCGCGTTTTTGTGTTTTTTGCACTATAGTGCGCATTAAAGCTCACTATACTGCGCTTTTTAGAACATTGGATTCATATGATCAACGATGAATATGTAAGATAAAGAAAATGAGAGAGAGCAACAAACAAAACAACAGAATAGAAATGGTAAAGTCATATTAACGCACCATATCTATGTCCTTGATCCATACTTACGAAGGCTATATTTAGAAAAGTCCACAAATAGGTATTTACAATACTCCTCCTTGGACATTACCGCATCGTGTCTATGCCTCATTAAAAACCTTGCTGCAAAACTCAGTGAAAAAACATAATCGAGGAAAAGAGTACTTGACATGTACAAATTCATTTGTTACACTTGTTGCCTCATTAAAAATCTTACTGAGTAAACACCGTGGGGAAAAATGAAACTCAACTATGGAAAAAAGAGTGCAGCACCAGCCAATATGACTTAAAATTAAGGATTACAATTGGTCTTTCAGGCTTAATCTTGAAAATTTATTTATCGCTCCCGTGAAGGCAAAAACCTTCAAATTACATTCATAATTGTTTGTTGTTTTCCCTCAATATAAGAACTTTTCAAAATAAATATATAAATATGTTTGATTAAAATATATAAATAGATATAAAATATATTTTTCATTTTCAAACTCATCCTTAATCACGAACGAGATCGATTTTATGGTCCACATTGAATAAATCGCCTTGTTCTTCATATGAGACCGTAGTTCTCAATTTCGATGGGGAGAAAAGGGAATTGCGTTTGATTTAGTGTATAGGGAACCATAGCACATAAGGTCTATATAAACTACTAGGGTTGGCCACCCATTATCACTTAGCCCTAATAAATTAGGTACCCACCGTGTCTGCCCATATCAATTACGTAGTCCATGGACTCTATTTTATTTTGATCACTTAATTGAGTCATTAATTAATTAAATAATATAATTGTATATAATATATTACCCATAATTAAATTATATATTGGAAATTAAAATATTTTTTAACAAACGGTAGACTTAACATAAAGATCTTTGTTTGTCATGCTTTGTTATTGTTTTTACATTATTTGGACTAAAGGCAAACTCACTAGGGGCGACTGGAAATAAATAAAATTGGGTTTATTGGATTTATTGGTTAAAGTGAGTTGTTTTGAATAAAGTTGATGGTGAGTTTCCAAATGTATCTCCACATCTTCTTGACTTTCTCCCTTCCTTGGCTAGATCCAGGTTCTTCATTGATTTGAAGTCTTCTAGCCAAGAATGCCGAGTAAGCAGACTTTACTGAGAATTTGCCTTTGCTATCAAAGTGCCAAATCATCTTATCTTTTTGGCCCCTCACCGAGATAAGGATTTGGAGAATTTTAGCTGCCTCAGTGGGGTTGAAGGTCTGGTGGATGAGCTCTCTATCCCATTCTCTTCCATTTTGCATCAAGTCACTTACCCATTACAATCTTCTTTTTGGTAGACTGAAAAAGACAAGCATGCTTGCAATGTTGGTTAGAGAGCAACCATTGAGATTCTCAGACATTGATATTATGCAAGTATCTACCCCTGACCACCTTACTCATTAGAAGGTTTGGTTAGGTAAGGATACTCTAAAGTTGCTTAGCTTTAAAGCATCATCGAACACTCATTATTGTGTACTGCAATCTCAAAAAGTTAGTGGACAATAGGGATGGCAATGGGGCAGGTCGGGCCAGGTAGTTCAGTACCCGGACCTGCCCCGCGAGCATAGGCCCGCGCCCCGACCTTGCCCGTGACCCGCCACGGGTCCAAGAATGCCGCCCCGAGACCTGGCCTGCGTCGGGGCGGGCCGCCTCACCCTGGCCCGCCCCTTTTGTTTATTTTTTCCTACAAATTACCTACAATGGGTTGTACATGATGGACCTGGTTGCCTGATTCTAATTTCATAATAAATTCAACAAAAAAAACAATAGAAGCATGATTTTAACAATGAATTCATCAACAATTCAGCATTAATTCACAATCAATTCAGCATTTCTCATAAGATTCAAAAATCATTAAATCCCAACAGACATAATAAATTAAACAAATCCAACATTAAATCCCAACAGACATATCAAAAACAAATCCAACATTAAATCCCAACAGACCTGCCTCGTCTAATGTTATACCAAAAATTTCAGGAAAAATATATATTTGATCTGACGAGGCGTCGAGGAGAGGCGCCGGCAAGAAGCCTTTGAGCCGAGGTGTCGAGTTGGGGGCGAGGAGAGGCGAGACGGTGGGAGATGAGAGGCAGACGGTGGGTGGTGTGGGCTTGGCCGGTGGAGTGAATTTGAGAAGGAGACGGAGAGACAACTGGCGACTTGGCGAGGTCGAATTTCACAGTACAGAGACAGATGAGAGGCGGGGAACGGGAATGGGGAGTGAAAAATGAACTAAAAACCCTAAAATTACTTCATATATTATAATATATATAATATCTATATATATATATATAGCTAGGGCGGGCCAGGACGGGGCAATACATTGGACCCGAACCTGGCCCGTTTTTAAAACAGGACGGACCCGTCCTGGCCCATTTTATAAACGGGGCAGGTCGGGTTCGCCCCAAATGTTCCGGGTCGAGTCCAAGTCGTTTTGCCATCCTTAGTGGACAATAGTGGGAAACGTCCAATGTTAGTATATTAAAATTACATTTTACTATCAACCTTATATTTTCCTTATGCCACATCAATCTATAGTCTGCTTGGCGCCCGACGTCAATATATATTATTGTGCATAAATGTATTATATTAATTAATTATTTCAATTCCATTAATAATCAATTTATATTAAATAAATTTAATAAAGAACTAGATAAGTTCAATAAAATGCATAAGGACTTATTTATTTTCAACCGTCCACTTCACGTGCATGGCTAACTTAAAGTTGCTAAAATTATATGTGACGAATACGTTCAAAATTATCAAAGCTTTTTTCAGAGACCATCAGAAGCAGCCCGTGAGCTCCTGAAAGGACCTGGCGACATATGTGTACTAGTGCAGGCCAGTTATATATCTATAATATTTTGTGGCCTTATATTTCTTTTTTTTCCCCTTATATATAACATTGCAGTAATTTGAAACTTTGATATATAATCAACTTTCATTTTATTATCTGTCATTGCTCCACAAACAAATATTTGTCAAAAATCGGTATCAAAGTTGTTAGAACTCCAATTTATTTCATGCTACGAATAATAATATGGATATATACATAGCAAATAAAGGAAAATGAAGAAGAAACAGAGCAAGAAACCNTCAGAAAAGATGAATGTATTCTACTCTTCTTTACTCATTACACATTGAAGTAGGCAACAATATTGAAAATCGTACAAAAATTGTACATACTTTATAACTTGGCACTATATGAAGGGAGGAAAAGAATAACTCTATTAAATACCATAGTCGTCAGGAACAAGTTACAAACTTGTTAGGAGGGAATTAAATAAAACACTGCAAAAAATAAGAATGAGGATTTCATGTACATTGATATTGATCTTATTGATTTTTGTGTTGATCCAAGAACAAAACTTTTCAACACAAGTCACAGCAGAGAATGAATTTGTGAGAACAGAGAGAGGGCATTTCATGCTAAATGGCAGCCCATTTTATGCAAATGGGTTTAATGCATACTGGTTAATGTATGTGGCATCTGATCAATCTCAGAGATATAAAATTACTTTTGCATTTCAAGAAGCTGCAAATTATGGCCTCTTAATTGCAAGAGCTTGGGCTTTTGGAGATGGTGGGTATTTCCCTTTGCAGTACTCTCCAGGTTTTTACAATGAACATATGTTTCAGGTATGTCATCCTCAAACTTTTTT
>BKCP01004973.1:542123-552517 GCA_008636005.1 Striga asiatica | reverse complement strand
GCTCAGTAAGGGCCAAATTGGCATCGAAAAATGACCTTATGGTTCCTATATCTTCCCAGTAGTCCGTAAACAAATGCGCCTGCCACATGCAAACACTTAGAGCAGAAAATAAAGTATTTTGGGAAAATTACAAAGGTTTCCTCTAAAGTCTCTAATTAAACAAAGACACAAGTTCTTTTTCGAAATAACACATTCTCCCCTAAACCATAAAATGTGAGTAAAAACTCAAATGCCCACCTGAACATTATGATCCTTCACAGCCGAAGGAATAATCTCGGATCCGAAGTCATTGCATGAGGGATAAGTCGACTTCAGAAGTTTTAATAGAACATCCGTCCTAAATACGTACACTCCCATTGATGCAATGTATGGAAATTGTGCAGCTTCTTGATTAGATAGTCCCAAAATAGAGGTGTCGACTTGCTGCATGACATCATCAAACATAACCAAAAGAGTGAAGAAAACATGTGGAAATTGAAAAAAAATTATAATATCATGTGACAAAAACAAATCTTCGGAATTCAAATAAATCTATAAAGGTCGTAATGTAAGGGCTGCTGATTACCATAGACTTCAGAGCAGAACCCTTTGGTTTCTCTGAGAAATGAATGATTCGGCCAGTTTCGTCAATTTTCATTAGCCCATAATCTGAGGCTCGACTGCAGTAGGAAAATAAATTTATTAAAAAAATAAATAAAAGAATTGAAGAAAATGTTCCATCATGAAGGTATTTATTCATAAGCTTTATATGCTACAATATATCAACAGACTCTTGGTCACTAGGAAAGATGTGCCAGAGCCATAAAAACAGAAAATGTGATGATGCAAAAATATGTGAGGTAATTTAAACAGGCAGAAAAGAACTCATTTCTAGGCATGTTTTGTTCATTCTAAGTGAATAAAATTTGAAATAATGATTTAACATACCTATCATCCATGGGCACACAAGAAACAGTAATATCTGCATTTGTATCAAGATGTTTCTGCAAAACCACATTTTACATTAATAATCAAATAAACAAGCAGAAGTAATGACCCGGAAAAAATTGGCATAATTGTAGTTGAGCCAGCAAAATCACATTTTACATTGATAATCAAACTAACAAGCAGAAGTAATGACTCGGAAAAAATTGGCATAATTGTAGTTGAGCCAGCAAAGTACCTGGACAAAGTCCATGTAGTCCATTCGATAAAGATGGTCACCCGACAAAATCAATATATGCTCGACATTTTTATTTTTTGCATCCTATACAAACAAGCACATATCAACCAAGTTAGTCCCAACTGAAAAATAACTCAAAAAAAAAAAAAGATCTAAAAGAGTAATTTTCTGAACCACTCGCCTCGAAAACCCATATAAATTGCCGAACAGCATCGGCTGTCCCTTGAAACCATCTTTTTCCTGCTTCCCCTGAAGTCTGAGTGGCAGCTAGAACCTAATATCCAAATTAATCATTCACGTGAATTAAAATTAATAACAAAAAAAGTTTTCGAGTCCAAAAGGCATTCAGAAAACAAGAACTTCCTCGTCATAGGAGTCTCTAACCTCCACAAAACCATCTCCAAAGCTCACACCATTTCCGAAATTATAAGTCCGAGCAAGGTGCCGATTGAGGGAGAAAGAATTAAACTGTGTTAAGATAAAAATCTTTCTAATCCCACTATTGATGCAGTTGCTCATAGGCACATCAATTAGCCTATAGCAACCACCAATTGGAACCTGCAAAGATTGCATTTTTTTTTCAAAAGAAAAACAAAATCACCATAAATAGGCTCATAATGTATTTTCTTAACCATAACATGATCGTGATTACGACATCTCAAAGAAAAAGCCAATTCCCCCAATCTACATCAGAGGCAATTAAAAATTCAATTAAAGTTAAAATCAAATGTAGATTTTTCTTCTTCTCTTACAGCTGGTTTTGCTCTTTTGCTAGTAAGAGGGAAAAGACGAGTGCCGGCACCTCCGCCCAAAATTATTGAGGCCACAGTCGATGGATCGGCCTTTGGGCTCTCTTCTGCATATGAAGATTCAATCGCCTGGAAATCATCGTGCAATTAATTACAAACTCACATTAACTGGAGACGCAACTTTTTTTCTTTTTTTTTTTTTTTAGAAGAACGAATTTCATCAGAATTTGTCAATCTTACCGCCGCCATTTCTTTGTTTATATCACGCGTAAGAACAGAGAATGCAGCTCCCGGCCTCATATTTTTTACCCTTATTCCGCTAAGCTTCTTCGCGAGCCTGGCTCCAAAAACGTCGTCGTTTAAACCTCCCCTAATTCTTTTTCCCCAAAAGCCAGTGTCGCACTTTCTTAAACCCCCATTGATTGGAGCTGGCAGCACCCTAGCTTTAATGGTGGTGGCACAACACGAATCCATCTTTCTGTGTAAAGATCGTGGGCAAAAATCAACAAAATAGGTTGTTCAATGGATGAGATCTTGAGAAATAATGACAATACAAAATGAAACTACTTTTTGCTGAAAGATCCTAGGATTCTCAAAAGGAAGCCCCCAAGAAAAGCTAGAATCTTTATAAGAAAAAAAAAAAAATCTCACCTTTACTCACTTTAACCAAAACCCAGATCAGAAAAAGAACACTTTTGTGAACAAGAATCCACAGCAAACAGGTGACAAGAAAAGAAAAGATCTCAGGATTCAAAAGATGTTGGAGAAAAAAATAAAAAGAAAAGAAAACCTTTGGGAGGCGGATATTTCAAGAACCAAGGCTTGTAAAAGAGCTGACAAAGTCTCACTTCATGTCAAGAACAAGAGAAATGCTTGATGATTTAGACTGGTTAAAAGTTTCAGGTTTGGTGACTGGTGAATCCAACTAACAATCAGCCGAAATTAGAGTGGGTCTAAGCTTTAAAAGCTGGAAAGTGCGAAAAAAAATGAATCCAAATCGAGCATGGGGAGGGGAGATCTTTTTCTATATATTAGAGTAATTTACATGCATCGAACTTTAACCAGCTGGCTAGTGTGTGATAAAAGTGTGAATGTGTGACGAGTAGGTTCAAATTCCCTTTTTAGGAAATCACGCAATTGAAGATCCTAGGGATCCCACCACACTTGCTACTTTAATTATTGTTCACTAGCCAGTAGCCGCAAGATATTTGTTAATTAACAAACTATTTTAATTATTGTAAAAGTATTAGTATGAAATATAGGTCAAAATAATATAAAACGACAATCTCCATCTTCTATAAATACAATTATTGCACAATTTTTTTTTTATATATAATAGTCTAACAGCTAGGCGGATCGACTCGTTATATTTATTGAACAAAGTTAAATATTTATACTGAGAAATATCATATTTTTGTTTATATTGGTCTTTTAGAGTATGTTATTTGTATGTGAAAATATACATTTGTATAACAACAATCTTTTTCACCACTAAAATATATATAGTACGATTAAAACAATTTTTCCCTAGACACTGTCCCCACTTGGATTTGAATCGAAACATATATAGTACGATTAAAACAATTACTACTCACGATGATAAGATCGAACTTACTGCGATTATCTTACGATGTTGAAAGATATATTACGAGAAAATGATACACAAAGTTGGATACAACTTAATGTGTAGGTGCACAATTCCAATATAAACAAAAATCTGTAATTTTTAGTTGGACTTGGACAAAATTCCACATCTGAATGAATCTGGTCTCATTATTGCCCTTTTCATAAAATTGCACAAATACATGTCATAGGATTTCATTATGATTTATTTACGGACACAATAGTTTTAGTTTTAAGATTTTTATGACGATTTATCTACTTATACAATAATTTGTGTCTCAAGATTTGTATGTTATAGTGTTTCGTACTACCGTGTAACTGTAATTCATACTTGTAACTATAAAAATAATAAACATACTAATTTTTAAAAATTTAAAATTAATCAATTGATTTTGCAATGCGATAAGTTACTACATAACAGAGATATTTTGCATATCAATTATTATGTTTTTAAGCATAATAATTTTTTTTGCTTATATATATATAAGCAAAAATACAATATAAATAAATAAATTGTGAAAAAATAGCATTTACCATTACTTAACTCTTAATTAATTTATTTTCTAACATTAATTTATTTTTTTAATGCAAAATGATGAACACAAACTTTTTAAACATCGAGATGATTTTATATGTAATTAAAATACTGCAAATATTCGATTTAAGATATTAATCTAAATGACTAATTTCATAGTTTGAGATTTATTGTGGAAAACGTAATACCAAATATTATTGTCTTCCATTTATAAATATACTCACATATTTAAAAAATTTAATGATACGTAATTGTTTTAAAAAATATGACAAATAAATAGTTCAAAAAAGTGGACAATATTTTGGCCTTAAAAAAATTTTGAAAATTAAAGTGCACGATAAGAAGCTAAGTTGGACAATATTTAAACATACAAATTTGAAAACTTTATTTCAGACAAAAGGATAAAAGTTAGTTTTAAATTTTATTCAAAAAATTTCCTTTATAAGTAAGTCAAACTATTTAAATAAAAAGTCAACTTTCCACATCCATCAACCTCTTTCAATATATATAGATAAGAAATCAAATTGGTATCAAATTCATGAATTTTTTAATTTACAAACAAAAATTATTGAATTAGGTAATAGAATTTTGCAAGCTTTAAAAGACAATTATTATACACGGCGAAAAAGATTTTTTTTTAAGCAAATATTAAATATTTTGTTTACTTAATTCAATTGGGTTTCCACCGAGATGAAATAAAAAGATATATTTTAAAATGATATTGTTATCTTGAAATTGCAAAGAGTAGGTAACAATATATGGCTCTTGTTATTATCAATTTGTACTCTCATTGTATGGCATATGATATTGCAAGTGTTTTAGATGTGATTTACCATGTAAATTTAATATTTTACCAAATTTTATATTGCGTGTAAATTTAATATTTTACATTACTGTGCAGGTTGGTGACGACATTCGATTACACCTCAAGATTAAAAAAATTATTTTTACTATTGTAAACAAAATTTTTATTTCTCATCAATTGCATAATTGTCAGTAATAAAAATAATTATATTTAAATCAAATACATAATTTATTAATTATTAATTAGGATGATTTTTTTTATAACGATTGTTTTGGAAGAAGAATTGTGAACTGATTATTTGATTTAAACCTAAACGTTTTTTGAAAGAGAATTTGTAAATCTCGTATATATGTGGATCTCAATTTTAAAAATGTGTACCCAATTTATATGCAAGTAACAATATCGGACATATTTAAAGCCCGTTAACTATTTTATAATAACTGTAATAGATATCATTGCATGAAAAGGTTGTTTATTTCATGCTAAAAAAAAAAATCATTCTAAATAGTAACTAACAGTTTTTTAGATTGCGCTAAATGGCAACTAGCGGTTTTTTTGATGATTTAATGTATAAGAAAATCGAAAATTAAGGATTTCTTATAATTATACTTAATATAATTAATCAATTAAAGTATGATTTTTTTTTATTTGGCTTACATAATTATTGTTAATATATAAACATGTGAAATCGATTTTATGAAATTTTACATACAAATCAAATTCGGAAAAAAAAGGAAGGTTGTTGACTATGCGTGAGGAATAAATACTGCAATATTATAATTTAAACTGGATTTCTAAAAGAAGTAAGTCAAAAGCTTTGACCCAAAAGTTTTATGAAGTTTCCACAAATGATTTATTGACCATTCTATTTCAATAGATATAGATATAAATTCTCTCACTCTCTATTTTATTATTATAGTACGGAACCGTGCGATGCACGGGGTGAATAATTTTAAGGCTATTTGCACAGTCTTATTATTATTTTTGTGAATAAAAAATATTAATCAACCTGGAATAAAAAACTAAAATAAAACATATGTTTGCCTTGTAGGCAAACCATCGTTTCCGTAAATTAATTTGTTCAAGCTATTTCGATTAGCGACATGAGAAACAACTGAATATAACTGATCGTCACTGAAAATCGACCTTTTTAAGAACAGGCTAACATGTGATAAAGATTGACACTGACTCTTATTAATCGTCATGATATAATAAACCATATGAGGAATCTGCCTCGCTCATTAACAAAGCTTCAAAAATCAAACCGAAAAAGGGGAAAGTCACCTTTGAACTTAACCAAATTTGTCATATCATGGATTACAGTTTTATGTTGGGCAATTGTGAGACAAAATGAGCCAGCGTTCCCCTTAATTTAGTATTTTTGAATCCATAGACTTGGCCTTTGCGAATGTTAATCCATTTTTTCATGTTGGCTGCTCGTATCAGTACAGTGATACAACCTCCCTATATATTCATTTCAAAATAATATAAGTACAAATATGTATAAAATAACATTACATATTTTAAATAACAACACGCATAAAATTGAAAAAAAAAATTGCAACCCACCCTCTCATCATGAAATAATATTTCTAATAAGTTCCTATATTCTGCCTCAATTTTGTGTTGAATGATTCAAATTGCATGGAGCTTCATGCATGGTTTATTTGTTCGAGAGATATCCTTAATGAGATCGAATTTGCACTTTATTTTGATATATGTGTATTTGTATGAGAAATTTGAAATAGGATGCACGAATGAGAACATACAACTTGATTTAGCACTCAATTTTTAGAGGATGACAAATTAATCCTTAAAGATGTTTCATAGTATAATCAAATGTCCAATAAAATTATAGATTGACACATACTTCAGTTATCATACTTTAGGGACATGGTCTGCATTGCATATCAGTGATAAGAATAATGATATAAACAATTCAAACAATATAACTCAATATGGCATTTCAAAATTTCAAATTTAATAAGAATCACCACCTGTTCCTCAATCTTCATATGCTTGGAGAATAACTTTGCAACATGGCATTCTTTTGTCAAAGACTACAATTCCCTGCTCATAATAACTTTGTAGCATGTCATTCTTTTGTCAAAGACAACAATTTCTATATGATCTGTATTTGACTATTTAGTTAATTAACAAAACGGAATAAATGTCATCTACAAATACAAACATATAAGCATAAACATTATTACATTCTTAAATAGTGTCAGAATCCAAATCTCCATAATCTATCTATATTTGCGAATAAATGTAAAAACAAACATAGAAGGTTTATCTCAAATTTTGAAAAAGGAGATGGGTATATTGTAAATAGAATGAACCTAAATAGTAAATAGTAGTTTTGGCATTTAAATATTATTAAGCATCATTTTCACTTCATGAAGAATTTTCCACACTCACATTTTCCTCGGCACAATAAAGGTTTGTGGCAATAATTCAAGTTGGTCCTCTCTTTAACCATCCACACACATATAAGTCGGTCTCGTATTGCATATGATCTTGTGAAGCATCAACCAATACACGCCCTCCGTGATTTGGAACAATTACTGTAAAAAAATTCTAAATATAATATACATATATATATATATATATGTATATATATATATATTGAAGAGAAAGCAAACTTGTGAAAACAATCGAGAAATAAAAATCTAAACCCAGTTGGACTATAAACTTTTGGACCATGCAGTTTGAATAGAAATAAAGAAAATGAGAGACAAAATTTCATTAGGCAGTACATAAGGAAAAAAAATGCAAAACTGAAAATTCACTCACTGTTTTTACATTACCTTTGTAGTTATCAAAAGGTAAACCATCAATGGGTACTGATTTGTAACCTATACTCTTCGGTGCTAACCTACAAAATAATCATCAAATATAACCACATAAAAATTGTTTGCAATATCACCTAATTATGCTAGAAGAAAGGGAAAACAAAAGCTTGGTGATTAAGTCACCTTCCAACAATTGATCAATTAGTCACTATATGAACCAAACCAAATATCTATTCAATTCAACTTCCTATTTATCTTTTACATTTCCTTGTTTTTTTTTTTTCGTCTACCTATAAATAGGTTGCAGATTGCCACACACACAACCACCTCAACCTCTCAGTTCTAGACTTTAGATAGGTTTTCACTTATATATATCCGTATATACATCATAAAACATGCTGAAGCAATAAATATTTAAATCAAAAACATAAAATCCCATGGAAAAACAAAAAATTGTAAATAAATATCAGAATATCTGCAGGCATCTTAATGTTGAGTTCAGTATAACTTGCCCGCATGACACATCCTCATATACCCCTGTACCAACTGCAACTTGCTTCAATTCATCATCTCCTACAAGAAAGCTAACAAATATTATAGAGGGGTAAAATATTTACATGTGCGCCCTCAACTGTACTTTTGAATAAACTTAATTTTTCCAAAATGATATACATCCATACATCAGCGGAATAATTAAGGCATTTTTCCATTATATCAGATCTAGTTCCAAAATTGTAACCTAACAGCATAAAAAATAAAGCATGTAGGAAAAAGTATTAGTTCTTACTGTCAGTAAGAATGTAGAATAAGTTTCTATGGAGAAGATATACCTTTTAGAACAGTTTTCTCAAGCCGAACACCACCATGATGACCATTCTTATCGTCAGATTCAAGAAATCTCTCTGGCTTGTGGAAAAAGACAAAGTGGAGTTCGTGTTAACCAGGAACAGGTGCATGCCCCGAGCTTGTTCATCCTCTGCTCCGCGTATATCAGCCACCCAATCATCGGCATCCTGCACGACACAGCCTCCAGGATGGAGCTCCGGCTAGTAGGTCACGAATCCGGCCACCGCTGTTGTTCCATCACCACTCTCTGTGGGGCCAATGACTTTATACGTAACCCTTACCTTAGTCCTCTCCAGAAACCCCTCAATAAGCAATTTGCAGATAAAAAACATAAGATTAGTTCTCAGCCCAATTAGAAATAGAGGCAATAATCAAAATCCATTAACTACATCAACCAATTGGCAATTGCAATTTGCACATCAAAATAAAATTTTTTACAAAAAAAAAAAAATAAATAAATTTATCCTGACGAACCGACCGCACTTCATCATCTGCCGAAAGGCTCCGAAGTTGACACTCCCGTCGCCACCTAAGTCGACCCTGACGATCATATTCTGGTACTCATCCGGTGTCTTCACCTACTTCAGCCCCATCGTCGCCAGCACCGACCTTAGTTCATCCGCCATAATGAACGCGCCCCATCCCAATGGAAAACCAGGAATTCCTCCCGCACGTCCTCTTCACCGCCATCCCCCTCGTCGCCTCCGTCATCTTTCATTGCCGCCGCTTACAGGGCGCCGAACTCGTCAGCCTCAATCTTCCCGATCATCGCCCGCAACTTCTCCTTTGACACGCAAATCCCGAGATTCTCTAGTGACTAATTGGAGATTGATGTCGACGGGGAAGCCGATTGAGCTCCGTTGTGCATATATCCTCATGTCGAGCTCTAGTTGGCGAAATGGTTTGGATGTGATTTGTTTTGATCTTATTTTGGGAGATTTGGTTTTGGGAGAATTGGGAGAGATGTCGAGAAATAGTTGGGATCAGATTTGTTGGAGAGATGCGAGAATAATTAGATCTGATTTTGATTGGTTCCACCAATTAATTTTGAAAGAGATTTTCTCTAATTTGGATAGTGCAAGTCAATTAAAAAAACGTGGATAGTAACTAATGCAGATAAATAAAGAGATTCAGCCGCAATATGGAATCAAAATTTCAAATCACAATTTCGAATTTTAGGTTTCAAAACATTGTCATATTCGGTTAGTCAACTTAATTGATTAACATTTTTTTTAAACTTTCCTCATTTGATTTATTGACCGCTCTTTTTCAATATACTAGTACGGTACCCGTGCGATGCACGGGGGTTTTATTATTTTCGTCCCTTTTAAAAAGTAATTTTCAGTTAAAATTCATATTATATACTAAAGGACAGATCATGCCATTAATAATAAATAAATATAATGAAAATAAAATCTATATAATTGAACACTTCTTTATATACAACGTTCATGGTTTGATTCTTTGGCTTCATCAGTATTACCAATATCCATTGAAGTTATGAAGTTCTTAAAGTCAAAACGATACATAGGAAATTCACCATTCCACTTGTGAATCTGAGTTTGACCATTGATAATGATCCTCCAAAGACATATCGTCGTTTTATAAATGCTAATGTTGCTTTCCCCTTGGTAGTTTGTCAAGATATAAATGCCACCTTCTTCAATATCGTCGATTAATTTTCAGATATTGTTATCCTCCTTGATTAATCCATTATCCAAAGTCGTTTAGAATGGTGATGGAAAAACTATTGAAAAAGTTTGTTTTGTGGGATGTATTGTTTCTTGTCGATTTATTTATTTATTTATTTATTTTTTTTGCAACATTGGTGATGTTTATATAGACATTATGTATGTGCCATATTATTATGTTTATCCGG
>BKCP01004973.1:528700-542078 GCA_008636005.1 Striga asiatica | reverse complement strand
CTCAAAAATATCAGACCATATGCCAAAATTTCGAACGGATATTCTGTGTAAATAAATATGAAATTTGTTACCAAAATTCGATTGACTAAAAGACTTGTTAACAAAATCCGATCATATTTGTTAACACAATGTGATCATATCCGAACCTATTTTCGGCTAAAAAGATTTATCAATCAAAATCCCATAAAATCTAATCATATTGTGTAGAATATTACCCAAAAAAAAAATGCTCAAAAAATATCAAACCATTTACCAATTTTTCGGCCAAAATATTTTGTGTAAATAAATCTAAAATTTGTTACCAAAATCTGATCGGCTGACATATTTGTTAATACAATCCGATCATATTCGAACTTCTTTTCGGCTAAAAATATTTACCCAAAAAAATCTCACAAAATCCGATCATATTGTACAGAATGTTACTAAAAAAAGATATGCTCGAAAATATCAGACCATTTACCAAATATTCGGCCAAATAATTAGTGTAAATAAATATCGAATTTGTTACCAAAATTCAACCGTGTAAAAGATTTATTAGCAAAATCCGATCACGTTTGTTAACAAAATTCGATCATATTTAAACCCCTAATCGGATAAAAGATTTAAAAAAAAAATTGTAAACCATTTTGACATGTGGGTTTATAAGTATTACTAATATTAGTAAGTGAAAGGATTATTTATTAAGTCAAAATTATTATTTTTGTATTTTTCCAACAATCTCTTTATATTACTATAGATATAGATATAGATCTATAATAATAATCTATATAAATTATGACGTATAAATAACTAATAATAATGTGTCGGATTAATATAAAATTAATGAATCAAATAAATGTGGGTTTGACATATTTTATCAAAATTGATTTAACTGGGCCAAAATCTGGTCCATATAATTAATAGTTATGAGCCTATTAATCATTATATGTGGGCTTAGGGATTATTCTCAGACCAAAGCTTCAGAAAAATCAATCAAACGATCACGATAAGTCAACAGAAATAGAAGGATGAGATTTCTTCACACAGAGTATATAAAGCGAAAAAAATCAGCAATAGTGTCCATTTGTCATCTCTTTTCCATCGGCAAAAGTATCGTAACATACGAATGGCAGCACAACAGTCGAAACATAAAAGACAGATCCTACAATAGTGTGTTGCCATGAATGCTTCATCTTAACAGAATTTTCCAAAATCAGTGATAAGACTCACTTGAGCAAAGGCTTCAGAAGCTACTCATTAGCTACTCCTTAATAGATCTTCACATTGTGAATAGGACGATCAGTGTTATCAGTTTGAACATAACCAGAAACAGCACATGGTTTACAATAGCATGTTAAAAAGGTTTTAACCACAAGATACACTCAAATGCACCAACACTGCTCCTCGCATAACCTTTCCAAGGTTACAAGAGAACCTAACTTCACACCAAATACAAGTTGTTGCTGATAAAATAATGTTCCACTGGAGCACATATTATCACAATCCAAACAAACTGCAAATCAACCAATTTAATAATTTTATTTTGAAATGAAAATCCTGACTTTCAAAACTCACAGAACTGAAAGACCCCTCTAAAATAGAGGCATTTACATATTATATATACGTAAATCTATGACGAAGTGTAACAAACACATCATATATTGAAAAGTTCGATTCGCTCTCGCAGTCTTACAATGTAATGAAGTTTCTAGATACATTAATGTAAGTTCTCTAAAGAATGCTCACCATCTAGAGAGGGTGCAGGTGCCAGAGTTATAAAGAACTGGCTCCCGTTTGTATTCGGACCGACATTTGCCATGGATATGATACCAGCTCCAGTGTGCTTCAACTCTCTACTTATCTCATCCTCAAAGTGCTTACCATAGATGGATTCGCCGCCTCTCCCAGTTCCGGTTGGATCACCTCCTTGCACTATAAAATCCTTTATGATTCGATGGAACTTGACGTTGTTGTAGTAACCTTTCTGTCGCATGCTGCCATCAGAAAACTGAGCAGCTTCTTGCCGTGGACGCCATCAATGGCAGCCGCTGGGAGAAAAGGAAAAGGAAAAACGTGATTTTTTTTTAAAAGATAATGAAGAGTTTTATCAGTAATATAATTATATAGATGTTTAAGATAAGTTGGAATATATTCAAAAAAATCTCTAAATTTGTTACCTAAAAAATTGGGATTCCTATGATTTCATAGTTGAGAAAATCCGGTGGTTTTCTAAATAATTGAAAAAAAAATCCAACCAAATTTTTTATACCGGGATGATTCCAGTATTCCGTTTTTTGCTTGATTCTTTTTTGGAATGATTTAAAATAAAAATAAATCAAAAAATAAATAATTTTTGGATTTTTTTAATTGGTTTCCACAAATGGAAAGTCAATGGTGTTGTTGACCAGTTTTTTAAAAATTTCCACAAATGATTTATTAATTTTTCTTTTTCAATATATATAGATATAGATATATAAAATGAGTGAAGGACGTTTCAGTAATTTGAAGCCACCAAAATATATATCCACTGGATCATCTTCCCCATCTTTCTTTTATAGTCCTACCCCCAATCTCTCATCTCCTCCACAAAAATGGCGCTCGCTCTGCCCAATGCCTTCCTCCACAACAACCTCTCGCCTCCTTCGGTTTCTCTCAACTCCAAGGTACATCATTTACTATTCAATAGGTAATCCTAAGAACAACAAGTAAAGAAAAATCTTCGAAATCAATGTCTACTTACCCTTAACAGAATTTTCCCCCTTTTCCTTTTCCCCCCTCGTAATTAACAGGCGAAGAGTGTAGTGGGCCGCAATCATATGCGGGTGAGCTGCAGGAAGAAGGACATACACCCCGAATTCTACGATGACGCCAAGGTTTTCTGCAACGGTGAGCTGGTGATGACGACGGGCGGGACCAAGAAGGAGTACGTGGTCGACGTTTGGTCAGGTAACCATCCCTTTTACCTTGGTACTCGCTCTCAGCTTTTTGCTGAAATCGATCAAGTTGAGAAATTTCGCAAGAGGTTTAGTGGGCTCGACCACCTTATGGAGATTCCTGTTCTCAAAGGAGAGATTGTGCTTCCTCCTAAGAAGAAATCTGGAAAAGGCAAAAGGAAGTAGTCTTGAAAGATCTAATTTTTCCTCTTTGTTGAGATCTTGCGTTAATTGTTGAATTTTTGGGTTTTTTTGTAACTAGCTTGATTGAGACATTGGATTATATGGGTTGTGACGAAAACTCACTTATTTGATTCTTGCTTAGTGGCATTGGTTTTGGTTGTTGTTGCATTTGTTCTATCCTACTTCAAGAGTAGTACCTCAGTTGTGTTGAAAATAAAAACTGGCAATAATTACACACATTCAGCTCCAAACGTAAGGCATCTTTGTTTGTTTGTTAGTTTTTTGTTTTTTCCTCATTTTTTGGCTGCCTATTGTGAGTGTTAAGTGGATGCAGCTGGGGCTCTCTTCCTTACATTTGAATGTAGTGGATAACACTTGCTTGGCTGCAGATATCTTTCAGGCTAGTTTGGTTCTCAAGTTGGACTATTAGCTATGAATTTTTCTTTTTGAGTTGATTTGAGTACTTGGTTCATCTATGCACATTTCATTTTTTTGAGGCTGTTCGGTTTGGTCATGTGCAGCTACTGAATGTGTGATCTGCTGGCTGTGATTTCTGTTCTGTTTGAATGTCTCCATGCAATAGATGCTGTGTTCATTTCTTGATCATGTGGATGATTAGTACAGTAACCCGATTGAGCTTATCTTATCATACAAAATACCAATACTTCTTTCTCAGTTTGCAGTTAGCTTACCTTCTTATACAAAATATCAATACTTCTTTCTCAGTTTGCGGTTATCTATATGCAATTTGTTTTTATCCTTTTCTTTATATGATAAGATTTCAATCGATGAATCAGAATCAACACTAGCTAGTGTTTTTGAGATGATCAGCGCACATAGATTTTCAAATTTCATTTTGGCTCCATAAATGTCCTTCTAATCCCATTTTATGTTCGCTCTAGAACTTCACATTAGCAAGCTGAGATTCAAGTCATCAAGTAAAGGTTATGTTGAAAAAGTGTAAGCACAAAACATTGCAAAAAAAGAAAAAAAAAAATTGCGAAAGAGATTCATCTTGTTGTTTCATTTCACCTATATCTGTAGTTCTTTTGCCTTTGTTAAGCAGCTGTTTAGTTTACACTTATGATACTAATGCTGCAGGTGTTCCATATCTTAAAGTATATTTTTCCGGACTTATATGAGATGCTTCTAGCAAAACAATCCTGGAAACTGGTCTGATAGATTAAATAAGTGGTAACACCCTGTCTTGTATGTCGACAGGGAGAAAAATACTTCAAATGCTACCGTTGAAGGATGTGATCTTATGAATATATATTTTACGCAGAGGGTTCTGCATTTATATATCTTGGTTGTTCCTCTACATTATAACTTACAAGACATGACCTTTTTAGGCGGTCTTGGGGTGAAAGAGCAGTATTTGATCTTACGTTCCTCTTATCTACAATGTCGTAGAGTTGATGGTTCATACATCACCAGTTATATGGTAGATGTGCACGCATTTGCTATTAACCTAAAAGTTATGAAGAAGTAAAAGCTCTTAACGCTCTTGTGACTAGCTATAAATTTCACCAGCAATGATAAAGTCTAAAACACAAATGCTGCCATTAGGCTGTCCGACGAGGTTGTCTAATGGTTAGAGAGTTATACTTTATTAAAAAACTGTAAACTTGTACAATGAAATGTTGTATTATTGTTTATATTGTGTTTTGAAGTATGAAATTTGTACATTTATGTAATAACTACCAATTTGACCATGCATTGACGCCACAAATTTAAATTTATAAAAGTTTTGCTTAACGAACCACCACTAACTAGTAGTTCGGGCAAGTAGGGGTCGATCCCACGAGTAGGATTAAATTCTGGCTATTCTTGTACTAATTGAATTAAAACTAAAAAAGCAATAAAATGAGCATCGTTTTTTAAGAACAAAAATAACATATAAAATAATAATAAAAAAAAAAAACATTAGAGAAGTCCAATTTCGGCTCAGTTATTACCCAATCTAAATCTATCGTCGACTAATTTCAATGCCTTCATTAAATTGCTAATAAATTACCAACTCTAGCTAACAACAAGCTCTGTCAACCGAATTTTTCTTACTGAATATTAAATCGAAATCAGGTCTTCGACTAAACCTAACTAGTTGACAACCTAAAATAAGTTCTCTAGATTTAATACACTAGCAACATTAATTCTTAGAAAAAGAAATTAGTCTAAGCAACAGACGCATATGTTTGAATCGGTTAACTTATGTTCACGCTACCCTAAAGATGTATGACCTCTAGTTTACTACTAACAGAACAAGAACAATAACAATTGCGGATTAAAACCTCATCTCTAACAATTAAATTATGAATACTCAAAGTAGTTGGCTAACTAAATCTAACATCCATAATTCATAAACATTAAAAATAGATAGCATGCATCAACTCATCAACAAAATAAATGCAGCGTCTTAATTATTCAATGAAAGAGATAGGTCATTCATTTCATAGACAAATTAAAGTTATGGTTTAAATTTCCCCTTAAATTGGATGATAATAATAATAATAATAATAATAATAATAATAATAATAATAATAATAATACTAAATAATAAATAAAAGAGAGAGAATATAATTATCTCCCTCGGGCGGGTGCAACTTTCCTCCGCGTGTGTAGATCTCTTTCAGTCTGCGCCCTCTTCCTCCTAGTCTCGGCAATGGGAGTCCCGCTTTCTTTCTTTCTTTCTTTCTTTCTTTTTTTCCGCATGTATAGCTTTGTGTTTTCTCTTCCAGCAAATAAATCAAGTTGATGCTCTTTTGCGAGTAAGTCTCCTAAGAGCATCTTCATTGCATTACTGTCAAGTGAAAAAATTAAATGCCATGTCATTATTAGATATAATGTCGTCATATTTATCTCTCCAATAATGGTTTTTGTCGTAGTCTGATTTTGTGTAACGTAGCTTGACAGTAGTCAAGCCCCATTATTTGAAACCACACAGAGTCTTTGACTTCGTCCGAAAATCTATAGAATCGTGGAAAAAAAGTTCGGGAAATATGTTTAAATCAAGACACGTGATTGAAGGATACGTGAACACATGTGAGTCTCCAAATATGTTTAAAATCAAGATTTGAGTCTCTAAATATGTTCAAAATCAGAGGGGATAATATGATGTTTATCATTTAACATCCGCAACATGTTGTATCTACGTGAAATAACAAACTAAGGATATGTTTAGGACATATGCTTGTTAAGTTGTTATTCAGATATGGATGAAACTAAAAGACTCGTTAAATCTATTAAAATTTTAAAAATCAGTTTAACATGAAGAATGAAAGAAAGTGGTGCATTGTGCGTAGTATTTTTTTTGGGAACGAAGGAGGAGGCCAAATGCCTAAGCTAGTACTCGACGGGGGTATGACACCCTAACATTATCATGTTTGAGCCAAGCTCCCAACCCCACCGGGGGTGTGGGGGGGGGGGGGGGGGGGGGGGGGGGGGGGGTGTGGAGGTGATGCGATGTAAACCGATTGGGTAGGCTTCTACCAGGCTCGCCATATAAGCAGCCGCAAAGTTGTCTTCCCTATGTACGTGTTGGATTCGAACATTCCAGTCTCTTTGGATCATATACCGAATGGCCTTAACCATTGCTTCACGGGACCCCAGATCCGCCATCAGAGCCACAAATCATCTTTTGCACGCAAAGACTATCAACCTCGGCAATAACTTGATTGTATCCCAACTCCCACGCCAACTGTAAACCTTGCAAAAGGCCCCATAGTTCAGTATCTGTAATGGTGCAGAAGCCAATATTCAGGAGGAACCCCTCAATCCAACGTCCCGCTTCATCTCTAATTAGACCCCCCGCACAGCTCAACCCTGTTGTACTATTATGAGCTCCATCAATGTTTACTTTTATCCATCCTGAGCCTGGAGGATTCCAACGAATCATTCGTGTAATGTGCGTGGCAACCCCGACCCGTACATAATCAACCGTCACCCGGGTATAGCTACCTGTTAATCTCATCACCTCCAACCTCCGAGTCTCGACACTCAGTGTTGTGTGTTGAAACACCCGCTCATTACGCCACTTCCACGATCTCCACACGGCGTGGAGGTGATGCGATGTAAACCGATTGGGTAGGCTTCTGCCAGGCTCGCCATATAAGCAGCCGCAAAGTTGTCTTCCCTATGTACGTGTTGGATTCGAACATTCCAGTCTCTTTGGATCATATACCGAATGGCCTTAACCATTGCTTCACGGGACCCCAAATCCGCCATCAGAGCCACAAATCATCTTTTGCACGCAAAGACTATCAACCTCGGCAATAACTTGATTGTATCCCAACTCCCACGCCAACTGTAAACCTTGCAAAAGGCCCCATAGTTCAGTATATGTAATGGTGCAGAAGCCAATATTCAGGAGGAACCCCTCAATCCAACGTCCCACTTCATCTCTAATTAGACCCCCCCGCACAGCTCAACCCTGTTGTACTATTATGAGCTCCATCAATGTTTACTTTTATCCATCCTGAGCCTGGAGGATTCCAACGAATCATTCGTGTAATGTGCGTGGCAACCCCGACCCGTACATAATCAGCCGTCACCCGGGTATAGCTACCTGTTAATCTCATCACCTCCAACCTCCGAGTCTCGACACTCAGTGTTGTGTGTTGAAACACCCGCTCATTACGCCACTTCCACGATCTCCACACGGCAATGGCATTGTGCGTAGTATTTGGCTGTTGCTATTTCCACTGTCAACATTGATATTAAGGGAATACAGTTATCCAATTATGTACAAACAAGTGTCATGAACATTTAACATTCACATTCATACGAGATGCTCTAAGAAAACAAAAACTCTTCACTGCCCAATGCTGATCCGTATCAAATAGACTCACATGGTCAAAAGTTCCTTTTTCTTTGGCTAAGGGATTAGTTTTAAGGATCAAAATAGCTTAAAATTTTGGGCCACGTGCCAAATTATCTTACTTAGCCCAAATTAAGCTTTCCACTAATTTCTTCTCCTTTATTCGCAGACTTGGAGCAGCAGGCCCAAACAATACGGCCCAATTAGTAATGTACCGTTACATTATCAATATTTTACATAAGAAACAAGTGAACGTCTATAGTCGTACTCCTGTACCTACTTAACATTAGTTTCCCTAAAAATTTTATGGAGCCATCGGAGTGCTCCTGTATGGAGCAATATATAACTTTATGTATTGACACGTGTTCAATGTGCATTTATTGCAGGACACGTGTCAATATACCATTTGTCAATATACCATTTGTAGATAATTATGGATGATTCCATAAGCCGAGCCATCCCATGGCTCTATAGAAAAACCGTCAAGTACCCCTCTATTTCACCATTAGATTGACTAAAAAATAAAAATCAACTATAAATTCAAGGGTACAAGGCAAAAAAGAATTTTGGCAGTCTTGTACTTTATCCGTACTCCTTGTACTTGTTAAAAAGTTATTATACCCTTAGTGTATTTTAAAATTTAATAATATCTTAACTAATTACAAAAAGATATTTTATTTATTTTCAAACCCCATTAGCCCTTTTTGCACAACTGCCCTCAAATTTTTCCCTTTTCTTTTCGGATACGTCTTGCACCAACTTCCCACATTTTCTGCCTTTTGCTTTGACAAGTAGTACAGTGTCGTATCCAGTGCATATCTCAAAAATCCTCTCCGAAAATCATCCATCCTTTCCAAAAATCCTCTACATNAATTAAATTTCGAAAGCCAAAAGAACGCGGCGGCGACAAGGGACGACAGTCGGCCGAGTGCAAGGAGGAGCTACGACGGCGAAAAAGCGGCGAGATTTGCGAGGCTAGCCGGAGAGAGAGAGAGATAGAGAGACGACGGGGCGGCCAGCCGGCATAAACCTTGATTTTCACCTTTGTCCACTTTTAAGTGGGCACAACTCATGAATATATTAGAACTCAAAACTTTCAAAATTGATGAAAATCATCTATTGATGCCTGTTGGAAGAGTTTACTGTATTGTTCACTGGTAGAGGCGGCTGAATTCTCCATTTATTTAAGAAATTGTCGGCTTAGGATGCAAATATTTTTTGTTTTATTTTGATTTTTTAGAATGGTTTGGGTGATACCATCCGGGTTTCTCTAACCGAGCCACTGGAAGAACAAATAGATCCCTGTAGAACAAATAGAAACGGCATTGTCTTGGAGAATTTGGTGCCCCTAAAATCTGATGCGGCGTGTGTGTGATGTCGCTTGCTCGCCTTCGTGATTGATTTGATTTCCGTAAATTGTGGTGCACTCCGCCGAAAGTCTGGTGTTGCTTGCTCGATCATCTCCTACCTGTCACTGTGGGTTGTGGGTTTGTACTGTTGTTTTACTTACTCAAATCTTTTTAATTGTTTCGTACTTTAGCCTGTGTTTTTGCAGCTTTTCAACATTTTTGTGTTTTAGGTGTGTTGGCCCAGATTTTTCTTTTCTCTTCCAAATTATTGATTTCAGCCTTCTTGTGTTGCTTTATCGATTTTAATGGCAGCTGGTTCCAAAGTTTTTGTTGAGGCAGCAGTTTCGGAGATGGATTCTCCAGCATCTATTCTTGAGCTTTTGAGCCTTCATCATCAACATACCGTGTTCCTGATAGTGAAAAAGGCGTGGAGAAAAGTGAAATTCTTATTCTAGGATGTCTTAGGAATCTCTTGATACTAATGGGGTTAAGGGCTCTGATTTGGACTCGAATGCCAATTTGAAATCGAAATTCAAAATGAAGGATATTGTTAACGCGCTGAACAAACTCAAACTGAATCCCCTGGCTAAGGTATTCTTTCTTTCCTCTTATTATTATGGTCAAATGGACACTTACAGTGTTGTGTTTTCCAACAAAAGTTTGGGAAATAATGGTTTCGCAAATAATTGGAGGGTATACATACGTTTTCCCCTCTTATTCATTCTGAACATGCCATTTTGTTGAATGATCAATTTCTCTGTGGTTGGTGATGGTATACTAATTCCTATCTTTTTGATTTAATTATTTATGGGAATTTCAATGATTATTCTTTTTTCTAGCATCCAATATTTCTAGATTATTGCTATTAGCATACGCCTCAAACTTGTGTTTAAAAGATTAATGCTAGAACCTAACCATATAACAGTCACTATATTGATATATTATGGACCTATTTGCATTGTCTGGACTGATATTTTACATTCTTATTAGTTTGTTTTTATTTCTGGAACTTGGAAATATTATTCTTTTAGCTAATCGTGGTTAGTAAGTTGCGAGCCACATACTAAAACTAGCATCATTGAATTACCTATACTTTATTCCAGGTACAAGATTTACTTTGATTTGTATTTGCAGAATTATTTTTCTTATGTAGAGTGTTATAGCATGATGAGTGATTGTTTTGTCAAACCTTGGGACATATCAAATTGATGCTCAATTTTGACTTTCCTAATCATACGAAAAACATAACATCCTTCAAGTTTTCGTGGAGGTCGTAGAAACTCTAGTCGAAAGAAATGTTGCCAAAAGACGAGGGTGAGCCCGAACTCGAACTCGGGGCATCGAAAACCCGGCCCATAGGTGTGGAGCAGCACATTCTGAAACTTGCGTCCCCGGTAAGCCACAAGGTGTGCATAGTAGATGATGGCACGACAGATACGGGCCTTGTGGACCGGGCAAAACGTGAAGCACATGCTGTAAATAGGCTTCTGCAGCTTATTATGAAATGGTTCTCATACTCAAGCACTCAAGCAGATAGTAATGCATGAGATTGCTCATCCCCTGATACACATAACAGCTGCATAGGTAGAAATTCAAATTTTGAGGGTCAACAATACCTGTGTCCACACCGTCCCCGGTAGCACATTCCCGGACTTGCCCGCGTCTTCTTCATGTTCGACAAAAAGTCCACTTTCGTGGCGCTTTTGGGCGACGACTATCGTGATTTTTGGTTTGTAGTTGTCTCCACAAATGGATGTTTTCAAATTGAGCAATTCTTCAAGCACCATTTGAGGAGGATCCAAGTGTTTGGAGCTATGTTTCGGCTCCTCAAATCTAGCAACTCCTTTCACTCCACCCAAACGGATGTTTTGCAGCTATGTTTTCCTTTTTGAATTTAAGTTTGGATACTACTATTTATTTTTTGTAACGGAGTTTAAATTTCCTTTATTTATTTGGCAGATGCCACTGATTTGGAAACTCTCAAGATAACGGAGGAGAAGCCTCCCAAGAGTCGGATCCAAAAAGTTTAGGCGGCCCGACGAAGTAGGCGAGTCCATCAATGTTTTGGTCAATCATTTTTCAATGGAACTCAATTCACAGCTCGATATTTATTTCGATCTTGAGGGTCAAAAAACGTGTGTCCTTTACTACTTTAGGAATAAGTAGGGCAAAGACATTGTGTACAAAGATGTTCCATGCTTGAAACTTGGGAAGAAGGCAAATTACATTTGACCCTCAAGATCGAAATAAATATCGAGCTGTGAATTGAGTTCCATTGAAAAATGATTGACCAAAACGTTGATGGGCTCACCTACTTCTTCGGGCCGCCTAAACTTTTTGGATCCGACTCTTGGGAGGGTTACCGTTATCTTGAGAGTTTCAAAATTAGTAGCATCTGCCCAATAAATAAAGGAAAATTAAACTCCGTTACAAGAAATCTATCGTAATATCCAAAGTAAAATTCAGAAAGGAAAACATTGTGAGATTAACATTGTAGTTATTCAATAGTGACTATAAAGTAAATAGCACTATTTCATGTTATATTACAGAAATGTGTTAATCTCATTAAATGGCCATAAAGATTTACAAAACACAAATTTTAGCCATGTTTTGTAAAAAACATATTTTTTTAGCCATTTTGCCATGTGCTATTACTAAAATACCCCTTTAACTCAATTTTACCTTCTTTCCCCAATTCAATATTCACCTCACACAATTCCCCCCCAATTCATTTTCATTTTCAGAAATAAAATAAAAAAAAAATTGCCTTCAAGAAATCCAGAATTCCCCCCAACACCGTCCCTAGCCTTATTCATCTCCAAGAATTCATCTTCATCACCTCCTCAAACACCCCATCTTCAGCGGCCCATTCTCCAGCCCGCAACGTTCGGTAGGCTAGGTTGAGAGACTCATCCAACGTCCGAGCACCTCATCCCCCGTCCGAACACCGTCTGGGAAGTTCCACCTCCGCCCTTCACTCTTCACGACCTCCGAATTTGAAAACAGGTAACGTTTCCGAGCACCTCATCCCCGCCNATTACAGTTTAATAAATAGAATATTTTGGCACAATGCAATTGCGCCTCAATTAAACCTAGATTGTTCTACTATTAGACAAAATTAACGGCAAAATTAACGGTCTTTTTTGAACTGAAATGTCATGAAATCTTGAATAGGCCCTTTCCTTTTTTGTTTTTTTTGTTTTTTTTTGTTCATTTTGTTGTTGTTTTTTGTTATGCTGAAAAATAGTATATGGGTTTTGTATATGGTGTTCTGCTAGCTGTTTGAGTCGTGTTTGCGTTTTGGTGTTCTGATTCTCTTCCTTAGATCTTGTGTTTTTTGTTACAAATTTGGAGTGGATCTGTGGAGTGGATCTTTTAACATAGTGATGCATATTAATTTGTGACTTTAGGTTTTCAGCTGGGTCTCTCTTGAAAACCCAGGTCCTTCATATTTTTTTAAGTATATTCAGTAAAGTTTCTTGCTTAATTTCTTCTTAGTTTTTCTATATATATATGTGTAAATATTTAGTTTCCTGGTTGAAGTTTTGAGGAGTACTGCCTATCTGAAAGAAATCTTTTTGAAAACCCATCAATGATTTTATCATGAAGGGATCGAGGTTTTTGAGGCCCCCAGCAGCTGCTGGAGAAGCTTTGCGATATGGGTTGGGTTGTGCTTTGGATAACTTAACAGGGGTTGGGATTATCGATGGTGATGGGGGCGAGCAGAAGAAGAAATCGAGGTTACTTTCTATGCTCGATGAGGTAATTTTTTTTAGCTAATCCATGAATATCTTTTTTTTTTACTTGGGAAGTGAAAAAAAAAAATAAAAAATTGCTCATTCAGAGTAGTACTGTTCAATGGACTGCCATTTTAGTCTGTTAAAGTTTGGTCATTGGTGGGTACTCTAAAAGGCCTAGCCTTTACTGTCTAGTACTAGCATGCAAGCTGTTTTCCTTGGTGATTAATTGAGTTAGAAAAGAAATAAAGAAAAAAGGAAAGCTACAAAACTTTGATCTCTAATTATTATGTGAGACGCGTTAACTAACCGTTAGACGAGTTGACATGTTATAAATTTTATCATAAAAGTATACTTGTGAAATCTCATACTTTTATTTAT
>BKCP01004973.1:498728-519040 GCA_008636005.1 Striga asiatica | reverse complement strand
TTTTGGGGTACAGTACGTAAAAGTTAACGCTAGCACGTGACTGGGAGCGCCCCCTTGGACGGGGCAAACAGAAATACAAAACGAGTGCACGTGACATGAGCGTGTTCATGCGGAATCTGGCTTGGCCACACGATTTCACGGTTTTAAATTGGCGCTTTTTCCTTTTCAACCACAAATCACGAACTTCTATTTTCTATATAATCATAGACTCGAGGCAACGTTGGGATAGACGGAAATAACATAAGACAGTGTGTTTAGACAATTTATAGTATTTCAATAAACAGATATTTATTTTAAAATGTCATACAGTAATAATTGAATATGCACAACATAAATAAAAGTATGACATTTTATGATATAAATATATATTAATGTTGAAATAAAGTATTTATGTCTCTAACTATAGACAATTTAACAATAATATTTACATAAAAATATATAACAATGTGATATAACATATTTTCATTTTGTGTACATCTTTTGAATTTATTCTCAAAGTTTTTCCAATGATTGAAATTATGAATTGAAGTTCCAATGAAAACTTTTAGAATAACAAATCATTGATTTTTTTAATCATTAAATTCCAATTACAATTCAAATAAATAAATAAATAAGTAATTATAATGGAAAGTTTTAGCTTTGATCTCCACCGAAATAATCATTGGAAAACTGTCATCGAAGTTGTAAAATTGGAATATTTTGTTGAAAATTCTATTGAAAAAAATTTAATTGAATATTCTATTGGAATTTAAGTTTTTTAGTGATAATTTTTGGCAAAATAATTTGTAATTGATATACATTTTAGAGTTATTTAAACAGATCTACATTCAAATCGAAATTTATTACATTATTATAAAAATAAATTATTGAAATATATGATATTAGATTATCACTTTATAATTAACTATATTTTTATAGAAAATGTATATCTTTTATTTTATTTCTATAGGTTCATTTTTTGACTGATTTATTTGAATTTTCAGTTATAGAATTTTAAATCAGGAAGGTGTAATAGTAATGTTAAAAATATGATATATTTTTTTGCCCTGTAAATTGTACATTTCATATCACTATCCATTATGATGCTCTGATCTGATTTTTTGTTACAAATCCTTAGTCTGCCGCAACTGGTTTATATAACATATTCATACTATAATCTTGATCCCTAATTAGTATTATCAGGCAATATATGGTTAGATCTCATAATTAGTATTATCAGGCGATATATGGTGTGATTGAGATCTAACGTATCTATACTTATATAATAAGGTGTACTATTTACGAAATTTAGTAAGTTAAAAAGTCAATGCAATAAATGCATTACTATTTTGAGCAACATAATATAATATCATATCTATACTTATATAAAAGAAGATTCTATTTACTACATTTACTATCCAGAAAAGTCAACTGCATTAAATACCATTACTATTTTGGTATTATAATATTTTATTTATTTAATTGATTTATTTATTTGTTCTATTTAAAAAGGTAAGTATAATAAAAAAATTTTAATAATAAAAAAATCAAATACCAAATAAAAATGTACACTTTGACTTATTTGATTATATTTGGTATTTGATTATACCAAATATATTCCTATTTAGTATATATATTAAATACTTATTAAAGTATTTATTTGTTTTATTTGTCAAAGTTAAGTATAGATTTGTTTATATTATCAAATCATAAAAAAATATTAAATCCATATTGTTAAAAAGAAAAAAATCATATAATTTTATAACAATTCTACTACACTATTTAACAATATTTCTTTTTTTATTATATAATAAAATAATAATTAAATATTATATGGTGAACAACAATAAGTAAAACTGTTGCTTTCTCTTATATCAAGGGATAAATTTATATGCTAAAATTAAATTTTTATTAGTATAAACGTTTTAGTGAGATAATATATTAATTATTTTACAAGCTAGCCCTAACATGCTCATATTTAATGTTTTAAAAGATGTAGAAAAAACTTATAATAACTCTATTGTTTTTTAGACTTAAACGTTGATTAAAAGAGGTAAAAATTCCTAAGTTTTTAGACTTAAACATTGATTAACACCATAGATTGAAAGTCTATATTTAGTAAAATTCCTAATTGTAATAAAAAAAATTAATTTTTGCTATATTTTAGAATATCTTTAAATTCATTATAAAAAAAAAAAAAAAATTACAATGAAAAAGTAAGTCAGCTATATATCGATTTGTTGTACTCCTCAAATCACATTCACAATTTGGCTACAAGGAAAAGAAACTCATTGATTAAAATATTATTTTGTCAGTAGTCTTAATGTACAAGAGACTTTAAGACTCTACTTGAATATTATAAAACTTTTATTGAATATTATACAATTTTCTTGCGTATTATAAACTTTTATTGAATATTGCATCTTATAATATAATATTCTCTAAATAAATATATCCTCGGGTCACGTAATATATATATTCCGTACATTTTTCTTTATTCATGTATATAATTATAAATCTGGATAAATAGCCTTAAAATTGTGCACTCCGTGCATGGCACGGGCTCTGTACTATTTTTATTAAAGATCGAATTGGAGACATAATATATTATTGAGAGTTGAGACACACATGTTTGGTTGAAATCTATGTATTGCCTTATGATGTTATTGGCACGTTGTTAAGTTGAAATACATATTTCTTTGACTAAGGTTTTTGATATTTACTTTTACATTATCTTCGTGATAACTATAAGCTATATTATTTTTATTTTTTTTTATTTTATTATTATTTTTTTTAGTGTATTAAAAATAGGCCTAGGCACAATTTGTATGAACTGGCCTTAAAAATCAGTCAAACAGTTCGCCGGAGCCTAAGCGCTCTTAGGCAGCCTCGGCGGGCGTGGAGGTTGGGCGACGCACTAGGCGGCTCTCGACGGGCGCTCAATTTTTTGTTTTTCTTTTTTTTTTTTGTTTTTTTAACTAATCTCGTTATTTTGTTATCATATTTTCTTTATAATATGTTAATATTATTATTTTGGCTTAGGTGTGGGAATTTATTATAAGTTGATACAATTTTATTTTTTAAGAAGTAAAAATAAATAAAAAATAAGGTACTTCATCTTAATTTCTAGGCTCCGCCTAGGCGCTGGGCGCTGGTCGAACGCTTAACGACTTCTGGAACACGAACGTTATCATTGTGCTTGATCGACAAAATTCCAATTTTGGTCCTTTAAGTTGACCAAAATCCGAAATTAGTACGCTAATTTGTTTCTCATCAAAAAGAGTCCGTTAAGTCATGATTTTTCTCACTTTTAACTAGAGATTGAAAGAAACAAACCATTCTTCTTATTATCAATCAAAAACTGAAGAACATCAAGAAAGAAGTCGAGAGAGAGTTATTTACAAGCCGCAAGAGCGAAAAGCTGAAAAGTGAAAATATCTAATCCTAATTCGGCTATATATACTAACCTAAACTCGATGTTGTTTGCCATGAACAGTTTCAACAAATGTCTAGTACCTCAAAACTGTGTCGAGGACTAACTGAAATGAAAAAGGTGCAGTGCTACAATTTGATTGATAATTTGATCCGTCTAGTTTTAACTTTGCCGGTCTCCATAGCAACCACAAGACGTGCATTTTCAGCTATGAAACATGTGAAAAACTGTTCTTCAAAATAGAATGTGAGAGGAATTTTTAGCCGATACTATGATCATCTATATTGAGAGAGAGTTTGATTCAAGTATTGATTCTGATTCTATAATTGATGGATATTATGTTTCAAAGAATCGTAGATCGCAACTTCAGTAGTATGGGTATGTTTACGTGAATCATCTTGTCTTTTATTTAAAAATATTTAACTTTATCATTAAAATGAAATAATGGGTTAATAGTTTTTATTTTTTTTTTTATTTAACCTTTGTTAATTTCATTCAGGATAAATAATTGTATGAGAAATGAAGAGAGCAAAAAATTTGTTGAAATGCGGTAAAAAAGGTACCTTGTTTATCATTTATTGTGTATATTTTTTCTTTTTGCAAAAATAATTCTAGCCCGAATAGATTTTAAATCCTGGCTCCACCTCTGTATGTAGCGAGGGCCAATGCTCTGTACTCTGCTTCAGCATTAGAACTGCTGATAGAGGATTGCTTCTTGGATTTCCAGGAAATAAGAGAGTTAATTACCAAGAAAGAAAGCATATATATATATATATATATATATATATATAATTGCTAGCAAACAATTAATAAAACCTCATTTATTTTCCCTCCAAAAGAAGTTACAAAAATATGTTTACTTTATTATTATTATTATTTTTAATTAAAACCATATACAACTGCTAATCAATGAATATTTGATCTATATATATAATTGCTAATAAAAATTCAATAAAACTATTTGAATTTTCCACATTTTCCCATTACAATCTAACATATTTTTTAATCAATGACTTTTTTTAATAATGATTAATTAAAGTAATTATGTTTTTATTTATTTTATTATATGATAGTTATTACTAAAAATAACTAATTATAATTCACACTACATGATATATAAAAATTCAACAAATATAAATATTATATCTCATAATCTTTTTCTTAAACGATTTATTGCTCTTAAGCATTTTTTAATAAGCTTATTGGCTTTAGTGGTATAACCAAACCTCTTAAAATTTCATGATAATAATAATAATAATAATAATAATAATAATAATAATAATAATAATAATTTTTAAGATAATTAATTGGTCGGGTTCTCTCAAATTTATAAAAATTACATTATCCATTTTATTTTATGCAATTAATATAATGATGAAATTAAATATTTTTATAATATTCATTTTTACTAATGACAAAATTTTTGAAATGTGGTACTATTATCTAACTTATAATTTTAATATTGTATGCACACATATAAATTATAATAATTTAAACATTTGTGTATGTGCACATGATAGAATAATAGTAACCAGTTATGCTTCTCGTTGTATCAGGACAAACACCTCAATCACTGTCACTATAGCCTTGTAAAGTTAAATCAGAATATTTGTGGTGGAGAATACTTTGTCCTATGGTACCTTTTATATACCTTACTACTCTGGGTATAACAGTCATGCGTACCGGGCCCGGGCCCGGCCCGGCCCTGCAAGCCGACGGGCTGGGTTGGGCTAACCCTGAACAGGCACGGGTCTGGCCCGTTATATTTAAAAAAAATGAAAAAAAAAAAGAAAATTCTAAATCTTTTGTATTTTCTCGTGTCGGACCGGACCCGGCCAGGCCCGACAGGTCAGTGGCGAAAAAAACATGACCCTTACATGGCCGTCTGAAATCCGGGCAGGTCTCGGACCCGTGGTCAACGGGTTTAACTGGGCTGGGTCCAAGCCGGTTCAGTGCCGGGTCGGCGGGCCAGGCGGCCCTTTGGCCTAGTCTCATGCGTTGTTAATAAGGTCAAGAAATATATTGGCTTAATATGATTGGACACTATGAGTCAGATCAAGTATAGTGATAGTTGTACAATAATCTACCTAACAACCTTCTATAAATAGTTGCATCAACATGAACAAAATCATTACCATCGCAAGGTGCAATTAATTTCAGATTAATGTCCAAAGAGGTGGAAGCAGGTTTACTAGCTAGATAACCAGTATCGTTTAATATATCTGATGCATATTTTCTTTGATATAAGTGAATACAGGGCAACTTCTACTACAAGAATCTATATATATATATAATAAGAATTAACATTTACCAAAAATAGTAGCAAAAAAATAGGTCAAAATTTAATGCAGTCTATAAATAGTAAGTTTCATTATTTTTCTTATTTTCGTCTTTAAAAATCATACAACATTAAATGCTACCTTAAATTTCGGGCTTTAGTTCATTTTATTATTTAAAAAATCCGGCAAAGATTTATTAAGTGTGTAAGTTTTTATTTTTATTTTTTTCTTAGAAACAACGAACAACATTAAAATCTCAATTCAAAATATAACAAAAACTTTAAAATCTCAGTCTTTATATTTGTGCCTTTAAAAAAAATATTGAACGCTAAAACTATTTTTTAAATTGAATAATCAATCAATTAATCTTAATTTTTTAAAAATTACTATGTTTATTTTGTATTAATATGCATAAAGTAAAAATAATTTATTCATCTTTAGATATATAATTTATAATCTTAATTTATTATCATTTGGTGTAGACATTTATTATATGAATCATAAAATATATTTATTTCATAAAATTAAAAATATGTAAAGAAAATAAGAAAATTTCTTCGATCAATCGGGTGATTGAACTAGGGTACTGCCCAGGTTGATTGAATTACTTTTAGGTGATATTTAAAATAGTCAAAAAACTTGACACAACTTGGTTGGTCCCAGGTGACTAAGTTATGTATTTGTTCGACCACATAAAATCAATTATTGAACCTAAATATAAATTTTATATTAAAAATATTTTACTACGTGAATGTGATGTAGTCCAAACTTCAAATAACCGTATTAACAATACTTTTATTACAACATGTCTAAAGATTTATGAATATTTAGATATCATTTTATTAATATTTATGTGAATTAAATAATATTTTATTATAATATTTATCAATATACAGTAAATATAAGGTTTTCAGAACTGGACCGTCATCGAAACGATCAACTTATTTTATTAAATCACTTGTGGTTTGTTCATATTTTAATTTATAAATATTTTAATATATATAGATAGTACTTTTTGTAATAAATTTAAATAAAATGTGTTACTTAGATATCTAAACAATTTATAAATTCAAATGTTTAAACTAAATGATAAATAATTTATAAATTTCTATTTTATTTTAAATATAACAAAATTTATTTAAAAAATCGATCCTACCAGTCCAACCGACTGGTGTTGACGGATTCGAGAGCAAATATTTTATTCAAACGAACTAGACTGATAAACCGGTTATCGGTCCATCCGGTCGGACTGTGTCCAACCCGGTTTAATTTAAAAACAATGGATAAATCATAATTAATGTTATTTATATATTTAATTTATAATACAATCGAAAGATTGTTTTCCCGTGCATCGCACGGGCCACGCACTAGTGTATTTTAAAGTTCCTAAGTCTTTTATGGTGAAACAAATATCAAGATGTCATTTTATGGCAATAATAGAATCCAAGTTATTTCCTATTATATATATATATATATATATATATATATCATATAATTGTAGGCTATTCATTTATTACAAAAGAAAAATTTTCCCGCTTAAAATTTTTAGCTTTTTTAGTAAGTACGTTGTAATTTTCTTTTGTTTGTGTTTATCATTAAATTTGTAATAACTATTATAATATTCATGAAAACTGTAACGGTTATGTTTTAAGAATAAACTTAATTATGTGATTTGTTATTTTGGTAAACATTAAGTAATATTATATTTTGGTGTAACCTTTAATATAAGTGTTGATGACCGACTTGGCTTCATGAGGTTAGAGCTAAAGACTAATCGCCACGTTCGATTAATAGTCCCTCAGAAATAGTTGAACTTAGCTCAAGTCGGTACTAGTTAAATACGTTGATTACTGACTTTCAGTTGACTAAAAGTAGAACCGGCAACTTATCAGAAACCGACAACCGACTTCACCAACATTGTGATTATGTCCATTAAAAAATTATCCATTCATCCGACATCCGAGGAGATCGAATTTCTAAGCAAGAGGTGCTGTACATATTCGATTGGACCATCAAAAACAAAAAGCAATCATTGATGTTCCCTCATTCCATTACACACCGTTTTATTGAAGCTGCTCAACATTAAATGCGATCTTATCTACCTCGGACAAAAAGAAAAAAGCGACCGTACTATAAATAGCAGAATTTATAGATGTACGAGGATATCTTTTTTCGCACATTGTACACGGACTTAAAATGATCTCGGTCAAGAACAAAAAACCGACTTCCTGTACTCTTGTGATATCATCAATAATATACAATTATCTTTTTATTTTCGTTTGAACACACTCAACTGTTTAAAATTTTAGGTTGTTAATTACATACAACAACAATAACCACTACATATCTTTAATTGAAAAATAAATTTAAATTTGAACTTCATATTATTCATACTTAATTTTAACTATCTTTAATAGTACAACAAATTCGAGTTTTAATACAATTATTTAGAATTAATATATAGGTTTCGAATTTGTCTTAGGAAATAAATTATAAAAATCAACCATAATCCTATTAATTATTTTGCATTTTTTATTTGTAGGGATTCCATTATTAATTTGAAGCAGTTCTATATATTAGAAAAATATATCTAAATTTCCAGTTAAGTAATGTAGATTTATATTAATTTTATTGAGTTATGTTACTTTTATTAATTTTTATTTTAAATTTAATTTATAATTGTTGTTATGTGCACAAATTATATAAAGTAGTCTATTGATTGAATGCAATGATTTTTTTAATTTTGCTGTCACGTAAGTATTAAAAATCTTACATTATTATTATTGTGTCTTACAAGTTAGTTGTGATATTTTATAATGACCATTTTTTTTCAATTAAAATACTGAACATATATGTATCAAATTATAAGTGAAAAGTTGTATCAAATTGTAAGTGAAAAGTTGATAGATGAAATAATCCAAATTGTGCATGTATTTTATTTTATTATTAATACAAGCACTATGATAATTATCTTAAAGTTATATTGCCTATATGAAATTTATATTGCCTATTTTAATTATATTGCCTGTAGGGGCGGATCAAATGGGACCAGCTCTTAAATGCGCACAGCTCTTAAAATGGGACCAGCTCTTAGCAACTATAGACAACTAACATAGCAACTACAGAGAACTAACCTAGCAACTACAGAGAACTAACCTAGCAACTACTAACTTAGCAACTACAGAGAACTAACCTAGCAACAACAAAAAACTAACCTAGCAACACCAGACAACTAACCTAGCAACTACTTAGAACTAACCTAGCAACAATAGAAAACTAACTTAGTAACAACAGACAACTAACCTAGCAACTACTTAGAACTAACTTAGCAACAAGATAAAACTAACCTAGCAACAACAAACAACTAACCTAGCAACATCAGACAACTAACCTAGCAACTAGACACAACTAATGTAGCAACATCAGACAGCTAACCTAGCAACTACAGAGAACTAACCTAACATCAAGAGACAACTAACCTAACAACAAGATAGAACTAACTTAGCAACAAGATAGAACTAACCTAGCAACTACAGAGAACTAACCTAGCAACTACATAAAACTAACCTAGCAACTACAGAGAACTAACCTAGCAACTACTAGCCTAGCAACTACAGAGAACTAACCTTCTAGGTTAGTTCTCAACGGTCAACGCCGGAAGTCAACGGATTCTCTTCGGAAGTCAATAGATTTCACCGGAAGTCAACGCCATAAGTCAACGGTCAACGCCGGAGTCAACGGGTCAAAATAATATTTAAATAATTAAAATAATAAAAAGAAAAGAGTAAATCTTGGTCACACATGATGTACTAAATCTTGTGGCTAAAAATGAGTGTCACGTGTTCAATCTTAAAAAAACGGCCGCATTTGAAACCAATCCCTATATATATATATATGTGTGTGTGTGTGTGTGTGTGTGTTCGTTACTTTGGTGATGCTTTTATGATTATTATCATTATGATAATCAAAGTATACATAAAGTTATATTATTTATTATATTCATATAATAATCATTACCATATTATAAATTCCTAATTATACTTTTCAATAAACTTTTAAAATTTCAGCAAGAGTAAGTAATGTAATAATGCAATTATAAATATTATAAAATAATTTTTTTATCTTAAGTGTTTTTTTATATACAAAAAATGTTATTATGAATAGTCGAAGGTTTTCTGTTGATAATGTATGTGGAGCAGTGACACAACCAATCAAAAAATGCAAACGTAAATGGGCATGAAAGAGAATGTCCCTAGCTACTTGGAGTACATGTTGATGTTTTCTTTCTCCTCTAACATTCTGTTATGATGCTTCAACACAAGATGTATGATGTATGATGCCATTAGTCGAGAAAAATTCATGTAGAAAGAATTTAGATCCATTTTTTGTCCTAATACATTTGATCTTTTTATTAAACTGATTTGATATAAGATTAAAGAAATCAGGCAGATATTGTTTTGTATTAGACTAATTGATCAAACGGTATAACCATGTTGCAATCATCAACAATTGTTAAGAAATATCCGTGGCTAGAGTGTGATGGTGTAAAGGAAGGTCCCTATAAATCACAGTATATAAGATCAAATGGTTCAGATACAATGGAAATGCTGATATTATATGGTAGTCTTATTTTCCTAGAGAAATGACAAGAATCACAAGGCAATGTTGTTTTTACAGTTCAAAGTATACTATGGAGCTTATGAAATGATAGATGGCCTAATCTACAATGCTACATGTTGATGGGTGGATCCGATCAACGGTTAAAACAAAGTACGTTGAGTGTAAAAAGGTGAAATGAGAAAGATATACTGCAAGAAAGGAAATTTACTACGTAATTACGAGGTCGACCTTTGTGAACGAGGTCGACACTTTTATTATTCTTACAAACGTTTGTTATAAGGTCTAGAGAGAGAAAATAGAGAGAGGATAGAGTTAGTTGAGATTCAACAACCCTAAAATAAATGAGGGCGGGTTCTATTTATAGTAGTATTGAATGTCGTACTGTTCCTCTACTGTTCCTGCTGTCGTGTCGTACAGTGGTTCTGAGGGACAGACCGGCGCTCTTCTGACTAATTGGGAGTAATTGGTGGGTTTTTCAATCATTACCTGCAGAGCATTTAATGCAGGTATGTGCAGCATTTAATGCAGACAGGCCCCTGGCCGAGCTAGGTGTCTTAGGATAGCAGGCTAGGCTGCCACATCCCATCGGTAATCATTAGCTGACAAGTGACATTTTAATATCATTTTTCAGATTTGCAACTCTCGTGGAGGACGACTTGATAAAATCCCCAGGTCGGACTTCGCCCATTAGTTCATTCTCCGATCTCTCGGGTCCCATTCCTCTACTCGGCACTTCACCGGGTCGGCTCCTTAGCGGAGAAGTCGAGGTGCCAATCTCAGGGGTAAGATAGCTCATAGCCATTATTGATTTAAAGCTGGTGATCAGTTCGGCACTTCTGAAGTAACTTGATGACAAACCTCGGCGGTCGGGCCGACCTCTTCCGGTTCCTTATCTTTGAACCGGAGTTTTTCTGTGTGTTCAATTTGGATATCAACACTACAATATAGTACAAGGTAAAGCATGAGATGCATCAGAATGTTCAGAAAGATGAACAATGTCAGGTACATGAACATACAATGCAGTTTTACAATAGACAACAGTAAGAAACAAGCAACTACGTACATTCAAAAGACACTTACAGTTGGAGATTTCGGGTGTTTTCTTACACCCTATGGTCTATATTAGCGAGTAAGGAATAATTTTTTCATAACTGGATAGCAACCCGATTCAATGGTGGGCACAAAGATTTTTTTTTTCTTAAATATGTTTAATTTATGAGTTAAAACATTTATTTATATATTTCTTAAACTTGCTTAATTTATGATGTAAAAATAAATTATAATTTACGTAGTAAATAATTATAACGAAAGAAAATATATTATGATTCTATTTATAAAAGTAAATATAAATTTTAAATGTATGCGTATTTATAAAATAAAAAATAATAATTTTTAAAAATTAATAATTATTTAATAGATTCTACAATTCATGAAAAATTGCGACAGTGTTTAAGATTTCGTGTTTTGCTTGAAAAATCTACACTAAATGTTGATGTGGCGAACTCTCTATTTTAGGATTTTTTTATGCTATTTGCATGCTACAATATCGAGAGAACAAAACTGCAATATTTCATTATTTTATATCGATTTAAATTAATCACTTTAAATTAGATTATTGACATATATCGTTATATTTTCATAGGTTAAATTAAATTATTTTATGAAGTTGTTGTTTTATTGTTATATTAAGATATTTGTAGATGATTTTGGACGTCGATGTGTATTTATTTATTTATTTTTTTTAAAAAAATATATGTAATATTTTATAAATTATAAATTTTCATGCTGAAATAGTCTATAGATCACGCACTATGTAATATAAAGATCAAAACGCAACTTAAAAAGTTTTAAAATACAAGTAGATTTTGGACGTTAATGTTTATTTATTTATTTATTTATTTTGTAGAAAAATATATGTAATATTTTTATAAATTATAAATTTTCATGCTGAAATAGTCTATAGATCACGCACTATGTAATATAAAGATCAAAACGCAATGTAAAAAGTTTAAAAAAAAAATTGTGAAATAAAAACAAATCTTGCAATTGAGTGTACTAGATATGGTCAACATCTTAATTGACAAAAAGACCTAATAATTGCCCTACACTAGATATATATAATCAACGTTAGGTGATTCAAATAAAGAAGTAAACAAAAGAATATAGAAAATAAATAAAAGCAAATCATTCACACATATATCTTCACCCTCTTGGAATCTATTTAAGCGCAACCATAGACTCCATTGTAAGCCCCCCACACTCACACCTTCCAAATCCATCCATCACAAAATAACAACAATCCCACTCTTTCTCTCTCTTAAAAAAACACACACACACACCAACAACGTTAATAAATCCGCTAATTTTAATCAATCAACTTCAAGTTCTCATTAAAGCATATCCCTCATTTTTCCTCTGCGTGTCTATGTATAAGATCTCTCTGTACTCAAACGCCACGTGCCTTTTCATTTCTCCTCATTTCCATCCCCTCAGAAAACGCCGCCGTTTTGATAATTAAATTTGAATCTTATTTAATTTTTTCTTTCAAAAAAATGGTATATCCCCAAGCGTTTGATATTGTGAATCTAGAAAAGGACAGGGCCGCCGCCGCCTACAATCTCCTCCGCAAAATCGCCGGCGCCCGCCAGATTCTCGAGCTCGTGGCCCTCCTCGGCCTCATCTCCTGGTCCACCGCGCGCGTGCCGGCGGCCGCCACGACGGCGGCGGCCCACGCCGCCTGGATCTCCGCCCACCTTTTCAACCACCGCGTCGCTTTCCTCATCGGAAACGCCATCGTCGTCCTGCTCTTCCTCCACTTCCGCCGGAGCGACGCCGCCGCCGCCGGCCTCTACGACGGCTACATCGGGCACAGCGAGGCGGCGGAGCACCGCGGCGAGCCTCCGCCGCCTCCGGCGAGGGAAGAGCCGGGCGGCGCCGAGGGGACGGTTCGGCGGCCGCCGCCGCCGCCTCAGAGCGACGACGTGGCGGTGGAGATGCCACCGAGCGATGACGTGGCGGAAGTGATTGAGAGGGCGGTGAAGCAAATAAAGAGGTTTGAGAGGACGCAGTCGGAGAAACTGAGGCGGGAGATAGGGGTGAGGCCGCAGGCGGTGCTCCGGCGGTCGGAGAGCGAGAATCGGCGGACGGCGGGAGATATGGAGAGGCTGAGCAACGAGGAGTTCCGGCAGACGGTGGATGATTTCATTGACAAGCACTGGAGCAAGAAGACGACGATGTTTGAGAAATATCAGTTGGCTGCTATATAATGGCGTTAATTAAATTCGAAAATGTGGATATTAAGTAAAGTACATAGTGCATCAATTGTACTTCAATAAATCAATTCACTTTTTTAATTTCTTGAGTAATTTTAATTAATCCACCTTTGTTGTTTCTAATTCCTGTTATTTTATCATTTTCTTTATTTTATTTATTATTTAGTACTCCATCCATTTTCTTTATCCGCCTTATATTTTAAAATGGAGAGAGTATTTCTTTTCTTTTTTTCCAAAATTATTACTGTATTTAGTATTCCTAGCTAGAATAAATGTCACCTTGTGCATACATGACGATAAGTACCATTTTAAATATTGACATGTGTCCTTTTGCCAAGTCAAATGATAAAAAAAAAATGAAAATTATATATTTTTTAATTATTAAAATGCCCCTGCTTAAAATGTTTAAGAAAATAAGATCATAAACTATATTCTATTTTATTTAAAAGGTGTTACATAATTCATATATTAAGTAGAAAATTCAGAAAAAAAAACGTAGAAAATAACATTTCAAATTGAAGACTGATATGAACTAAAAACATCAAATTAATTGAGAGGTATTTTTACCTATAAAAGAAAGAACAAAATGAAAGTTCATCCATCAAATTTGGGCTGATATTAGTGTTTTGATCAATCTAACATATCAGTGAAAGTGGAAATACCTATGGACGCTAAAAGGTCCCTAATTAGAAGTAGAATTATGTTTTTAGTATTATTAATATTGTGGAGTTTGAAATTGGTTTCAATTGTGTTGATTTTAAGCATACTAGGACGTGTTCTATTATATTTCGAATTTTAACTGTGTAAATATTATATTTGGAAAATAAAGTTGAAACAATTATCAAATAAAGATAAAAGAGTTTAGACGAGTATCAAATAAAAAACCGGAGAAGCAATACACCAAGAATTTTCACCAACCCTCGTATATTTTCAGTCTTTTAAATTTTTTTCTTTACTTTTTAGCTATAGTTTTTTTTAGTCATTAGGAATATTTTAATGGAAAAAATGCAGCTACAAAATATATTAATGAAAATTTCAATAAATATTCAAATAGCTTATATTTGATATATTCTATTAGAACTAAAATTATGTTGGATTTTGGAAATTAAAACAACAATTTTTAAATAGTTTTTATTGTAGGCCTTTTCATTGATATTTGTTTTCGTTCAAATTGTTTTTTTTCTATTATATTTTAGTTTACTTTTTCTTTAGAATTTTCTTGTTGCGAGTAATATTAATTATCTGCCAAGGATAAACAAATCCAATCCTAGGTTAGTGGCCAACATAACCAACGTGTCATACTTATATGGATTTTATTATTCTATTCTATACTCTTTCCAATTAATACGATAGATCATCATTCAACTTGAGATAATGCTTTAATTTCTCACTCATGCGTCCATGTGGTAGCTCAATTTGGATAATGACACTTTTATCAACATACTAATAGGGGAATGTTATAATTGTGGATACTTTATATGAGGTTTAGCATACACACAAGTGTTTAAGTGTCACCAATTTCTCAACGATTTATTACCGTATAAATTTTCGTTTGAATATGCAATTTTTGTTGGGATTTTTATTTCTACCCGTATTTCATCCGTTGAAAAATCTACGGTTGGAATCATCAAAATCCAACCGAAATTCCAATGAAAAACTAATTCTGATGAAATATTTGTGTTGAAATTTCTACTTGAAGGACCTTTCTGATACTATTAGAAAATCCATTGGAATTGTAATCCAAGTACGATGAACTTATTTATACTAGAAAGATAATGCACATAATTGTTACAAATCTTTGTCGTGGGACAAAAGACTTAGTCACAATCGAAGAGAAAAATTTAATTAGTATTCCAAAAGTTGAACGACAAAACCTCATTATTATCAAATTAGGTGAAACATGGATTAGCACAACTCCAAATGTTCTTAAACACTTTTAACAACTCACAAATTGTTCTTGCTTGTTTGCCTAGATAGAATTTTATATCACAATCCCAATGCACAACTATACTTATAACACATGATTATAAGTTTCGTAAGAGACTTGATAATTATATTAAATAACTATATTCAGTGTTTTATTATGGATTGTAGCCCTCTTAGATTTTCGTAGTCACTTAATCACCTCAGCTGTAATTTTCTATGAGAAACTTATATAGCCATATTGCAAAAGTTGAAGCACACATAGACTTTCACCAATATTTGGCTCCAAAACTTGCATATTTTATTTGATTGATTTCCTCTCAAGAATATAGCGCGTCATATGTCAATAATAACAGTTCAAACAATTTCATGCTCTTAAACTTATCAAAATAATAGAAAATTGCAGTGAGAAACTCTTCCAAACGAACACGCATAGTGTTTTTCTTTATGACATGCAATATAAAATTTAAGAAGAATTATCCAATTATTTTACAGAAGTCAACCATTATTACTATAATAAAAGTATAAAAGCGTGTGTAAAAGTCACATATAAGCAGTACACTGTAAATATTTGTAATTTTAAGAATATGTCTTAAACTAATATGACAAAAGTATATCTATATATATCTATATAAAAAGCCAACCTATTTACCAAAAATAGTAAAATGCTCCCTTAAATTGTGAGTTTTGTTCATTTCCATCTTAAAACTGCGACTGATGGTCAACTGATTTTTTCAAACATTCCTTAAAGGTTCTGTTCAATTTTAAATTATAATTATTACGGCGAGTTTATCCCGACAATCAACAAAATCTTATTCTTTATTTATTTTAAAAAAAAATCTAATTTACTCTCATGTTTAATTATTAATATAAATCCTATCTAATTACTAATATAAATAAATCCCATCTAATTACTAATATAAATCTCTTATTTAATGTAAAATAAAAAAAAACTAATTCATTTTAATGTCTAATTACTAATGTAAATAAAAAAAAAATCTAATTTCACCTTAATGTATGATTGTTAATGTTTGTTTGTTCGGTTGTAATATTGTTTATAATATTTTAGACGCTCTTAAACAATATATATAGTGGTTTAAATTTAAGTATTTTTAGATGTTTTCCTTACAATATAGATATAGAATTTAAATTTAAGTATTTTTAGATATTTTTTAAAGAATAATATAAAATATTTTAGATATACATACAGTAAATGTTAATAAAAAAAAATGCAACATTAAATAGTCTTTCATTATCGTACTTAATATTAGTTAGATATAAAATCTCATTTTATTTATTATATAATATTTCATTTTGTATTAATATTGATTTGTATTTGTAAAATTGATAAATCAGATATATGTTTGGAATTGACTTCGTTTTATGATAACAACTTAAACAACTAATTTTTTGGAATATTTTGTACTCAAGTTTTCACACAGAAGTGACTCATAATTTTGGCATCATCTCAAAATTTTTTTCATATATACTATGTAAATATTCTCTCAATTTTAATATTTTAAGCATATATTTTTTATGTTCTTTTATACAAGACAATATATTTTAAACATACATTTTTCATTTTTTTTTATACAAGATAATTTTATATGGTTTACAATAAACTATATATGATAAGTTATATCACATGTAATTTTATATGGTTTACAATAAACTATATATGATAAGTTATATCACATGTAACCCCACATCTTTAATTTATAATTATTATTTAATATTACTTACCCACATCTTGATTAATTTATGATTATTAGTTTAATTGTTTATTCTCACCTTTAATTTATAATTATTATTAAATATTACTTACCCGTGCATTGCACGGGCTACACACTAGTTATGTTTTACAAATTATCTCCTCTAGCTTATGTTTATTTGTTTTTTTGGTTGATTTATATATTTCTATTCCTAAAAGATATAGTTAACGAATTCATTTGTTTACCTTGATAACAACTATGTCAAAACATATACACAGATCTCGCGTAGGGACTCAAAAGGGAAAGGGAAAAAAAATTAACAAAAGAGCAGCAATCAACATATTTTTCCGTTCTTATGTTTGTTGATACAAAAGTCACGGTCAATATTGGATCGAACCTTTTATGGACCCACCTCTTATATTGATTTTCAATTTTTTTTTTCTTTGTCCCATTTTCTTTCTTAATTGCCACCTTTTTCTTGTATGACTTTTGGTGATTTCTCCAATTTTAATTGGGTCATTATTGATCCAAAATTCCAAATAGAGGCATCCAGTAGTATTAATTAGCATTCAATATTGGTAAAATGGGCTGTGTACTTGACAAAATAAAGAAAATTAGGTTGGTTAATTAAACTATTAAAGTGTCGGGACATGATACATAAGCAAAATAAATAAATAAATAATAAACACAACAAATTCGACTATGTAGCTATCCTATGCTCCATACTAAGTGTTGACCTAGACATCACGACTTTTCCCTAGGCGGTCGTTTTAGGTGCTCGAACGATTAAGTGACTGGTACAGCCCCATCACGGTTGAATCGAAGCTAACACCTCAGAATTGATAAGGTTGACGATTAAGAGTTAAATCAGGTTCGATAAATCAAATATAGAAGGCTGGACTTGACGCATATTCAACTCGGTCAAACTTGAGACGAGTTGTTTGACTTAATAAAGGCAAACCAAGCTACGCAACTCGGTATACTTGGATGACTTATTTGATCCAGAAAGACCGAGGATCTGATCAGATACATACGAGCTAATAACCTAATAGACTTACAAACCTCAATAGAAAGACCTACACAAAAAGAGATCTTTAGATATGGATAAATGTGAACACAATTAGATAAGAACAAGCCTTGAGTAAGAGATACGAATTTGAGTCAGCAAAGAGATAAGGCTTTTGGGGAATACGAAAATCACCCTATATAAAGGGGGAAGATATTATCAAAATACTTTTTCTTCTCTATGATCATTGTAAACATTACATACGATATATTTTTCAAATCTAACAACTGACTTGGGCATCGGAGTGCTCACGACGAGAATTCTTCTCGACTCTTGTTTTACAGGTTACCACTTCACCGAAACGAGGTATTCTAGTTGCCAGTCTGCTTAAATGTGCAGTCCGACACATCAAATTGGCGTCGTCTGTGGGGAACTTTTGAAGGAACTATAAAGATTTCTCACCCTACTTCGTGCTGGTGAAACGAATGATAAAGAACCACTGAAGAAGAATTGGTCGGAACATTTTAGAGAGGCCTTGACACATAGACAACCCCCTTTTGCACCCCTGCCAAATCAGGTCAAGCCTGTGCTGGGTGGGAGCTTTTTCAACAGCTCTATATTGCCGATTGAATCGAATATTGATTCCGATGGGGACTAGATGAGTCTTGCCACTGATCCCCACCCTAGGGAGATGCAGGATCATCAGGAGAATGTAGGGAGCTGTGGAGAATATCCAAAGATGGGGCATGGACAAGAGGAGGAGGTAGAAGTTCCTCCCCAAAATCAAGCCAGGAGACCTGAAGATCAAATGATTAGTCTCACTTGGGCTGAATTGCAGGAATAATTGTGGATACTGTGGCTGTGAGAGTGGACCAAATGCAAAGCTCTCCATTGATCGACCTAAATGATAGAACACCTAGAAGGAAGAAGGAAGAGGTGTCATTGATAAGGACGCTAAGCAGCTCGTATAAGCAGAGGGATAACACCCTGGAATGGCTATCAACACAAATAAAGGGACCAGTAGGCTAAGGTTGAAAAAAAAAAGCGGGGCCAGGACCAAGGGCCATCCTTTCACACAGATAAAGGGACACAATGACCGTATACAATCTTACCGACACATCATGTAAACAACATTACTTACTAAAATACCAACTATGTCAACCAAACAGAATATGCATCACCCTTGATAAATCAAATAAGTGTTGAATATGCCCGTTTAATGTCTTACGGATTAAGAGAATGCAACAATTACTGATGTCTAGATTATATACTTGGTCAGTATAAAATAATATTCTCCTCTTGTAGGTCTGTTCAATACTTCTGAGATGTAAGTGTAGTTCGTTAGTCAATTATCAACTAACTCGAAAATCACACTACAACCTCTCTCGAAAGTTAGGTCAATTCCATTACAAACAAATATTTATATTTTACAAGACACCGATAATATGATCTTTCTGTTCGACACATTGAACCATATTATCTAGAATGTAAAATGAACGAATGTGCTTGCATAAATAAATAAACAACAAACACACACTTGACTAAAAACGCGAATCTCATTCAAAATGGTATTGTCAGAAACTGAAAGTCGAGCTGTTACAGTATACCCTAACAATCTCTCACTTATACTCTATAAAGCTTTCGGCTATTATTAAGTATCCATTCTTCCAATATACTTATCAAAGACTGGTCTAACTAGTCGCCACGCGCCTGACTCTTATTCTTTCTACGTGTCGGTCGAACACCTTCGCCGGTAGGCTCTTCGTAAAAGGATCTACCAAGTTGTCCTTTGACGCTATCTTGACAACAATGACCTCCTCTTTTCCAACAATATCTCGTATCAAGTGGTACTTGTGCTCTATGTGTTTACTCGCATTATGAGTTTGTGGCTCCTTCGAGTTTGCTATTGTCCCATTGTTGTCACAGAAGACCATGATCACATACTGTATCACTAGGCACCTGTAACTTCAATTTCTATATTTTTTTTTTCTTTTTTCGTTTGAACTTATTATTCCGTAGACTCATTATGTATTCACGCAAATAGGAGTTTTCATCTATTTACATGTTGGAACCCATCCTTCGGGAGTT
>BKCP01004973.1:448274-498718 GCA_008636005.1 Striga asiatica | reverse complement strand
TATCAAAGGTACTGATTACAATTTTAAAATGTAGTTTCCAATGATAATTTATACGCCATTTGAAGTAAAACAAACGAAGTAGTTTTATGGCGCACAGAATTAAAGAAGCCCAATATGAGTTTGGTTTCTTAATATATTACATTCTAATTCTTATTTTTTTTAAGTTGAATTTGTAATTAAAGAGTATTTTTGGTCCATCCTTTGGCTTAGCATACTAAATAATTCATAATTTACTTACGTCCAAACTAGCCAACATAACTTTATTTGACAATAAAGCCATCCTAAAATAAAAACACTAATACCAGCTTTATTTAATGATGTATTTACCTAAACTCAGCACGATATTAAGAATGATAAAAGGATTGATGGTCCATAAGACATCCGGAATTAGTGGCTTTTTTAACAAATCATTTTCCTTTTGCCCCTATTATGTAGCAATAATCCCTCCAAAATTAGCACTTTTTTCATACCGCCATCATCTTACCCCCTAATGGAAAAGCCACCTTTTCTTGTATTGCACTATTGATGGCCATAAAATTCAATTTATTTATTTTTTTTAATAAAAAAATATGAATAAGGGAAGGAATTGACATATATGTGTACATTCCTATATACTAATTATTAGATAATCGTAACAATAATATGTGATGCCGATGTTGTTCAAATTGGTTAAATAATCATACTTTTTATAATAAAAATATCATACTTGTACATGTTTTTGTATAATATTTTTTAGAAATATGTAATTTTGTTAAAAAAAATATGATAGACCAACCCACCTAATAATTAGACAGTCTCATACAAAAATTTGTGCATGTCAGTTAAATTATTTTTTTTATTGATTTAACAACAAAATATTAAGGATTTAGTTAATTAAAAATCGCCAGTCATAATTACCTAGCCTAAAAGGGTGTGTAGTGGGATTTTGTTGGAACATTCTTTTTCTTTTCATATCTATTGCATAGTTTTTTAATATCCCATCGAGATAGCTCGTGTTGTGTATGTAATGATTGATCGCCCTTCTAATTTGCACTTTATAATCTGAAAAAATTTATCAAATTGATATGGCAATAATTATTATGAGATGAGATTTTTCATCACCATTGAATATGTATTGGGGCATCAACAGGCGCCCAACCTTGTGAAAAATTTCAAGCTCATGAATATTAAAATCTTCATCTTCAATTATTGAACAAGACTCACTCATTACCAAATTTTGATGTCGACTCTATCCAAAAACATTTCTTTTAAAGGGTTACGGACATACCACAAAATAGGGACAAAAATAGCTCAAAATGTAAAAACTCCTCAAAACTAAAAGGCTGGAAACTCCTTAAAAAAAACTTTACAACCAATAAAAATTGAAAAGCTACTCAAAAAATTAAAGAACTGAAACTCTAAAAGCAAACATAGAGAGAATCATGCCCTTGTGATGGACTGATAAAATTTTTCTCTATTCAGTGATCAACTAATTTTAACTTGCATTATTGAACTATGATATCTTACTCTGTTGAAGTTCAAAGAAACAAAAAAGCTTTCTTGAAAAAATTGTTTAATTATCGATTCTGTAGAACGTCCCAAAGGCAGAGGGAGATTAACCTCCCTCTATTTTCTTGTTCATCTTTAAAGCGACGGTGAGATTTATGATAAATTTACATGGTCGGTTAAACAATGCCAAAATATGACCAACTATCGAAAACAATAATAGAAGTGTCCTATATTTAGTGACGAGGTCGATTGTTATGTCTTTAATCAAAATCGATGAAACATATAATGACAGAAACAATATCTCCACATTCATTTGGGGTCTCACCACGAATTCCTAAGCCACTCATCGAGCCCCCCTAAGGGGCACTGGCCTAACCGGTCCATGGCCCAAACGAGTTACGGGCTCCACACCTAAAGAGACAGGACTAATCTACCCAGGAGAGCAGGAGTGCCCCATCTCCAACTCCCACGATCGAACACCTGACCTCTGTCTTCAACTTACCTCTCTAGCAGCAACAGTATAACATTATATGAACATAAATAAATACCATTATAGTGATATTATGATATAATAAAGTCGTACACTTCCAAATGCGTATTTTATTTCATATATTACTACACAAACAATTTAACACGTCAAATTTTATAACAATATATAAATATCACATTGTCCACTTAATTGTTTTAAAAAATTTTAATTATTGTTTTAAGCATAAAGACTATAGAATCATAATGAAGAATATTTTTTATAAAAATTAGAAGCATAACATTAATGAGTGCAGAGTATGACATAACATCATTATAAACAATTATCAATACACCAAAGGTTCATTCTAGTATATGCATGTTATTTAAATGTCTTTAGATCGTAAGTCGTTCGACCAAGTGATTAAAATACCTGACTGGGCTGTCATGAACTTGTTCTTGATCATGACAATCTGGAGGTCAGGCTATTGGGTTCGACGAAGAATGTTGGTTATTGTTCTCAAATTGAATACCTAAGAAAATAATTCTAAGCGCAGTGAAAACTAAATATTAGGATCAAGATCTTACAGTTTCGATTTAGCCGACTCGAGATGACTTACACGGACTACATGCCCGTATGGACGGTCCTGCGATGTGTCGGTTGGTAAACTAAAAGCTTTGCTTTTGTTTAAACCAAATTCCAATTTTGAATGAGAATCTAAATTAGTCGAAAATATTTGCATTTTTATTTCAGAATATGGCAAGGCAAACTTTGTCATGTTATTCATAAAAAATATAATATAGTGTGGTTTCATCACACATAAGATTATATTATCGGTTCCTTGCGCAATATAAATGAGGTTCAAAACCAAGATAGTAATGGATAAACCTATCAATATGGTTTGTAGTATAATTTGAGTTAGGTTATCTTAACTAACTAGTACAGAGCCCGTGCGATGCACGGGGTGCACAACTTTAAGGCTATTTATCTAGGCTTATAATTATATACATGAATAAAGAAAAATGTACGGGATATATATAGTACGTGACCCGTGCGAAGCACGAAATATATTTATTTAGAGAATATTATATTATAAGAATATTCAATAAAAGTTTATAATACGCAAGAAAATTGTACAATGTTCAATAAAAGTTTTATAATATTCAAGTGGAGTCTTAAAGTTTCTTGTACATTAAAACTACTGACAAAATAATATTTTAATCAATGAGTTTCCTTTCCTTGTAGCCAAATTGTGAATGTGATTTGAGGAGTACAACAAATCGATATATAGCTGACTTGTTTTTTTCATTGTAGTTTTTTTTTTTTTTTTTTTTATAATGAATTTAAAGATATTCTAAAATATAGCAAAAATTAATTTTTTTATTACAATTAGGAATTTTACTAAATATAAACTCTTAATCTATGGTGTTAATCAACGTTTAAGTCTAAAAATTAGGAATTTTTACCTCTTTTAATCAATGTTTAAGTCTAAAAAACAATCCAGTTATTATAAGTTTTTTTTCTACATCTTTTAAAACATTAAATATGAGCATGTTATTGCTAGCTTGTAAAATAATTAATATATCATCTCACTAAAACATTTATACTAATAAAAATTTAATTTTAGCATATAAATTTATCCCTTTATATAAGAGAAAGTAACAGTTTTACTTATTGTTGTTCACCATATAATATTTAATTATTATTTTATTATATAATAAAAAAGAAATAGAGTTAAATAGTGTAGTAGAATTGTTATAAAATTATATGAATTTTTTTACAATATGGATTTATTATTTTTTTATGATTTGGTAATATAAACAAATCTATACTTAACTTTGACAAATAAAACAAATTAATACTTTAGTAAGTATTTAATGTATATACTAAATAGGAATATATTTGATATAATCAAATACCAAGTAATCAAATTATACTTATCTTTTTAAAATAAAACAAATAAATAAATAAAATGTAGTAAATATAGTAAATGTAGTAAATCAATTAAAATAGTAATGACATTTAATGCAGTTGACTTTTCTGGATAGTAAATGTAGTAAACAGAACTTCCTTTTATATAAATATAGATTGTATAATACGGAAATAGTAATGCAATAAATGTTGTTGACTTTTCTTTATACTAAATCTGGTAAATGGTATACCTTTTAATATAAGTATAGATGAATTATATTAGCTAGTACACAATGTGTGTATTGAACTTAAGTTAGCACTTGTAGAAGATGAAGTGCAATATGTAAATGTATGTACAGAGTGTAATGTAATTCAGGGCATACCTCACTCTCTTATATGGGGAGATGATACCTTGTTGCCTAAGCCTGCCTGTGTGGGCTGCCCAGACTGCCCGTTCGTACTACCCGAGCTGCTCGTATTGCCCAAACTGTCTAATTCTGTTAGGCCACGTGGTCCTATCCACATGAGGGTTTAATCCCCATAATATTCTTTCTTATCCTTTAGTCTTTTTTATTAGACAGTCTAACCGTATGACCAGCCCCGATTACGTCGAGGTAGAGTACCATTGATGCCGAGTTCTGTTGTTACGCCCATCTGGTCGATTCTTCAATCAGATGCTCCTTCAGATCGAACATCAATCAGGCCAACCGAGGAACCTAATTCGACTTGTTGGTACCTTCTGTGTTCTTGACGTCTTCTTCGACCTAGAGATCCTTCAACCTATGAAGTCCTAATTCTCCGTTCGATCTGATGACTGGCCCAGTTTGGTTCGGTTGCTCCCTTGGTCTAGTAGACCTGGTACAGTTATCCCAGATTAATGATATAATAGAGGAAAAAGTAATGAAAAATACATATAAAATAAAAATCATAACTTAATCAATGAGAAAAAATAATTTAAGAAATTAAATCTAAATATTATTAAAAAAAATTTATATACAACATTTATGGTTTCTCTATCGTCAGAATCCCAACACAACAAATTATTATCTCCAAACCCCTCTGACTCGTGGCTCTGGAAAGAATCACGTACAACTGTCAATACTGAATACATGGCTCTTCAAGAAACTGATATTGACTCTTATTAATTGTCATAGCTTATGAAACCATGAGAGGAAATTGTATGCACTGAAACTTGAATAGTGTCCTCAAATCAGATGATATGATTGTGAGCCTAGAAATAAGAACCTTATCACCAGCTCTGGCATCAGTTAAATATTGCATTCGAGGACATGACTGATGAGCTTAGTAATAACTAAATGTGTACCATTGCAAAATCACATGAAGTGATCAATGTTTTCGAGCAGCATCATTGGAGTGCCGATATTCAACTGCAATTTATGATTCGGAAGTCCCGAGCAGTTAATCTTATTGAGAAATTAAGTAGTATGAAGATCTTGAAGAGAGTCATATCCAGCGCCTGACTTGCGAGGGCTGTCCGAACTCAAGTAAGTCTTTCCCTCGGATGAGTTCAAATAACTCATGTACTCGTTAACGAACTTAACAATATCAACTTTGAGAACGAGTATGGCTCTGTCCTTGAGATAGCTAAGATCGCCGCCTGAACTCCTGAACATCGAGTAGACACTCTCAACGATAGTAGTAATAGGATCTCCTTGTGATTTTAGAAGAATATCATTGGGAATGTCGATATCAGCACAACCGTCGTTCGATCCATCGATTGCACTGTCGCCAATGCTTGCAAATCACTCCGAGAAACGCCTCAGCTCATCGTACTCATCACTCCCACCATGGTTTTAAAGACTCATATTCTAAGTTAATTTCAGAACGACACAAACGCCCCATATATAGTGGGTAGATGTTTTGGTGTTAATTTTATTAAAACAAGATATCTATGTTAATTTGTCTTATTTTTCAGATGATAACACAAGTATATAATTTTAAATTATATTATATTATTCACCATTAAATCTACAAAAAAAGATTCGTTTTGTTTATTATTAAAAATCAATCAAATCATGTATATAGGATGATGTATAGTGGTTAATTGAGCATGATTTGTGTTACAACTATGGGTATAAATATCAACATTTTATTATAAATATATGCTTATATGATACCATATTTGTACCAATAGTCATTATAAAATATGAAAATCATTTTTCTTTTCAGTAAATTCAACTAATAATTGACAATTATGCAGGCATAATTAGAAGGAGCTAGTGCAAGGATTTGTATTCTATATAATGTTTTTTGTTTTTATTTTCAATATTTTGGATTGTATCTATATAATTATTACTTCTTTTACATGTGAGAAATCAACATATAAATTTTTTTTAAAAAAAATTGTAACGTCAAACATAATGGCTTAAACATTATTTTGTCACTATGAAACGATTACTTTACAACTAAATTTAAAAATCATTACATAGGTGTGATACATTTTTAAACAAATTAGAGAAAAGAAAATGTCAATCCTAATACATCCGTTACATGCCATAAAATTAGGAAAAAATAGGCGGTTGATTGTTGGATAAGATTAAAAGATAAAAAAAAGAAGTAAAATATGATGTAACAATTTTTGGAGGGAAAACCAAAATTATTTTTATTAAATGCTGACTGATTTTTATTAATTGCTCTGTCAGCAGTTATATAAATATAGATTATAATCTATACACAATCATACTTTGAATTTCCCAAAACTATAGCTTCCCTATCTATATATATAGTTGTTGGCAAAACATTTAATAAAATTATTTGGTTTCTCTCCATTTTCGGTTCCAAAATATTATCATTAATAATTTTTTTTACCTTTCACATTAATACACCCTATTAAGTGTAGTTATATACTAGTATTCGTTCATGTGTATTTGCACTGATGTAATAAAATATTATAAGTTATTTGTATGCATATATTACTAAAATTATAAATTAGATAATGGTATGAGTTAAACTTATGCATATAATATTAAATTATAACTTAGATAATGGTATTATGTTTTAAAATGTGATAATTGGTTAGAAGAAATAGTACATAACGATTTAATTACATATGAATCACAATATTGATTGTATAAATGTAATAAATAATATAATTTGTGTAAATTTGAGGGATCATGACTGTAGATAAAGAAATTTTGTGGCAAATCAAATGGCGCCACGTGAAAATTAATTTATTAAAAATCAAGTCATATTTTCTATTTATATTTTAGAAATTTTCATATATTCTTGACCAATCAAATAATGCCAAGTGTCAAATCTTATTTCTTGGTAAATAAATCACATGTCTTCTAGAAGATCTTGTGAGATTTAAGTAGATCCAAAAGATCTTATGTAAATCATCATGAACCAATCAAATCGCGTCCTACGATTATTAAATTTGGTAGAGTTCTCTCTCCTACACCTATAAATAGGGGCTCTCCCTAAAACCAAAAACACACCTCATAATTTGTATTCAAGTTCAAGAGCTCTAGAGAATTCTCTCGACGAGATTCAAGTGTTCTTGAAGATTCAAAGGCGTTCTTGAAGATTCGAAGCAAGATTCACGCGCATTCAACCTCAAAACTAGCATTCAATCCGGAAACAAGCTGCGAAGCCTCCGAATAACGTTAGTAAACTCAAAACCGGCGTGAAGAAGATTCAAGATCTACTTTGCGGCGAAGACCAATGATTCGTGTTATTCGCGTTCTTGGGATATTAAGGCGTTGGCCCTCGGATTAACGTTAATTAAAGTCAAATCAAATCAAGAAGAAGATCAAAGCGAAGATTTCGCTCAAGTGTTCGTGAGAAGAATCGGAAGAGAAATAGAGATTGTAATCCGCTATATTATTTTGATTCGAGAAATTCATTTGTGAAATATTTTTCGTAATTATAAATTCAATACATGAAATTTGTTGTTACAATGACCAATTAATTAGCCGAAAAAATATAAATTTATTATAACAATTGCTTATGCAATTTTAAGTAATTTTACTATGACATTAAAATAATTTTTGTTTAAAAAACCGTTTAATCAGATAAAAAATATAATATTGATTTAAAGTAAATAACTTGAACAAAAAGTTTTACAATATAATTTTTTATGTTTATTTGACTTTCACATATCATTTAGTTCAAAATATAATTATTATTTAATAATAACTATTATATGATATAATAAAAATATAATTATTAGTCAATTAAAATAAAATATAATAGTTTGTTTCTTAATTAACCCAAAAAAGTGGTAGAAAATATTTTATCCTTAATGGATATGGTGAATTAATGTAAAAAAGAAATAATAATAATAATAATAATAATAATAATAATAATAACAATAATAATAATAATAATAATAATGGATTGTAGTGGTTATTAGAGGGAAAATGCCACATAAGTGCCATGTAGCTATAATTTAATAAGTGCCAATAGGTATAATTTATGAGGTTTATTAAATTCTTTGCTAGCAATTATATATATAGATGTTTTGCTATTATATTATATAATAGCTAATGCTAATATGAATTAATAATTAACACTAAATACAAATTACATAAGTATAAAAAATTATATTGCAATTTTTTTAAACTATTTATTCTAAAATCAATATATATATATATATATATATATAGGATGTGGTTCAAATGAGAACCAAGTCCTAGTGTGAGAACCGTGAGAACCGCTATTTTTAATTGTATGTAGTGCTATGATTAATTGTGTTTTAGTGCTATTTTTAACTAGGATGTATTTGATTAAAAATAGCAACAAAATTTTTATTAGCATTTATGAAAATGATAGCACCATGTAATATTAAAAATAGCATCATACACAATTAAAAATAGCATCAAATATGGTTCTCACGGTTCTCACACCAGACATAGTTTTTATTTGAACCAGCCCCTATATATATATATATATATATATATATATATGTATATTTATCTCATGAAACAATTTTCTTTGGAAAAATTTAGCTAAATAATTTTAATAGCATAGTCAAACCACTTTATAATCTTATAAACAACAACAATAATAATAATAATACAACTAAATTATTTGACCATGATCCCTCCAAATTATAAAATTACATTAACTATTTTTTTTTTCAATCAATACAGTGATTCATATATACTTAAATAATTTATATTTATATTATTTTATTTTTACTAATGATCAAATCTTGAAAATGTAATGTTCATTATCTTGAATTTTAATAATAAATTCACACATATTACTTATAATATTTAATGTACATATGTGCATGTGCACAGGATGATTACCAGTATATAGATGCAAGCGAAAATTTCCATGTTTATGTTTAATACTTCACTAGTACGATACCCGTGTACTACACGGGTGCACGAAAAAATAATTTAAACACAAAAAGTAAAAGAGTTTAGTATTGTAGTATATACAAAATAAATAAATGGAAGAAATCCCGTTAGAATATGGTGTTAGAATCCCGTTACGAATTCAATTCAAGATTTTAGAGTGTGAAGAAATTTGTTACCGTATATTCGTAAAAAATTTGGAAACATTATTAACTCAATTATCAAATAAAAGAATATAAAAAAATTAATGTAGATATTTTGTTAGTTAATTCAATTATCAAATAAAAGAAGATAAAAAATTAATTATCAAATAAAATATTTTTAAATCAATTATCAAATAAAAGAAACATTGTTAACTCGACATTGATTCATTGTCAAATAAAAAATCTATTGTTAACTCAATTATTAATTTATACTGATATTTAAAATAAAAAAAAATAAAATAAGGAAATAAAGATTTGTGTGATCTTTAAATTTAAAACAAATTTGGTAATGAAAGAGAAATCGATGAAAAACAATAATGTATGGTGGAAAAATTATTTATGCCATTTTCCAGGCCAATTTTGTTTCTCAATCTTTTATCCAAACCTAAATACAAAACATGATATTTTGACACATAGGATTCCAAAACGTGCGAGCGTGCCATTTAGACTCAGCACGTTTAGAATTAATACATAGGGGATTATTATTTTATATATCAATTTATGATATTTCTGTGTAGTTCATGTATTTTTGAACTTCTAGCTATATCTAGTGATATTTTTAAAATTATAAAATATTTAATTAACTTAAATTATAAATATATTTTAAAAGTATATGCCCTTAATATTAATTATCATACTATACGATTTTTTTCCCGAAACGATAGATATTATTATAAATTAAAAGTGCACAAATGTGCGAATACAACCAGCTCGTAGCTGAATGAGAACATCCAACAGCTGAAAAGTGAGAGGACAGGTCAGAAGACCGCCTAGCAACGCTAGAAAAAAAAAACTCGCAACTAAACTAAATCAACTACTCAAACAACTAAAACAACTAAAAAAGACTCCAACAGAGTAATACCCGAGTTTCGGATCCCAACAGGATAATAAGTTTGACATTCGGGCTCACAGGAGCCAACGACCCAAACCAAAAACACAAAACACTAACAACACTAAAAAGAAAAACACTAAACAAGAACACAAATAAACTAAAATAAACTAACAACCCTTCCCCCCCAGCGAACAAGCTAGCCCGAACCAGCAGTGAACGATCGACACAAGACAAATTCAGGCCAAAGAGTCTGCTACCAAAACTGCAATCAAGCCTATACAGTAGAAAAAACCTAACCCCGAACCAGTCCCCGAATCGACCCATCAATAACCGAGAGAGCCAAGTCCACCCCACACCGATTCTACCCGAACTCTTCTAACACTACTAGACGAGGCCGATAGAACCTCCCCCGTCGCCTAATACCACTAGTCAAACGGGGGATTGTACGAGAGAAACGACCCTCACCCGACCACCGCAACCAATACGCAGCAGCCACCGGAGTCCCGTCCACCCATAGACCCGCGCACCATCCGACATCTCCACAGACACCCCGACCAGAGGTTCCAACCCGCCTGAAAAGACGGAGCTCCGCCGGAAAAAGGCATCTCGGCAATCACAGACAAGAGAGAGACAATGGACTTACTATCACCAATCAGAGAATCGCCGGCAACGGAGGAACTCCACCACCAAGCACCAACCGGGAACAGCGCCGTCGCTTGAATCCATGTCCGCAACCAAGAGCTAGAGCCCCAATCGCGGCCCATCCACCGAGAATCAGAAGCGCGCGACGTCAAGGGAGGCCGGGACCGTCATCGACGACCCCTAGCCGAGACTATTCGACACCGAGGAAGGCGAATTCGTGGGAAATTAGAGGAAAACACCGCGGAGATATTTGGGGGAGGGTTTCGCCGAGGAGAGAGAAGAGAGAATTTTTCAAAGTCAAAATGATAATTTTCTTCCATACTATACGATTCATCAAATTAGTTATACCGTGATGAATTTTTATTTTATATCCATATTTTATAAATATATGTGTGTACCTTTATATTGGAAATTAAATTATTTATCAATATTAATTGTATGTCGCAATTTATTTTAATAGTTGTTAAAAATTAAAAAAAAAATACTTTCATTAGTATATTTTTTTTAAGAAAATCAGTATGTTTTTTTTTTTAAATTATTACTCGTCCAATACAAGGATATTATACTCTATTGATTAGAATAAATTCGAAGAGGACAATATATATCTTTATCTTTAAAAAGGGAAAATAACAGAAAAAGATTGAAAAGATGAATATACTCAAAAACACAAATAGGATACAAGAACCCCAAAAATAAGAACATATAAACTGTACTAAGATTCTATTAGCCAAATTCTCTCCCTAAACCCTATGAAGCTCCAGTGTTTTATTCGGAGAATCCTTCTTGCCAGAAAGTGAGCAACCTTTTAGCCCATTGAATTTCGAGCTATTCTTCCTCTTACCATTCATCGCTGGTTTCTGTTATCAAATCTAGAATCCACGTACGAATTAGTCGGTGAAGGTCGCCGGCAGCCGCCGGCCTCGACCGCGAAGGCGGCGCTTGCACTAGTCTCCGTTGAGTAAACTTTTTTCCCCCATTCTTAATGCCTTTTTATATTTCAGGGTTATGTTCTTACAATTTGATTTTAGCATTTTTCATATAAATCGTTCCGGTGGTCTGATTTTTGTTTGGTGAATGTGTGTAAGAAATTGAAATGTTTTTATATACAATATTCATGCAATGGTTACAGTCTGAGGTGGCTGACGATTTTTTGTCCCTAGCCTTGAGTGGGCGGAGCTTCCTAGAAATTAGCTGTATAAATATTGGTTCTTGAAACGAAATTCTCTCCTCTCTCTCTCTCTCTCCAGTTTTTTTATTAATATGTATGGTTAATTACTCCTTCGCTACATGATTGTCTGTTTATATTCTTTTACTTCATTTTTTCTTATTTTATTCCTTTTTAATGCGAGAGTAATCTGATTGCATTGTTTTACCATTTTTGTTACAATTCAATTTGCTGCTGTATGTTGGTTCTTGTTTATGCTGCTTACTACAATTTATCAAACTGCATGTAGTTGATAAGTGACTGTAAAGTTGATATGCTGGTCTTGTTAGCGGTGTATTGGATGGGCTTTGGTCTTTTAGTATAAAGTTTCATAGATCACTGCTGAACATATGAGCTTGTGTGTATATTAAGCTGCATGTGTGAACTTGTGAATCATGGATATTGTTTGGCTATGTGGTTTGCCAATGGATCATCAATTTGCTGGCATTGTCAATACGCCATATGGTAGTGTATCAAATACCTTCTTTTCTCCTATGGTAGTGTATCAAATACCATCTTTTCTCCTTCTGTTTCCTTTTGTTTTTCTCCTGTTTACAATGTGTGAAGTTTGAGTGGAGAGTCAAATTTAATAACTTGATACATCTGCCTAATGATCCAACATTCACAAATGCCCAATCACTGGTGCCCTGGAGACTGCTCGAGTGGTTTGTTTCTTATTGTAATGACGTGCATTAGTTAGGGAAGAAAATCATACATATGCACAGTTAGTATCTCGCGGAAAAAGCAATATATTAGTGCTACACTTGATTTCAGCAATTATTCAGAAGACATAGCATTTAAATTTGAATGACAGCTATATTCTAGTGTATCAAGCTAAAGAAAACAGAGTATTATTCATTATCTCCAGGAAGAATATAAGCAATTGCAGCCGTTATTCGAGAACTAGCCAAATTTTAGGTTTAGGTTTCCAAAAATTGATAAATGTTTGTCAACATATTTTAGCAATAAGATCTGTAACCCTTACTTACCAGCAGTGTGAAAAAGGACCATGTATATAGTTTACTATGCATTAGAAAACAAATGGAATCATATACCAGGATAGTCATCTGCAATAATTAAGCTAAGAGATGACACAGAAGAGATAAGGAAAAGAAAAAGAAGAGACAAGGAAAAGAAAAAGAAGAGAAAAAGAAAGAAAAATAAGCAACAAGAAGAAATGGTGTGTGATCCTGAATGAGAAAACTATGTCTTGTGGCCATTTAATATACCTAATGTCCCTCTGGCCTGCTTTCTTGAAAAGGCCTGCCTTCTTTTAGAAAGATGCCAGATGAATGCTGCAATTTTGTTTTAACAATGGTAAGTGAGTGCAGTCCATGGGCTCTTCTCACCATGGAAAGTGCTTTTTTGCGACTGTGATTACTATGCTAGTAATGGAAGGCAACTTAGTATTGATTTCAGTGATGACTAGTGAACATATAGTCAACTTGTAAATTGTAATTGTTAGTTCATGTACCAAACATGTTGAAGGTATAATAGAACAGCTTTTTCAGATGATGGATAATAAGGAATTTAGTTATTTCCTTCCATGTTCATACATAATACTATCCTGGTAAAGGAGCATTAATGCTTTCCTTTTTCAAGCAATTCATCATGATTTTTGTATCTGTGTTAGCACATAACACTAATGTACGTTTTGCATATATACAGTAGATGGCGGTCGTTTTACAAGCACAGGATGCAGTGGATTGGGCTTATAGAGGAGAAGGGGCTGTAAACTTGGTTCTTGCTTACATTGGAAGCTCGCCTGATTTTGTATGTCTTTTTTTTCATTTGATTTATTATGTCTATGATTTTTTGCTAGATTCTGAAATTATGTCAAGATTGTTTGTCTGAGATAAAGTTTCAACTTGGCTGTCTGAAAAGTTATATGTGACCAATCTCAGTAAAATGTTTTTCTTTTCCTCTTAGCTTTTAATGCAAACTTGAAAACTTGTTTGTTGGAATAATAGGCTTATTGTAGTGACGTTGTGTGACTGTTGAGTTTGAGAGTTTGATTAGTGTGGTTGTTTAATTAGACCTACGCATAATAATTCGTATTTCACCTCTCTGCTGAAAATAAGATCTATTTGGTTTGCAATTGATAAATGGTCCTGGATAGAAAAAACCTAGCTCAAAGGGAGAGGGTGCCCAACCACTTATACACATTAACAGCCCAGTAACTAACCGATGTGGACAAAAATTAACTTCTAACAGAAATATTTCTGCAAGTGAGATAGAAAACCGATGAAGCTGCTGCGTAAATTTTCCACTATTTTCTGTTGAGTTGGCTAGTGTGTAATTGGGGGTCCTTGTCGTAGACCATGATGTTTCTCCATTTTATTTTGAGTCAAAATAAGTTTTATTAGAGGAAAACATTTTTCTAGTTACCTTTGAGTTAGTATCGATAATTGGTTGATGAAACGAAGTGTGAGAGGGAAGCAAAAGGTGTTTTTAAGAGTTAACACATAATATATATGTATATATATATAAATGTATATGTATGTATGTATGTATGTATGTATGTATGTATGTGTGAGAGTGTTCCATTTCGGGAGGCAACTAATTTAGTGTCTGTCCAGAGAGAAAACCTTCATTTTAGAAGGATATATGAGTATGACAATGAAGCACCCTGAGAAGATGGTACAAATGGTTAATTCTGTGTGCTAGAATCACTTACTGATGGTTTTTTTCTCTCTATTTCAACTAGGTAGGGAAGGTGTTAAGGGTACCAAAAGTTCCAAATAAAGGATCTGAATGTGAGAATGGTCATTCACCTCTAACGAAGCTTGAGCACATCCTGTGGGGAGAATTCGAAGGCATTGTTTCAGCTCGTAATAGGGAAATTGCAGAGCAACTTTATGTGCAAAAAGTAATGTGCCCATTGCTGGGTCCTGAACATGTTGATGCTGGGGTAAGTTATATTTTAAGTTAGTAACTGCAGAAAAACTTTTATGTTTCCTTGTGTAATAGTATGATCTAATGATTTCTGGGTATTCTCCATGACAAAAGATCAAATAATTCCTGTACCTTTTTGTATTGTTTAGTTACTGCTAGTTGTCCGGGTCTGTTACCCTACCTCTTCAGTTTCCTCTCTAACTATGGTTTAGCTTAGTTGCATATTAATTATCACGAGAACTCGTACTCTGATCCATAAATACAACAAAAATATCTGTTAATTACACCAAATAAAATGGTCCCTCGAAGAATTAAGTGTTTAGATGGATCAAAATTATTATGATGGGTTTTGCCCTCCCCTTCCTCTGTATTCTCGTTTATGTTTCTAGTTGTCAAAGTGAAATATTAGCCAGCATATGTAATGTTGGATATTGTTACATGGCATTTGCAGATCCGACTTATTGTGTCGAAAGAATTTTTGGAGGCGGTTGAAAACAAAGTTCTTCTCCAGCGTCCTTCTTGGAGGGTTGATGCTGCAAAAGTTAACTCCTTGTGTGATTCAGTTCTTCTCATTGCTGACCATTCCATATTTCCTCGTGGTATGTGATACAGTATGTAGTCTTGAGAGATGCTACTCTTGCTTGTACACTCTTTGCATATGATGGATATCTCAATATTTTCAAATTTATCTTGCGTAAGCTGCTTTGAGAAGTTCAGGCTTTTCTTTCAGTTCTATTCTTTAGTATCACTACTTTATACTGCTTGACCTGCTAGAATGTTTTTGAAATCAGAAGCTTCAATTGGACAACTCATTTGTCTTTATATACAATGACATAAAATAAGTCTAATTGTAACTTTTTCGATTAATTTATAGTTGATGAATCCGGGTTCTAAAATTGTTACCATTAGTTGGAAATTGGAATTTTCTTGATGGCTTTTCATATGTGAAATTACTGTCTGCTCATCTTTGTTTGTTTTCAGTTTCAGGTACTCTGAAAGAAGACTTCTCCGTGTCTGTTGAGATAAAGGTGCTACTCTTCCTATATACATTCAGTTTTACACTGTTAGAGATGTATAATTCTGTGCTATTTTTTTATTGTGTATAATATATTTCATGCTTCTATTCTGTAAAACAGCCCAAATGTGGATTTCTTCCTATTTCCGAATTCATAGCTGAAGAAAATGAGGTCAAGAAAAGAATAACTCGCTTTAAAATGCACCAAGCTTTAAAACTACGTCAAGGGAAGGTAATTATCTTAGATCTGACCTAAGGTTTTCATTTTGTGATAATACATATAATGTTTTTGATGCCTCGTTAGTACCTCAATGTTTTTGATGACTAAAGATTTCTTATGAGTATCATTTTTTAATCCAAATATGTATTTGCATAGAGTTCAGATTGGCATGTACCTAATGCAGATTCTTCAAATGCAGATATCCCAAATAAGTAAATATAATCCACTGGATTTGTTTTCTGGGTCCAAGGGCAGTGTACAAAATGCAATTAAATCCCTGTTTCTCACCCCTCAGAATAATTTTCGGGTATTCCTAAACGGTTCACTTATATTCGGCGGCATGGATGGTTCTGCTGACAGTCCAAGTTACATGGTTGATCGAGCATTCCAGGATGGGATTAAACGTGTTATTGTGGCACAAGATGGTATGCACACTAAATATTTCATGGAACTCGTTGCTGAAACTATAATGAAGTCTGGCTTGTTGAATCAGCTTCTTCAAGTCCAAAAGCTTGATGCTTTTGATATTGAAGGTGCCATTCATGCTTACTATGATGTAGTTTCCAAGCCTTGTATGATATGTCATGAAAAAGGTAGAAGGAAACTATCGGGAAGATATTCATCTATACATGCAATGACAAGGGATGAAAAATTTAAAGTTGTGAGGGATTACTTGATATCTGCCACTGGAAAGGACCTAAGTGTGATGATTAGTTTTAGACCCAGAAGAAATAATGATCTGGCATCTCCTCATGTTGTCTTTCTGGAGTCAACCAATCAAGCTTTTGATTACAAGGTGAACAAACTGCTTATCATGGATTTAGTTTTCAATGCAATACAATATATGTGGAGACTGTTTCGACACTTCTTCTTCTTATTNGGCTGTACTTAAGGTGTAGTTTTACTCTGATTTTGGAATACAAAATTTTACCATCAGACATCTCTATTGTTTTGGTATAGTTACTTGGAAAACTCGTGTCAAGCATTCTTGGAAACTTATCCATAACTTTGGGGGTGTGTCAAAACTAGTGACGGTCATTTTAAATTTTAATGTAGTCTCGTAAGAGTTGAAATTGCCCAGCTTCTATCTGAAATGTTGCCTAATAATTGTATTCGGGCATTTGGGAGCTACGTATTTATTGTTCTTTGCTTTTATGTAATTAATAACCGTTACAATTTATTTAGTTCAGACTCGTAAATTTGGATTATTTGGCACCTATTGTGTGAATAGAAGTTGCTCTTTCTGGTCCAGTTTGGTTCAAATACAATTAAATTTCAGATAATATTCCAAGTTTGCAGGTAGGAGGTTTTGGCGATTTTTTACTGGAAAGAACGAAGGCTCAAACACAAGAAACTCCCATTTTTGGCATAGAAATTGTGCAGTTTTAATATTTACAGGCTAAATAAAGAGTTTTGACCATTGTACGTCTAAAATTGTGTTACTTTTAGGACAATGAAAATTTGTAAATGAACCAGGCTAATTCTAAAGCATTCCTAAAGTTACAGAACTAGATAAATTGGCAAAAAAAATAACTAGAACAAATTGTTTCCGGTTTAAATTCTGGGGATTTCAATAATATCAAGAGTATATTTTGGATTACTTGTGTGATGTTTAATTGCTGTTATGATAATAACACTCTTTACATTATACATTAGGCATCATTCATCGACCTGGACATGAAACCACTGAAGAAAATGAAGCATTATTATGAGTTGGACCAGCAGATAGTCAGAGCATATGTCCAGATGGTAAAAGATAAGGAAGCGATGGATTATGAGCACTGAAGAGTGTCTTCAAATTTGCATCTGCCGAAGTGTTAAGAAAATGCCGGTAATAAGAAGAGTGTTCCGTAGATTTTTCTTATAATTTCAGAACACATTCAAGGCAACTTAGCATAATATTTTCCTTTCCTCTTTTTCGGTGACTGCTTCAAGCTTTAGATTCAAAACCTACCGACAATTTGACTAGTTTGCTGCTAGTATTGAATAACAACCTATCTGATTGACTCATCATTATACGAAAGCTCATTTGGAAAGGAAAAATATTCAGGCCATCAAAGGAATGGATATATAGAATTGACCTTCATCTGTTCCTTCATTTGGGCTATGCTAACTTTGAAGGACTGGGAAAACTTCTATTAACATATGGCCTGGAATCTGTTGATACTGCCTCTAACAAATTCCTTTTGACTTGTTGGAACAAAACATTTTCGGACTTCAGTTTTCTGTGCCCTTCTCTATATCAAAGCTCTAAGCAGCTTTATAAATTATGATAGAACCTTTGAGCCTTGCACTAGAGATATCTTCCGCTTATTAATTGAATTGATAGATGAATCACTATGCATGTCTCGTGTAGATTATCGAGGAATGACAGTCACAGCTTTTTTGAGACTGTTGCTTTATGTCTGAACATCTGTGGTGAATTGTGTGATCTAAGTGACAGTGGTCCTTTGTGCTCCATTTGTATTAGAGATTTTTTTTGTACTGATTTCATAGAATATGAACATTATATCTTCACCGTGTAACGTTGAAAGCTATGCTTGTATTCTGTTTTATATTTCTTTCTTCTGCGATGTTGGTCATTAGTTTGCATGGACATGTTATACTTTCCACCCCATCCGATAAATGACATATCTCAAAGCCGAACTGAAACATTTGAGTTCTGATAAGCATGCTAATGTGTGTTGCCAAATCACAATAGTGAGCTAACAAAATCTAATCTGGGAACATCCACAATAAGTTGCAACGACTCTCGCTTTTCCTTTATATATTTATCATTTTCGTTTGTCCTTTCGGAGGTAAAGTGTGATTTATTATGGCTATGCAGAGAGTGCAGATCAAGTGAGGAGTTCAAAAGAAAGAGATGTGCCAGCTTCTTTCTCTTGCGAGAAATTGATGAATCAACAACTCTCCCTTTTCCATCTCACGGGAAATATATAAATCTATAGAGCACAATTTTGGTCTGATTTACCGTGGAAGTAGCTTGCTGGAAGATGTATTATCCGTAGCCTGTGAACTCTAAGCCACAAGGCAGCCTATTCAGTGGCCATTTTCTGTCTGTGGTTTATGTATTTTATCTGTATCTTAAATGCTTTGCTACATTTTCGGATAGTGAAAAGTCTGACAATGTTTGTTATATTTTGTAATTCGACTAATAATATTTAGTCCCAGCCGTAGCAAGTTGATTTTGGAGCAAAATTTGATTTCTTGATTGATGCAGCGTGAAATTCTGACTTACATTTTTAGTTCATCTTGTGATTGAGAAATTTTCCAACTCTTCAACTGAAATGTGTTATATTTTTGACACTAGGTAGTCGTTTCTTGAGCTTTCTGTACTTCTGAATGCCCCCAAAGCAAAATTTGTTTCATTGTCATTTGTTCTTTATTCCCATACTCCTCGGTATTTTGCTTCAGGCCTCCAGCAGTTCTCTTCCCTTTCTTCCATTTTCTTCATTTTTTTTTTCTTCTTTTTATTTGGGTGGTGTGGTTGGATGGGGTTGATGTGATGTTCTCTTTCCAGACACTTTTTGAGGTCCTATGGAGTGTTGGTGATGATATGGCGAATACTTCAAGTATTACTGTATCTAGNGTGTATTTTTATTTTTGGATCCATTATACAGGAGTACTATAAGTGGAGATGCTGGTGCAAATGTGAACCTTCGACAAATATATGAAGGCTGGAAGTCCTATCACAATGCGAAAATCTGCTGAATGGAATGGCCTGAAAGCTATAGAAGGTATCATCTATAAGTTTTTACTTAAATTGATGTGTATACTGAATTAATGCTAGCAAGGCCATGCCGTATCCTGTATATCGACATATGTTTTTCTATGATAAGCAAAATATCCTGCAACTAATGTGCCAGACCTATTCTTTTACAATATATTACAAATTATAATTGCTGACCAGTTTTGTCTAATGTGTCGTTATGCCCTAACTCTGAATGGTGCATTCCTTTTTGCAGCTCATTTGATGTTGCTGTTTTAGTTCTCAATTCTTATTGATGATGCCACAGAGTCTCTCGAAGCATGCTAGAAATGTGTCGTCAGACGTCAGGTACTTGATAGGTGATGATTTACTGTGATGATGGCAGCATTCTGTGAGGATCCTCACAATTTTTTATCACTTAAACATCTAAAATTATTTTTATCTCTTGGCTGATGAGTATTGTTGCCTCTTCTCGATACTTGTTCTTGATGTGTTTAATTTGATTTATGTGTAACACGATTTGCCACTCGTAATCAAAATATTTTATTGTTTGCCTCTTCAGAGAAAGTTGTTAAAAAATATGCCGACTATATAATCCCTCATCTAAATTGATCAATATAATTTTTAGAATGAGTTTCAGCCATTACTATACATTTGCTTTATTGAATATAATTCACTCATTGAAATTCGATTTTGCTGCAAAATTAGGGTTAGAGCGAATGATATATTGAATTTGAAGATTTTGGGGAAGATGTCCGATATTTTCAATGTGTTTTTGGAGTGGGGTTTGAGTTCGAGTTGCAGTTTCTGGAATTGGAATTGTTTTTGCTAATATTAAAAAATTTGATTAAAATTGCCAAAAAGTATAAGGCCGCCGCGCCGGCAATTGGGCCTTCTTTTTTTTATTAGATTTAGAATTTTAATTTAATCTACATTCAATAAATAACAAGCAGCAGGAGAGTACGTAGATGAATTGTATTACAAGAGAGTAGAGACTAAGGCATGAGGAAACTTTGAAGCAAATGTCACCAAGAATGTTATTGACAGAAAACCGGATACAAAAGTTCACTTGTGCATATTATTCGACTCGACATTACACGATGTAATTTATCTATCTATACAAATATTTGTACACGACACAGACATGGGGCTTTCGACATACTTACTGAAGAACTAATACAATTGTATAAATTGCTCATAAAGCATGGACCCACAATTTTTTCCATATGTACACGAACCGCACTTCAGCAAAGAGAACTCAATCTGCCATACGATCAAGAGACGAACGAGAGTTTTGCATGTTATGCCCAATTCCTCTTGGATCGAAGTTGAGTGAGTTTGTCCCTCCACAAAGCTGCAAGAACGAAACAGTAAATACAGATGTTCGAAATACTAATTGCTCAACTGTAAAAAGAGCTGTAAAAATTCATTTGTTCGAAATATTTAATTCAGTATTCACATGATGGAAATCGATGTCCAGTACACAATGAGTAGTTTACCGTTTTCTGGTTAATTATTTGACAATTTCTATCCACAGGAAAACTACAAATTAAATAGGTTTTAGTTTTGAGAATTAGTTTTAACATATTGTTCAATACTTAAAACAGAATTTGCCACAACTCAGAGGACACGTACCAGCATCTAGATATCGTTCTTCAACAGCAGCAATTAGCATGTTACGTACTAAATTGAATTCCTTTGTCTGAATGCAAGGCTGACCTGTCGGCCTGCCCAAAAATTAAATAATAATTAATTCTTTCTTTGAAAAAATCACTCGTTCTTTGACCAGAAAACAGAAAATTAACTTTCCAAAAGCATATTAATTCTTCTTCTTCTTCTTCTTCTTCTTCTTTTGTAAAGATGGGCTTTAAGTACCTGTCCAGTTCGGTGAACAAAAGGCCATCAGACGAGATTCTCTGTCGTCACATGTGGAGATTCAATAACCTTTACACCATCACTGAATGCAAGGAACTTGTTCACTTGTATTGGTACCTAAAGGGTTAGTTAATTTCATTTATTTATTATGTAATATGATATACCTAAAATACTGATGTAACACCAAATTCCGAACCAAATACCCACCATATCGTGGCCTCATTATTAAGTAACAATCACAAATTGAAAATGTAACAGACAATTCTAATCTTCCATGAATCAAACAAGATATAAACATATTAGAAAGCAAATAGATCACTTTTTCAAAGAAATGTTTTAATCTCACATTTTTACAATAATACACTAATCAACTATTGGCAATAAAATAAAATTCGGTTAGTAGTTCAAATTCAACTTCCATTTGACCACATTCACACCACATTTACGATTCAATATACTGATCAGTTAAACCGAGATTAGGGTGCTGTTTACAATTGAATACCCCTGACTCTCTGCAAACTCTAAGCATAAATTTTCCAATTTTGCTATATAATTTGCCCTCCAAATGTATGTAAACAGTAAAAGAACAGAGCTGAACAACTCGTGGATTATATTACCTTGCATCTCACTGCAATATTAATAGCATCTGAGGGTCGAAGATCAAGGCAGATGCTCTCTGCTTCATTTTCCAACTTCAATAGGCACAAAAAGATTTTCCCATGATTAACCAAAATCACTAATAAAAAAAATGAATAAATGATTGCACGCATATGAAATGCATTTTTGCCCACTGTAAAATATAAAATAAGGTGGACTTACCTTTGCAAGGTGCAACTCAGCAAAATACGCCTCGTGTAACCTTTTGGTGACACGTACGAGTTTAACCTTAACACAAAAAAATTCCAAGGTATAAATAAGCTTAAATGACTTGATCATATCTAAAATGTATATTAAGAAAACTCACAGCATATCCCATCTTCTCAACCATATCCTTCACCACTTGATACATGGTTGGTCTAGCCTGAATTCACCATAAGTGCTGAATTATATTTAACATAAGAAAAGATAGAAATCATTGTTTTGTTGAAATATTAAAAAAGTAAAAAAAAAAAAAAAACGAAATTGAATAAGAAAAAAGAGAAAGGTACGCATACAATTTGGACATTGCGGACAGCTGCCATAAGAAGCACACTCGGCATCTCCACTATAATCATAAGTCATACTTAAATTAAACAATGAGAGTATAAGATGACTAAAAACCAACTTGTCAACTACGAGAAAGTAACTGACGATTATTTTGCACTTACAAACAATTATCGGCAAAAGAAGCCCAGTTCCATCTTCCATCTTCAAAACTATTGCAGGATGAGGGGTATAATCCAATAGATGACCTTCTTGAGGATTATTATGGGCACATCTCAAATACTTACCATCTCTCATCTTCATCGTATAACCTTCCGGCCCACTTCTCACCTCAACTGTTGAAAGATTTTTTTTAAGAAAAAAAGAAAAATGAAATAAAAAAACTAACATTAGCATGATCGATTAACTTCATAAAAAAATCACAGGTTTACTTCACCAACTTATACGTAGCATGATCAATCATTTACAGAGAAACTAGAAAAAAGCAAAGGAAAAAAGAGAACAATAATTACCAGCTTCAATCACACTCGAGTCGACATAATCTGAATCATGCTCATTCGAATTTCCAGCCATGCTACCATTGCTGAAACTATTCGTAATAGTCCTGCATTTCCTCAAGTTGTGTCGAACTCCCACATGATTATTGGGGCCGATGATGAGTCGCTGAAGCCCCAACGATTCGCTTCTAACGAATTTAGCTTTCAGCAGAGGTGAGTCAAACGGGACCGAGTGCACTCGGTTTTGTTTCGAGTGGACCACATGGCAAACCACGGGACCTTGTAATGAAGACATCTTGAATCTTCTGGATGCATCAAAATATCGTTACTAACTAATAAAAGCTGTATAAGCATATCTTACATAACACATGTTACAGATGAAGCAAAAAAAACTTACAAAGTTATACAAACAATGTTAACTGTTTATTTCACACCGGAATTTTTATTTCAGATATTAGTAGCCTTAAGTCCAAAATTACCTCTTCTTTTTAGTTTCAATTTTTTTTAACTATTAAATTTTCATAGGTAAAAAAACACAGTCCAAAAATATATCACTCCATGCTAAAATAGTAATTTTGATGCTTGAGTCTTGATCACTACTCGCCCAGCATACGATTCTCTGAATATCCTTTGACTTCAGATGATGCCAATCAAATATACAGCCAAAATATCAATTCCCAAGTCCCATATAAAAAATATGAATTTTGTAACATATCACTCTGTTCTGTAACCAGAGCAACAATGACAAAATCAGTCATCAGATCACAAAATCTCCAAGAACAAAACCAAGAGTCAGAATCTTATAACTACGAACCTCAAGCCAAACACGCCCTTAACAAACACACACTGCTCAACATCTTGTGAGACCACATATCAAAACATAAAAAAAAAATGGTACCTTTACATGTACATCAAATCAACAATGGAAATAATAATCAAACCTGAACAACAGAAACTCCTTATCTTCCTTCAAAGCTACTATCAGGTCAAAAAATCAACCAACACCAGCTCCAAATCAAGGTTTTAAGTCACCTTTATTTCAAAGTCAGAATCTTTTTTTTTTCCTTGTAGTATTTCGAAGAGGAAATCAGAATGAAGACAACAATGACCTGAGCCGACAGAAGATGAAAATGGCAGATGAATAATAAAAGAGGGTGATTGGTTAACTATCTATGATGTTGAATGCGGATTGCCGACAAGGTGTTGCTGAATACAGGAAAAAAGGTATGGCGTGAGAGACGGAGAGAGTTAGAAGAGGGAAAGTGTAGTGCTGTTTGTTACGTGTTAATGAGGCGATAGATGTTGTAAACGACGTCGTTCCATTGTTTGGCCAAAGTGTTTACTAGGAGTTTACGACTTTGTTTGTCTAAATTGAATTGATTTAATAATTCCCCTTTTTGTGCTTTCGTGTTTTATTAATGAAGTGATGTAACTAAAACTGAAAAGATATTTGTGCCCTTTGAGTATAATATGGGCCTTAAATTTAGTCAACCCATGGTTTTGGATAACATTCATTTGGGATTATGGTGAAATGTTAAAAACTTAAGAGTCAAATATCTTCTCAAGATATTTTTTGGATACAACGTGCAACTGATATGGATATGGAAGATAGCACCAGTCTCATGGAAAGGCCTGCATTCTGAATCTAAATCCTTCAAGTATTGGTGGTCTAAGCTCTGCACCATTAACCACAGTCCAATACCCGTGCAAAGAATGCAACTCTCCTGCTATTTGTTATAGTGGATGTGAAAAACACACAATTTATGGCTGTTTGAGAATACTTGGAGGACAGAGATGCATGTGGTTACACTGGCTCAGAAGGAATGATCTGAGTTCTCCCTCATTAGTAGTTAGTTTGGGCATTAGCCATTTGTATAGCTTGTTTGTTGTTTTCAGCTTGTTGTTTCTCTTAGTTTGGCTAATTCTGTTCTTATCGTAGGTTTTGTTAGTTTGATAGGTCCTGTTAGGGTTCTGTGGCAAACTTATTTGCTTGCAGGGTTGTGATAATTCTGCTTGGATTAGTTCTACATCTCGGTTTTAAAGGCTTATCTTTGTCGGACTGTTGGCTGTAGTTAGGAGAGTTGGCTCCTTCTGTTATGTATGGCCTAAGTACTGAAAACTCAGTTATATTTGGTATATATTCTCCTGTTTCGAAAATATATATATATATTCTCAAGATATTGTTTTGGATCTTTTCTTTTCTTGTTCTTTTTTTTTCCTTTTTGGCTATTAAATTAAATAATTTGAAAAGATAGGGTAGGATAAGTATCCTTAGCGACATAAAATCGTTGGCATTGGTTACATAGCTTAGTTTAGGATTTAATGACATCTTTTTTTTTTTCTATTAGTAAAAATATATGTAGGATTCACGTGGTGGTTAATATTTGTAGCCGATTAAGTTTAGTATTAATTTATTAAATATATTATTGTAATAACAAAATAAAATATAGAACAAATGAGCTCTTTTTTTAAAAAAAATTAATATAATAATGTCATAAAATATAAAAAAAATAAAATGACATTGATTGTGTTTTTAATTCATGAATCATATATAGGCTTATACCATTTTTAAAATATTAATTGTGTTATTTCTTTTTATTTTTAGGGTATGAATAAGTCATCAAGAATAGACTAGTTTTTCAAGAAAAAACTGTTCAGATTGAGGAAGATAAGGGAGGACCACCAACTGTTGAGAAAGGTATTAATCACATTAAATAAATCACATAGAATTGAACGGTGGTGTTTGATATCAACAAACTTGAACGTGATCCAGGGTTACGTAGGCCAATATCAAGTTATCCCGTTGATAAAACTGATAAAGTTCGACGAGCTCACATTAGCTATTTTCCTGAGGATAATATCCTTCGAGCGGGTCTAGAAAGTATTCTCGTCGTTTTCGAGCGTCGTGGTTCAAGATATGTTCGTCTTGGTTAGAATATTCCCCTACGAATGATGCTGCATTTTTTTTACCTTGCTATTTGTTCAAAAAACTAGGTAAGCATCACATTCAGAATATTTTTTTTGTTGATGGGTCCAGAAACTGGAAAAAAAATTACGGAATTGAAAAAACTATGCATTTCTAAATAACAATAGAAAATATCATAATTCATTGCACCAAATTGCTGAAAAATCGTGTGAGGATCTAATGAATCAAGCACAACATGTTCGGCCACTTATTGAAAAATAATGTTTTGAACAAGTTGCAAAATATAGAGTACGGCTTGAAGCTTCAATTGTTTCTGCCCACATCTTGCAAGTCAGGGTTTGGATTTTAGAGGCCATGATAAAATTAAAGAGTCTCGTAACTGTGGAATTTTTTTTTTTTTTTTGAATTTTTTATTGCTACGTCTATGCTTGATGAAAATACTGCAAATGTCATATTAGACAAAACACCTCAAAATGCTTCTTATACATCCTCGTTTGTGCAAAAGAACATTTTACTTGTTATCTCAGTGTTGATTAAGAAAGTTTTCATGATGAAATTAGGGACGCAAAGTTTTGCATTATTGTTGATGAGACCAAAGATCTCAAAAAGGGAGCAAATGGGTATCGTCATAAAATTTCTTGATATTTGTGGTTTGTTCGAGAGCGCTTCCTTGATCTGCTACATATGTCTGACACGAAGACAATAACTCTAAAAGATGCAATATTTTCTACCCTTTCTGGTCAAAATCTTGAAATTCAAAATATTCAGGGTCTGAGATATGATAGGGCGAGTATTATGCGTGTTGAATTCAATTAGTTACAAGCACTAATTGCCAAAGAATGCCAGTATGCATATTATGTGCATTGTTTAGCTCATTGGTTGCAATCGACGTTGGTTGGAATATCTAGAGAAGTTATTCCCGTCCACCATTTTTTTATAAAGTTTAATTTCATCATAAATGTGGTGGGTTCTCGTAAATGTGTCGATCAATTAAAAAAGGCCCAAGATTCTGATATTGCATACTTGATTTCTATTGATGAACATGAAAAAGGTTTTGGACAAACTCAAATTGGGAATTTATAACGAGCAGGAGATATGAGGTAGGGTTCGCATTTGAGGTCGATTTCTAGCTTCTTGAAGACGTTTAGTGCAACTTGCTCAGTTTTGTTGTGCATCATTGATGAGGGGAATTGCGATCAACGAGCCGATGCATATTCGGCTTACATTTTTTTGACCTCTTTCGAGACCGTCTTCATCTTGCATCTTATGAAAGAAATAATGAAAATAACAAATACGCTTTGTCAAGCTCTCAATGGAAATCTCAAGATATTCTAAATGTTATACATCTTGTTGGTACAAAAAGTCTAATCCAAAAATTAGGAGATGATGGATGTGACGGTCTCTTTCTGTAAAGTATTTTTGTGAAAGTCATGTGATAGATATTCATGATGTTAATGATTTATATGTTGAAAGAGAAGGACGATATTGGAATAGGAAAAATCTATTTACAGTCGATGATCATTACCGTATTAATATTTTTACGGTTATGATATATTGTCAAATGTAAGAGCTAAACAACAAATTTAATGAACATGCAGTGAAATTACTTGTTCTTAGCTCTATGTTTGATCCTCGCAATTCTCGATTGTCTTTTAATATAGATGACGCTTGCCTTTTTGTCAAATGAATTTTATCCGAGATTTCACGGATTATGAAAAAGATTTACTGCAAGTTCTATTGCGACAATAGGAGATTGTGTTCTCCAACATTTAGAAAGAAAAAGGAAAAAGGAAAGATGAAAAGTGGAAGAAGAATGATGTCTCAAATTGGAAGAAGAGGACAATTTTGATATTTCCTCATTACTGTATTTTGGAGATGAAAAGGGTTATAAAATATTTCCTTATTAATTGTATTTTTATCTCGTGCCGAATTTATCTTGCGGGATGCAATCAAGGTTAACAAACATAGGACCCCAAGATTAAGGGGTAAACCTACTTATCATTCCAAACAAGCATGCCCTTCATGAATAAAACTCATTCATAACTTTCAGTTTGAGCTGCAAATCAAGTGTATAGTAAATTTCCAAGTGTCTTACCATACCAGTTAGTAATATGCCAGTGGAACAAAAAAGAACAACCATCATTAAAATTCTTTGCTCAAAGGATAGTATCCATTCAAGTCCAGTTACATTTGAACTCTAGTTAACCAAGTACGTTCAAAGAATACATTAGTAACTTCAGCTTCTTCAACTAATAAACATCTCATTTTCATAACTAACATAAACGAACAAACACTAACAGGTATCAGCAATACAATCCCGGATTTCTCACTTTCGAGTTTCTCAACATCAAGAATTGCTAAATTGGATTAAATTTCATGGACAAATGCACGATTTCATGAATGGCCAAAACACAAAACTTGCCTCGACCATTTCAACACGCCTTAATCCCTTCCCATTCCCCCTTTCCACCTCTGTTCGCTTTCATTCACTTAGTTTGCAGTTGCGTATATACGGGTGGTCATATTTTATGTACTTTGTCCAATATGGCTTGTACTTTGTCATCGCCAGCTCAAGCCAGGGCTTCATGTTGCCGTTGTAGTGTACAACGGCTGCATTCTCGATTTCCGAACGATCTACGCTTGGGTTGTAACCCAGACCAAGCACATGCCATGACTTGTCAAGTGGATGAGTGAGGCCATAAAAGGTCATTAAACCTGGAGGTAGAGTTCCGAGTTTCCAGAGCACCCTATCTTCATTCTAATACCAACAGCAGATGGAAACAAACAAATGAAGTATAAATACTTTCTGCTTTTCTTTTAATAATGATACAAAAGTATTTCAGTCAAGAGACTATTGTATGTACAAGACAACTACTTCATTATAACGAGTTTGTGTGAGGAAATGAGTCCCTGAAAACTAGCATTTGATATAATGCCGTTTCTCCTGAAATAATCAACATCATGCACATGATCAAGAAAATAAATAAATAATTACCAATCGAAAATAAATAAATAAATATATGTATAAAAGTGAAATAAAAAATAGTTGACAAACTCTCCCCATAAATATGACACCATATCTCATATAGACACTTATACTNAAATCTCTCTACATAAATAAAGAACCATACCATATTTTGCCATTTGTGGTATATGCCAGTTATATCCCTCTTTTTCCACTCCTTGAGATCAAACATGTTCATCCCGTACGCCCATCCACAAGCATTTGGGTCGAAGTTTTTGGCAATGTGAGGATTCGAAAAATTCAGATATTTATCAAACCGGTGAAAGCTCTCGCCACAAGTTTCGACCGCACCATTTACTTTCCCATGCAGATCAACCGACCAGAGCCCGGTCAAGTCTTTCTGAACAACAATGTCATCATCTAGGAAGAGAATCTTATCCAGTTTCGGATAAACCTGAGGGAGATAAAACCTCAGATGATTAAGCATTGAAAGATACTTTGGGTTCCTGTACTTGAGGTTAGATGAGCCGGCGGAAAGTGTGGTTGGATGGGCTGCCTTAAAATAATATTCTTTCATTGCAGCAGACTCCAGCTGGCGTAAGACTGGACAGTAGGATGAGTTGAGCCACTTGAACTCATCAACATTCTCGACATGGATTGTGGCTTTACCGGGAGGGTTCAAGAGAAACCACATATTCATTGCGCCAAAATTTAGCTTATCGGTAACAAGATGGAAAACGTGTTTCTCAGGTTCCTGCAAGTCACAAAAATGCAATGTATGTCCCATGAGAAATCGTCCAACATTTCATAAGCAGCTCAGGATGACATACAAGCCTCTGACATGGGAATTAATAAAATGAGAATAGTGAAAGCTAAAAAATGAATTGTATATATGCATGCAGAAACGGTCAGTTAAATGGTGTGTCATGGGTGGATATACTGTGAAACAGACAATGGATTCAAAATTTAAAGATCACTATTTTACATATATAAGAATTTGTATTATCATATGATGTATACTAAACTCACATGTTAGGAGCAAAATATTGGACTACAGCACTTTAGTGTGTGTACTTGGGGTATGTCCTTGTGCTTGTATACATGCACTTATAAATGCAGTAAATCCTCAGATGATCAAACATCAAACCATCTAGCTATTCACAAATCAACAACAACAACAACATACCCAGTATATTCCCAACAGGTTGGGGTCTGGGGGGTCAATTGTACGCAGACCTTACCCTTGTAATTATACAAGGAGGTTGTTTCCGTAGCGACTCAAGGTGCATTGCGCCGTTTGATATATATATTTTTTTTTTCTAGAAACTTCACTAATAGAAGAAGCACTAGAATTTAATTAAGCCATTTTGATCTAGTCCATTATTAGCACTATGCCAGGAGAATTGTCAACAATGACTCTTCCAGCACCATTTGCAATGGACAGACTAGCTATTCACAAATCATCTGTAAGTAATCGCAAAACAATTGCATGGTCCTATATCATCTGAAAAAGAACTTCATTTAAAATGCATCACATGAATTGAAAATTCGAACAAGATCTACAATTTCATAGTTTTCCTCACAAAGTGTCGCCCACACTAAATCTAGCATAAGAGGAACACAAATCAAAATGCAAACCCTAATAGTACAATGATAATAGCAAAGGGAAAGAACTCCACACCTTGGCATTCATAATGGTTGAGTTGACCACTACTGAAGCAGCAAGAACGTTGTCAGAGAAGAGGGCATAGTGGTACAGATTTGGATTCTCCAGATTCTCACTCTGAGGAAACTTTCTTTTCTCTAGTGGAAGGAGGTAATAATCTATTGTTAAGCGCATTGCTAAACAGTGGAGCCCATTCGGGATTGTCTTTGCAGCTAGTTGGCTAAGAAACGTGCTCTGCTTTTTTAGACTCCTAACTTGCTCGTCTGCAGACTGGAGCATGGCTCTTAGCTTCCCTGTGACCAGGTTGCAGTCGTACAATTGCTCTTTTGCTTTAGACAGCACTTGCCCCATCAATTTAACTTTTTCCGGTGCACTGTCATTGAGAATATTCAAAATTTAAGCAATCTACTATATGACTGTATTGAAGCTGTTCAACATGGATAATTTTATTCATTCATTACCTGTGATGTAAATCAGAATCAGCAGTTGCCTCTCCTAATGACCGCTGGCTTTCTTTGAGCCGGTTTTGCAATTCATTGGCCAAATCAAGCTTATTTTTCATCCTTGCAAGACTTATATACACCCTTGCCATAATCATTTGATCTCGTATCAGGCGGACATTTGAATCAGAGTTTTCATTCTCGTTTTCTTTCCTCCAGATGCTATATTTCCCCAGTACAGCCGAGTCAACTGATTTAGAACGTTCGATAGCTGCATTTTCAAGCTTTACAGTCACTTCATCATCTTGCTTAACCAAATCAGCAGCGCGCTTCTCGCGTCTTTTTTCTCTTAATTGCTGCAGGAATAACAACATAAATCAGGAGGAGAACACAATATTTGTGAATGTAAAATCCTAGCAGACCAGCAAGATTCTCATTAAAGAGAACATAAGAGAAGTTTCCTTATTGCAACAATTATGTAAATGAGATATACACGAACAAATCATGTCACTTACCCTTCTGACCAGCTTAGCCGGTGTCTCAAAAAATACAGAATTATCCTCTGCGTAAAACGAATATGCGTGTCAGAATTTATATCCAAATGTAATAAAATCAACATTATATCAGCAGAATAATAAAAATATAATACCATTTGAAGTATTGCCCTCTTTGACTACAGATGCCTCTTGCTTTGTTTTTGAGGATGCTCCAGTGGACTTAAATGGATAAAAGAAAAGCTCAGGAAAAAATTCAAATAATAAAACAGTTTGTTCACAGATAAACGATAATGTTACATCAATCACCATTATCATGCATACCTCAGAATAAGTGGCATTAGATATAGATTCATGCCCAACAATTTTCCAAGATGCAGGCAACCCATTTTTCCGGAAAAAATTGACATCTAAAGGCCCCAATTCATCTGTGCTGGCATTAATGACATCAATTACCTAAAAGAATATGCAAAATTGCAAATTAGTGGAAAAAAACACAAATAAATTTATACTCCTAAAATTCTCACGTGTGCTCGTCAAATGCATACCTCTTTAGAGAATAAAGATTTAAGATGTTTTAATGCGAGCTTCTCTCTCCAAGTAAGGTCCTGTTTTAAATAGTTCTTCCTCGTTATCTACATCACACCCAATATATTGCCAAATGAAGTATGTGTCGAAAAATTTTACCTGTCTGGTAGAAATAACTGATAATTCATCTTCGCCTGAAGACATGTAAATTTACACTTAAAGTCAAATTCAAAAGAGAAGTAATATAAAAAACCGAAGTGAAAGTAACAATGCCTGCACATACAGTAGTTGACGTGCAAACCTAATTACCTAAGTCCAAATATGTTCTGTTATCAGAAGAGGACAAATAGTAAAACATTGGAGTGTGTCGTTACATTCGTAAAGAATAACAAGATCGAGAAAATGTTCGATCGACTCAAAGAACATGATATCAACCCAAAGGGACATAATCACAGAATGGTTAACTGGAACTGAAACAAATTTGCATTTTAATGCAGAGTCTTATTGCTTCAGGTCAACCAACCAAGCGAGCTAGTGGTTGCATCAGTTTAGCTCTAATTTTGAAATTCGAAACACCATTTTTTCCTTTAATGACCAATAAGAACACAACATGTGGAGTATGCCACACATGCACTTATTTGTGGACATTATTGCTTTCCATCCAATAAGCAGCGCACTCATTCTGGATTACAAAAGAAGCGCCATTGAAAATGAAAGCACCTTTCGTGAGATTTATAACTACCTCGCATCGACTCATAACAGAAGAGGAGAAACCCCACATATACACATGAACTTTACCTATGAACATAATCACCATAGATCCGACACAGAAATTTTTAGGACTTCTTGTCTAAGAAAAAAAATAATAATAATAACAAAGAAAGTTTCAACATTTTAATATATCCTACTTCCACTGTCAAAATCTATAAAGTCCGAATTTCTAACAACAAGATTCTTCATTGTCGCAATCTATCAATATCGGGCCCTGGAGAAACACAAANTGAAAGTCCAGATTAAAAGAAAACCAACCCGAGGTTGCCGGTGTAAAGATGCCGCGGCCGAAGAATAAAAGGGAGAAACCGAGGAAAGAGAAGATGAAGACGAGGACGGCAATGTGAAAGCGAGATCCAGAGCCTTTGCTCCTGTTGATGCCCGCACCAGATAATAATCCTCTCTTAATCGCCATAACCTGTCATAGAACTTCGAAAATTTCACAATTTTTTAGCCCAGGGATTGTACATTGACACCATACAGCTCGATCGAGAGAGAGAGAGAGGGAGGGGGAGAGGAGAAAAAAGGACTCAAAATGATCTTAGGATTATCAGTCGGTGTATAGATGATTAAAGCTCATCTAATTTAACTCGGTCCTAGTATATCACACAATTGGATCTAATAATTGTTGATTTCATTGTAGGCTTTGAAAAAAGGATAAAGAAAGCATTATATTTTAAAGTATAAATATACATTTTATTAATGATATTATCTCTAACTGAAAAATTTATTCTCAAATTCATTTGTTGTATGGAGTAGTTGGATCATAATCTCTTACCATAAAAATGGCCGCACGTGCGCAGCAGCACCAATTATGAGAAATCCACCAATCCAGATGCTTATTCCATTAAGGAAACTCAATCTCCAACTCAAAACTCATTTTCAAATTTAAAAAAATATTTTTAAAGTATTCTCTTTTATATTAACTTTTATAACTTTTCAATACTACTCACGTATTTTACAACTTAACAAATTAAACCATATTATTATTTTAAATTTGATTGTAACATTATGTAATAAAAATTAATTATAAAGTTATAATCATATACATAATAAAATCGGAAAAATAAATATTCATTTAAAATTAAAAATTACAAGGCACAAGATAAATAGAAATACCATAAATAATATGTATATTTTATATTATTATTGTGAAATATATAAAAATAAATGATAAATATATATTTATTATTTTTATTATTATACAAACTAATTTTTATGAAATTAAGATTTTTTTAGTATTTTACATTATTATTATGAAAAAATATAAAATTAATATTTGTTATTTTAAATATTATATGATCTAAATTAATTGTAAAGTGATAATTCGTACATGCAAAATATTGGAATACATAATTATTCAATGAGCCAAAAATTGAAATTTACTCATTTTAATTAAAAAATTTATTTTAGAAAGATTGTTTGAATTTTATTACCTGTCTTTTAATAGAATGTTGATAAACTATTTTAAAGTATTTATATAAATTTTTTATAAAATATTTATAATAAATTTCACAAATGATAATTAAAATTAAAAAAAAAAGACTGACATTGCAATTTTAAAAGTAGCAACTCAAAATTTGCGACTGAAACGCAAATATGGGTTCTCACTAGGAGAGAGAAGCACATAAACACAATTTCAGTTTGCGTTTCCTGCTCAGTTGGAGTAATTTTTTGGTCGCATTTGCGTGTCGGGTGGAGAAGGTCTGATATGACTAATCTAACTGCATAATGTTTATGGTGCACAATAGTTTATGTTATTAGTTTTAAGAGCGTGCGTTAATGCACCTCATTTAAATGCCTCAATATTCGTTCAACCACTGCACGCGTTCATTTAATTGTGGGACCAATGTATCCGTTCATTGCTCTTAACGGATCTTTTGAGCTTTTTATTTTATTTTATTTTATTTTTTAATTCAGCTGCGTTTTTTATTATTATATTTTTATTTATATTTTTTATCCTCATTTTCTTTTGCCTATAAATACACTTCATACTTACACTTTTCCTACACAAAAAATTTAACACTTCTCTACAAAAAAAAATTAGGTTATTTTGGTCTTGTAGTGTTCTTTTATTTTCATGCATTTAAAATTTATTATTATAATTTAAAAATATTAAATTTTAATATTTATTGAGAATAAAATATTAAAATTTATATTGAATGAATGGATATAATGGGTTCCATATTTGTATTTAAATGAATGTGTAGGGAAGTGAGTGTGTGTTTAAATGGAGAGAGAATTAGTGGAAAGGTGACGTGGAGATGATGTGGAAGAGAGAGAGTGTACTTTTTTGATTGAATGAATGGAAAAAAAATTAACCAATGCGGATGCCCTAAGTACCGTGTGATACGTATAATAATAAAATAATGATATGTGTATATATGTTATAAAGTAGCATAGTTGCATAAAGATTAAGTAGCATAGTTGCATAGAGAGTAGAAAATAGAAAGAGTAAAAAACTGTGACCCATTCGAACTATCATGATTTTCACATTTTACTATATAAACTTTTTTTTTACAAACAGCCATACGAACTTCACCTTTTTTTTTTCATGTTACCCCCGGATATAAAGTGGTTTCCATTTAAAAAAAATAAATAAATATATGTTTAGGTATTCTGGAATTTTGTATATTAATCAAAAAACAAAAAATGAAAAAAATGAGGTAGTCGTCCTCCTCGAACGAGGATCGGCAATTCAATGTATTTTTCCTTTTCTTTTTTTTTTCTTCTTTTCTTGTAACATGCGCACTCTACATTTTTTCTTCATTGGTGTGAAAAAGTTGTTCTTGTTTATGTGAGTCGTATGCGTGTTTTTGCAGGCTTAAATCAATAGAGGCTATCAATAAAGAAAATTGAAAAAACCTACAAACCCTCTAAAATCCCCAAATCCGAAATCCTAACTTAAAGAAAATTGTTTTCTAAGTCAGTTCACTCAAAGTCCATGTCCAGATTCGGCATATCGTTCTCCAATGCTCACTCTCCTCTCTAATGGAAGATGAATTGAGCTTAATTGGCCAAAAAAAAATTAGATTTTTTTCTTATGAGCAGAGCAATACCCTAACAACACATTTGAACCCGTTCGACAAGCGTTCGTTTGTTTGTTAAATGAGTTGAGTTCTATTAAAAAATTACGTTGGATTAATAATTGAACAAACATAAATGTTCGATAATGTTTGTGAGTAATAATTTAACATAATTTTATTTTGTTCTTATATTTATATATAATATATTTTTAATAGAATATCTAAAATATGAAAATATTGTTTTTTTATTTATTTTTTTCTTCTCAAGCTCGAGCAAGTTCGAAAAAATGAATANGCTCAAAAAACAAAAGAATGCAAACAATGCTTGAACATTATAAAACACAAGCTCAAAGTGCTCAAAGCTCAACTACATGATACTAACTCATATCCAAAAGTTTATGTATTGTCCAATAATATTACTAGCATTTATCTAAACATCTCAGATTTATACATTCAAAACGTGAGCCAGCCAAACCATTGAACATTGCTACTCTACACGTAAATCTGCATCTTTAAAATTATGAGACCACGGAAAATTCAAAGTCATAGACAGAAAGCAAAGTATCCCAAAATTTGGGCACAAGTAAAAAAATTAGACAGAATACACATCACAATCCGGATAAACTATCACAACAATCAATTTTTTGTCATATAGGCCCATTGGCGAAGATCGTAGTGCAAAAATGATATGGTAAACTCAATACAGGGATGCTCGTGAATCAACTAAGGAGTCCAACATGAACTACTGGTTTAGGATCGCCACATCCAAGTAATCGCCGATCTGTGAGAAAGAAGTTAAGATATAATCGAATCTATATTAGTTCCGGTAAATTTACATAAGATAGTAAGAGACCCCCTATTTTTTTGGCCTAGTTAGCCCCAAAATAGAATAAAAAAGTATAAGTTACCGTTTATAAGGAAAAAATACTCAAAATTTGTCTGTGCCAAACGAAAGTGCACCCTGACGTCGGAGAGGGTTATTATATAGGTAAATAACTAAATATAAAAGCTTTAGTGAGGAAATTGTAATGCCAAACGATATTGTTTGCAGTTTTACAATGCTTACAATTACAATTTATGCTGCCTGGACACAAAGGATATACGAGGTTACCTGAAAACTAAGATCACCCAAGGCTTTGTTTCCACTGTCAGGCCGTCTTGGGTTAGGGTAAGAAAATGTTCTCCCCACCTTTGAAAGAAAAATAAAAAAAATCAGATAGAAGTATTATGCATTTTGCTTTTGCATCAACTTGGAGAATACTTAACTATTCCTTGAATATTTCATTCAAACATTTAGAAAGTTTTATGTGTAAATGAAAAGCCCAAGACAGCTCTCATTGCTACTCTAATTTCAAGGAATGCTTTCCAATCGAAACATAAACTACTACACAAAAAAACCAGGATAATAGATACTGATGATTATATGCATATGCACAAGTGCGTGGGGCTAATAGAACTGACCTCCCTAACCACAAACCGACCACGTTTATCGGGATAGACAAAAGCAAAAGACAGAACAGCATCTCTTCTTCTTGCTTCTGGAGCTACCTCTTTAACCTGAAAAAAAAACGTAAAACAACATTAAGATAAGAAAAAGACAATTAAAGATGGTAAATGCAAGTTTTCCTCTTAAAATTAATGAGAGAGCAGTCGTGACAGCTATGAAACTAGAATATTTGAACTGAATGCATCCAGTTAATCCTTTTATTCAGCAAAAAAGGTTACAGCATAGGTAGTCCTTCTCATTCATAAAAGTCAAAATCGGGAAGTACATATGCGTGCAACTGATATTAAGTCTAAGAATGGAAAAAGGGATAGATAATCGAGCAAGTTCCTGTACCAGATCAGTTAGTTCACGTAAAGTAGCATCCATCCAGGTGTAAATTTGGACCTCATCTTTGGGTTCCTTGCCCCTCACAGCAAAATCATCATCAGTATGATGACCTCCTACCTGTGAAAACAAATTTGACGAAATTCAAAGNAACTGTACTATTGACACGACAAAACCTTGTAATAAAAATGGAATACATACCTTGGTGAAAACGCGAAGCAACAACGGGCAAGTCTGCAATAACCAACCAGTGGGAACAGAAAAATATTATACAACAAGAAAGTGTGCAATACATGAGTGAAACATTAATTTCAATAACTGTAGGGGAAAGGAATATGAAGAACAAGAGAAAGATGAAAGAGTTCCATTAAGTTTTAACCAGCTCAAAATTTTAAATACTTAGAACTAGGGTTCTGACATAAAAATAAGGTTTTGACATAAAAATGTCATATTCCATAACAAACTATAATCTCTGCATACACCAATGTGGAATATTGATAATTAGTCCGCTAGTCATTCTAGCCATATAACTCATTTAACATTGTTTCAACTTTCCATTTTCAATATAAGACTTTGTAATGTTAGTTATATATTAACAACTCCCACAGAATTCTACAGATTTACTAAAATAATGTAGCTTGTGAACTCCTGAAATTCACTTTCCATGTACCTGTCCCAGGTTTAAATGGATTTCAAAAGAGACTTTGGAATGCACAACAGTGAAATTCCTCAAATTTAGTGTTTTCAATAGGTAATTGAACGATTTCGTATCTCTTTCCAAATGCACAAAACATAAAAATCTTTTTTTTTTTTTCTGAAAGGAAATTGAGCATGAAATTTTGGATGCATTTTTCCATAAACCCTAAATTCCTAAACCGACTTGCACAAAAAAAAAAGAAAAAATCCCTTTACAAATGACACTTCTGACTATTAATAAGTCTGGGCTACAACGTATAAAGAGGATAGCAAATGAAACGTTCAGCCGAAACTACATAAAGATGCATAAAAGAACAGAATCACTTTGTATTGTATCATAATCAAATATAAACAGAGAGAGAAGAAGACCTTCTCACGGTCGACAGGTTCAACACGAGGAGCAGGCCTGGCCGCGGGAGGCGGCGGTGGACCTCTTCCCGGAGGAGGAGGCGGTGGACCCCTTCTTCTCTGCACGTCTGCCATCTCACTCTGTTGTGTGCAATACTTTTGGTCCTCGTTTTTTCATTTACAGTGACGAAGCCATTTGAAGGGCTATTGGGATCTTAGAGAAGCCGGGCCAGCCCATATGTTTGGACGGGCCTGGCCTAATTTCTTTTGTTCAAGGGCCTAACTTTAATGTGCCCACACATTTTAGAGACAATGACCAGCTACATAACTCATTTTATTTTAGACAATTTAACATTTTTATCATACTCTTTAATTTTTTTCGCAAAGTTAATACATTCACAATATAATCATACATAGGCCTTCTTTTTTCCAAACAATAGAAATATTATTAACGTCAAAAAGATTACATTAGTATGTCTACTTGCAGTACAATACACTTTTGCTTTGCATTTAAAACATCAAACACAAAGGTGAAAGAAAACTCCAACGAGGAGATTCACCTCGAGCCAGACGACTCAAAGTAGATACAATACTCTTTTAATGGGAGGTGAAGTCACTCGCCAAATGGGAGACACAAACACTCCCCAAGAGAGACCCTAAAACATAAAATATATAGCACACAACAAAAAACAAAAACACACTACAATTAACAACACAAACACAGACATAGAATACACTACTAAACGCTAGAAAATTCTAAAGCAATGTGAATAAAGCCTTTATCACTGTCCGTCAAGCTACTCCAAAGCTCCAACACACAAAGAAGACACTCGGAGACGAATACCAAGAAAGACAATACGATTGCGCTGGGACACAGATTTAGAAACTCCCAACTACTGAGTAACGGCTAATGCTAACTAGATCCGAGNTAGAAAGCAATGACAAAAATGGGCTGCTTCAGCCTTCCGATGTGTGAGTCGAAGAAAAAATGGGTAACAGAAAAACTTTCAGATTGGAATAATGCCGTCAATGGTAGAGGAATGAAGAATAATAGAGAAGATTTGGAGGTGGCATGGGGTTTGTAGGATCTTCTGACAGAGAGATCAGGTAGAAGTGTGAAAGGTTATAAAAGTAAAATCTTATTAAATCCGGCCAGTTATCAAGTAAAGAAAAACCTTCTTATTAATTATCTTAGGAGAAATAGATGTAGACCTTGTATATATACAATATTTCTATTTGATTTTGTATGTTTGCTAATAAAATATTATGTTGGTATATATGCAATATTTTAAGTTTTAATTAGTTCTTAGTTGATTTTCTCTTTATTATTTTACTTATATCAAATGGGCTGTTATGGCGAGACAAGGTGTTCGTATCAAAAATCGTGATATCGTTTTACTGATTTAGAATTCAAAGCAGTGTTTTCAATACCGTATCGTACCGGCCGATAATACTGGATACATGCTATTGGTACGGTATAACTGCACACAACATACCGAATTTACGATTATACCGGTCTGTATCGGGGTCATACCGTAAATACCGAAAAAAACCGATTCAAAGTACCTGTCATAAAAAATAATAATAATAAAAAAAAATAAAAATTTATTAATTCAAGGACATAAAATTTAAATTGGTAGTTAGATTGTTTTATTTTTATCTCATTTGCTAAGTTAATATTAATGATTATGATCATTTATTTTGTTACTTTTTTACATTTGGTATTATACATAGTATTATACATAGTAGACGATCATGAGGCTGATAAGGTTCTCTCCTAAAAAAGTCTCACCCTAAAACATTTACATAAACTGATAACCCTCAGGAGAGCCTCTTCACAAGAATAAAACTCAGCACTCAATCTCTACGATACTACGACTTTACACCTCAAACACGTAGAAACACATTAACGCTATATTAAAATCCTGGAATATGCGGCTCGACTCGAAATTCCCGGATAGTTACAAACTTCACTCATGACTGATGCGACTTAATAAAGTACTATGTGCACTATAGATAAATAATCATAAGAGAAGTTTAACGTGCCACCAACACCTCAACGCCACAAATGTCACACATCTGAACAGTTGCTTCAAGAAATCCAGAAGGCTCAGCTCTTGAGAAAATCTTTTAAAGAGAAAGGTTGGTGATGATGCCCGTCCTAATACGGTAACAAAGAGCAAGTCAGTTAGTTTTTAAATTAACTAACACAGTAAATGGCGAAGTGTGACAGATCAAAATTCTTTCCTTTTTTTTGCTCATATATACTACAACCTCATCCTTCTGGAAAAGCAGTATATATACACATAAGGAAAACATATAAAGCAAAAGAAACTGAAAGCATTAATTCATAATTTCATATAGCTACCATTCAAAAATAGTCAGAACAATGTATGCAAGGAATACGAGACTTCACACCTTGCTGAATTCATGACTTAAGTAGTGTCCAACAACAGTTGTCTGCTGTATTAGCATTTCCATTGCTGAGTAGCTGGGAAGCTTACTGTGTGCTGGAAAATTAAAGGCAAAGTAAAGAGTGTAAAAACTTATTCAGATGATGAATAGAGAAAAAAGGGTAACCAAAAATATCCCTAAAAAAGAAATACCAAGAATCGCTCTGTTTAAACTGTCTGCAATGTGCTGTCTATGTTCTGGGCTTAGAAGATGGAACATCGGGGACTTTTCTGGTTCTTCATATGCAAGAAGACCAACACAGTCCTTAAAGAATAGCAAAGATATTCATAAATTGTCATATTTACAACTAATTAAGCTAGAAATACGATGGTATTTGACTATTTTCATAGATTAACAGCAATAAGAACATACTTTAAGCTGCTCCACAAATCTCTGCTCTTTCCCAAAGGGATTCAATTTGGACTGAGCAAAATTTAAAGCCTCATCACTGCCAAAGATAAGAGAGATGGTGTAACTAAAAACTGCAGCTGCTTTTAAACTCCTAAGCAAGACCAACTTTTGCTTACAGTTTCCTAGAGCACACAATCCCAACAAATTGAAGGCTCAAGAGGTCAAAATGCAAAGCTTTATCCTCATCCAACAAACCAGGGGCAAATTCTTCTGTCAACTGGATGGCCTCGGACACATTCCCCTTCAATGCCTCATGGTATATTCCTGAAGGTAAAAATTCAAAAGCATTGCCGAAACTATTTGAGCCTAACAGTTGCACAAGTGAACTATAAAAAAGCTTTACATTACAAGTTGAGTAAAGAGAAATATAATTTGGTTGTGGTAATATAATACTACAAAACCCTTGAAACGGTAAACTCACCTCCCATCTAATGCTTTCTTCTATTCTGACCTCATTTCATTTTCCTTTAGGGTAGTTTAAATTTCAATCTCGCAAATTTACATAAATAATTGTGTTCCTATTGCATATAAAACAAAACCCATTTCCAAAAAGTTACTATCATGGGGAATGCTTGATAGCCTTGACTAGGTTGCCCTTCTCTGGTCACTACACTTGTTCCCATTCCAAGTTTCTCTATCTTATCAAGTCCTTTAGGCAATTGAGCTTACAGGTCATCATCAGACGCTGTTGTATACCTAAGCATCTATTATCTTGTTAGAAATGTAGAGAAAAAAAGTAGTTAAGGGGTCGTGACCAATCATCTCATTTTCCAACTAGGATTTTCTGTTGCTTTAATTGCCAATCTAGTGAATAAGTAAAACTTCTTCAGGATACTGGAAACAAGAGCAACATTTGAATTTGCAGCACAAATATGTCGGATTTAGGAAAAAAAAACAAAAATAGAAAATAATAATCTCATTCACAAATATGGTATAGTGAAAAGAATATGAGATTAACAGGTCAAATATCATAAGAAGACTGATATTACAAAATAAGGACATCCAAGCAGGACCCGAGAAGATATCCATTAGTCAAATGTCGTAATAGCAGATGCTCTTCAAACTCCTTCAGACATTATATATGAAGGCTCACAAACACTAAATCACGTAGGTTTCTCAACATTATGACAATGCTATCATTTTGCACCTATCTGAACCGTGTTAGCGAATCAAGCAAACATAAAATGCAAAACATTTTGGAATAGTAAGAGCCATTGAAACTTTGAGAATGAAACCACTGCATTAAATGTTGGAATAGCAGAAGTAATGTGACAGAGGCCATTACGCTTCCTTTTCTCCATATCCTCCAGATTACTAACGGGATGCTTTTCTCCAGTACATGCAACAAATGCATCCAGTGTGTCTTTGTAGCAACTGTGCACAAGATATGAGATAATAATCTTGTTGATGTCATTATCATTCAAGCCCTGCCAGGAAAATAAACACCACAAGCATGGTAGTTACAGAAATAGGCAGATACAATAATCCATAGTTAAAAAACACTGAACCTCCTTTTAGCGAGTTTGATTATGTTTTTCAGAACCTTTCTGTGGTTCTCAGATACAAGTCAAATATGAAGAAGAATATAACGAGAAGAAGTATTACGATATCAACCAAGACATATGGAGAAAGAGTCATCTAGCAGAGAGATCGTAAAATCTGTCTTGAGCAGGGTTACTAGAACACCAATAAAAAGACATTTCTTTGAAGTGCAAATGTGGGAAGAAGGAAAATATATATTAGCTCAAACATTCTTCTATTGTGTTCAATTTCAAATAACAGGGCTATGCATCTGGGAATATAACAAAAACCGCTGTATAACCTAACGAAACCCAAAAACCAAAATTATTTTTTGAAGAGTTGAGGGCTGGTGGGCTAAGTAGTTGAAAGGCTCGAGCTTCAGCAATCAAACCCTAATGAACGCTATTATGAACCCTATAAATCGCACAAAAGCTCAAAACAGACTCAAGAAACAATAGAATGTCTATTCAACAGAAAGCCTACCATTGTCAAGTATCAACTAACAAACATGAAGCCATTAAATTTCATGCTCCTTTTCAAAATCAAATGATATAAACTGAAATTCTTTATTCAATAGTCAATACGTAGCAAATTTTTAATGGAACAAATAAACAAACAAAAAACACGCAGTGGATTTATAAACACAAAAACCATCAAAAAGGATAAATACAAGATAGTGCCTAAAAAGTGTCTTACAATGTTCTCATACTGCCGCGGGTCAGCATCCATTTTCTTCACTTCCCACAGCGCAAAATTTCTTCTTTCTAATCTTTTAATGGAGAAAAAGAAGCAGGCAATTGTCAGAAACTGCAAAATCCAAAATACTTATGCTCCAGCGATTGTAGGGAGACGGCATGAAATCAGGGATTCTCCAAGCTTCGGTTTACTGATGGGGGCCCGTCTGAATTTCGGCCCGAATACAATTTCTCGCAAGGATATCGCTGCTCGCACAAACAAAATTACTATTTTTACCCACATTTTTTACATAATTATAGTTGGCTAAAATATATAACATAACCTTATGTTCATATATTTGTAGATTAATTAAAATTAACATAAAAGACCTCAACGGTTAACAAGTTTAACGCTAGGAGGGGCGGCCGCTAGAGGTGCTAGTGGATTCCTTTCCGGCGGCAGCGGACCCCTTCTTCTCCTCACTCTGCGTCTCCGTTGAGTTGGTGGTGCTATCATTTTGTTTCTGCCCGTCGTTGGTGATTTCATTTACTGTTAACAGAGTCAAACTTAAATTTCCAGTTATTTTAAAGTTAGTTGGTATATTAACGAAGTTGGGCCCAACCCAAATGTTTGACGGGCCTGATCGTGATCCACTGTTTGATCCTAATTCATTACTTGTTTGGAGCATTCTAGTACTGTAGTACGTGACACGTGCGGCACGATTAATATTACGATTATATTAAAAATTAAATATATAAATAATATAATCATGATTCATTCCTTATTTTTAATATCGGGACGGACAGTCCGACCAAATGGACAGAGAATTAGTCAGTCAACCTGTCTGATTTGTTTGATTAAAATATTATCGGTCAATACCAGTCAATTAGACTGAAACGATCGGTCTGATTTTTTATATAGTTTTTTTATATTTAAAGTTATTTTAAATATAATAAAAATATATAATTAAATAAAATTGAGATATATAAATTATTTAACAATTTATTTAAACATGTGAATATTTTAAAAATTTTAGATATTTAGATAATATATAATATATATAGAGGTGGATCACCACTCATTAAAATAAGTACATGAGACTCAAGCTTACCATTGATTTTGTCTAGATCAATGGCTCAAACTAATCATCAATTAGAAAATTTATTAATTAATGAAAACTTTTAATTATTATCTTTGTATAATTATATAATAAAAAATAATAAATCGTTGACCAGTCGTCGGACGCCATTGACCGGTCGACTAGCGTTTGTTCTGATAGTTGGATCTCGCCAGCGACGCCAACCCATGCAGCTGGTCAGCCATAGCCATAGTTGAATCTCGGCGGCAGCACCAACCACACGATTGCCGCCTCACGGTCCCCACCTGAAGCATTCGCGGCGGCGTGCAACATCGAAAATCGGCGAACAGGATGTGACCCGTGGTGTGTCGGTGATTGGGTATGAGATTTCGCAGCATGTAGCGTCAGGTGACGGATTTGGCGGCGGAGGATTTGGTTGAAGAGTTCGCTCAGAGCCGACATGGTCGGGGTCGGAGGTTGTGGACTTGACGGCCATGGCAATTTTTTTTTTTAATTGGTCTCGACCCGTACTCTATTAACTAGAGAAGGAGACAGAGGGCGCCCTCCTCAAACGCACAACTCCGGGGAAAATTGCCAGCTGAGAATAGGGATTCCGATTTCAGCGAGAGGGCAACAGTTTAGGGTTGGTTTCTTTTTAAAAAATTAGATTAATCTGGGGAACCTAGTTGCAATTTAATAAACTCATGATTTATTTTAATTTGATCTTTGGGGTCAATCTACAATTTATCTAAAGTTTAAATAATTGCACTTTGACCCTTGGTCTTTTCATTATTAAATTAATGCTCATTTAATTTATTTCTTTTGCATATTTATGTAAATCGAAATGCATATTTAGTTATTACATAGTGCATGCTCAGTTGAGAATATTGAGTTTAGGATATTGTTGTAAATTGAATTTTGACTGCACATCTAGTTCAAACGAAATGCACATTTACTTAATACGAAGTGCATATTTAGTTCATAAACGGTGCATACTTAATTGTTATTATCGTTGCATATTTATTATATAATTAATTTGATATACTTAATTAAGCAATAAATAATTCATATTTTGTTCATTCATAATTCAAAATTAGTTCATATAAAATGCATATTTAATTCAACCATAGTGCATATGCATATATTTAAATTAATTATATACATGACGCATATTTAGTTCATGCATATGCATATATTTAGTTCATACGAAATGCATAATTAGTTCAACCATAGTACATATTTGTTATATTTAAATCAATTATTTACATAATGCATTTTAGTTCATTCATTATGCATATTAAGTTCATTCATAATGCATATTTAGTTCGACTATAAATTGAATATGAAAATGATATATAGCCAACCTAATGTACAACTAGGTTGACAACATAAGTAAACTAGGTTGACAACATAAGTGGAAATATCCGCTTGTGTATTTTTTTTATTTTTATTTTTATGGATGTTTTCACTTGTGTTGTCAACCTAATTGTAAAATAGGTTGACAATGGAGCATTTCTCATTGAATATATAGATGATGCATAGTTAGTTCATACAAAATGCATATTTAGTTCAATCATAGTGCATATTTGTTATATTTAAATTAAATAAATACATGATGCATATTTAGTTCACACGAAATGCATATTTAGTTCATCCATAGTGCATATTTGTTATATTTAAATTAAATATACACATGATGCCTATCTAGTTCATTCATGATGCATATTTAGTTCATACGAAATGCATAGTTAGTTCATAAGAAATGCATATTTAATTTATCCATAGTGCATATATGTTATATTTAAATTAAACATATATATATATATATATGATGTATATTTAGTTCATTCATGATGTATATCTAGTTTATACGCAATATATATTTAGTTCATCTATAGCGCATATTTGTTATATTTAAATTATATATATACATGATGCATATTTGGTTCATACATAGTGCATATATGTTTTAACTAAATTAATTTATACATGACACATATTTAGTTCATTCGTGATGCATATTTAGCTCATTCGAAATGCATATTTAGTTCATAAACAATGGATACTTAGTTAATATTATTGGTGCATATTTTGTTTATAAGGATTGTATATGCAATTCATACAAAATGCATATTTGGTTCATATTAAGTGCATAGTGTTAAATGCATATTTACTTCATACATAATACATACTAAGGCAACAGGTCAATGTCGGAGCCAACATTGGAAGTTAACGGATCGCCGAAGGTCAATGCCCTGTGACGTGCGCTCAACGTCGTGCCCATGTCCAAACAACGAGCGTGAGCGCCTCGATCTCCGTACCCGTCGCGCCCGTGACAACCCCCGCGCTAGCGACGGGCGTCGTTATGATAGATTTTTCTATTAAGCCTCTTAAGTTTGATAGATTTTTCATGTGTAGGCGTGGATGTCAATGGTTTTTGCGAAGTTGCGGTACTAAACCTGTAACTCGTGAGAGTGCTTGTACCAACTGTTAATTGAGCCTTGGAGCACCAAACGTGAAATATACAATCAGGGCGGACGTAGACTCGCAAGATTGAGGGGGCACAAACGTAACATTTACAAAGTGCAAAAAAAAAAAAAATATATTTGCTATGCATGTTCTTATATATTCTATCACTCATAATTACATAAATTCAAATCTTATTAAATATATCTTTTTTAAATACCAATATTTTTTTTTCTTTTGCATTGGATATTCTTACAACGTCAGTATTCATGGATTTCCTTATAAAGATAAATATTTTTTCAGTTAAAAAATCAATGACAAACACAATTTAGTAGCTAATTTTAAACTTATAATTATAATTTTATTATAATTTTTAGAACACCTGAAATTCAAGTATCAAAATCAATGTTGACTTTTGTGGAAAATCGATATAACTCATTTATATATGTTGCCTACAACATAATACAAATAGAAAATGCAAACAACTTAAATTTTGAGAAAATCTCTTTGCAATTATTTTACAATATAATTATATATGTACTAATTTTATTAAAAAATTGCAAAGGGGCCCGTGCCCCTACGGGCCCCTGCCTCCGTCCGCCCCTGTATACAATATATCTAGCAGTAATACAAGTGTACGCCTTAAATTAGTCTTACAAAAGCAATTTTAAGCAACAAAAATGATTTTAAGCAACAATCTGGAATCCACGACGAGATTACACTTTGAGTATGTATGATTTTTAATGGATCAAACTTGGTCCTTCCACCTTATATCGAATGACCAAACTTGTTCCACCAAGATTAACTAATTAAGCATGTGCATAATTTTTCAGAAAATTGACCAAGTTAATTATATTCCAATCGTGAAAATGAATACATATATATGTGGATCTTAGTTTAGAGACATTCAAATATCATTAGACGGATCCACCAAAGTAAGAAGGCGGCCAAACGGCTCCACCACCGCCTTCGGCTATGTAAGACAAGCACGATAACGGGACTAGACATAGCCCTCGACTTCTCAAGTCCCATTTTGGCTCTTCGTAATTCGTTTCGTTTTGATCCTACCATCACAAGCCATAATTGTGTAAGTCACATATATATGATGTTTGAATTTGAATCATATTAGTTTTAACGAACATTATGGAGAATATATATGAGAATTGAATAGAAAGCATATAGTTTAAGTTGTCATCGTACCGTTTTGTCTAATCTAGTAGACTTGTTCCGTGATGCCTTCATGTAAGGGACGCTTAATGTCTGCAACAAATTAAATTTGAAGTCACACTTAATTAATACTATCTCTTATTCTTTTTAAATGTCATTTTGACTTTCTCAATCATTAACCAAATAAATGACCTTTTGGATCTTTTGTACATTTTTTCCATTATTATTCTCGTTTAGCTAATAAATACACTACGTCTTTTCATATTCATTCTTCATCTTTTCTCAAAACATCCATCTCTATCTTTATTAATGAGGGTTATTATTGATAAAAAAATATTTTTAATTATTGTACAACTTCAAATTTATGGAAGTGAATTGTAATGTTTTAAGTTTAAATTTTGTGAGAAAAGATATACGTGAATGGACGACGTTCAAAATAGTTTACTCGTGTTATTTTGTCTTTTGTGTCTTTTATTTCACTACATTTATATATAGAAATATCTACCGTCAATTTCAAACCAAAGATCAATGTCCAAAATTGTTTTATGTATCTCATACATGGTAAATTATGAATTCGACCATGCTCACCTGACATGTGGATTATGGCACTAAAGTTATATTGCTTTTATATTTTTAACTAGTACAACACCGTGTATTATTTAAGTAATACACGAGTACATATAAATAAATAAATGTATATTAAAAATATTAAATTGTTTATATTTTTATTGTATAATTAAAAAATAACATAATTTTTAACATATTATCTATATATTTTTTTGAATTTTGAAAAAGTTTTTGGTTAAGAATTTGAAGTAATTAGAAGTTGTCTTTTATAATAATAATAATAATAATAATAATAATAATAATAATAATAATAATAATAATAAATATTGAGAGAAAAAGGAAGGTATTTCTATTAATTTTTGTCTTCTCCATATCCAAAATAAAAAATATGGAAAGAGTTATATTGATGGGATGAAAGAAATAAATCATATATTGAAATAAAAAAGAAATCATATGAAATGGTTGTAACAACCAAATACCATAACACTAACATATATTTATAGTTACTATCAAGCCTCATTTTCCCAAGCAATGAAATAAATCACTATATATACAAGTCAATGTAAGAAATATATGTAGAATTTTAAAGCTGCGAGATGCCGCTTAACCCAACACATTAGAAAATACGCATCAAATTCGCTTGGGTTTATTTAGGTTTGATGGCTAAAATATAATATTTTAATAGGAAGTAGACTACAAATTCTATGAAATTTGCAATATTTTTGGGGATCAGTAGCCTGATTAATGCAGTAAGTTTGAAACGATAATTATACAATTTGGAAACGATTGCTTGAAGTTGGAAGACTGTTTCGAATAATTGTAACTTACATAACAAAATAAAGTAATTTCCCAGCAGCATAAATCAGTTCTTATAGGTGAACAAAATTGGTTCGATTAGGTTCGTTTATTATGAACACCGTTGCGGTTTAATTTAGATTTCTATTACAATGTGGTGTGGTTTAATAATTCTTTTTTCAATATATATAT